>JASCZW010003699.1:0-344386 GCA_034211315.2 Aedes japonicus | reverse complement strand
ATTAACAGGAACGAAAAGCAGGAAACCAGTTCGAAAATAATAGCGCGAAAGCTGTACGAAAATTTTCTGACAAAATTTGACAGCGTGGTTAAGATTGAAGAAACAAACGTCAAAGAAGACTTCAAGCAGCTTCCTGGTTTTAAGTTTTCTACCGCATTACAACGTGGTAAAATTGGCGATCATTAAAAATCCAAAAAATTGTCGAAATTCTCCAAAAAGTACATGGTTTGGTAGGCTTTTATAAAGAGCAAAATCATCATAACTACCCAGGTAACCGATGAGCAGTCTCAAAGCGTCTTTACGTCAGCCTATCAGGCAATTAAGTCACATTAAATGCAATATAAATGCTATATTTGGCCCAATATACGGCTGTTTTACTGCAATGCTATGATAATGCTTCATAAATGCTATTTTGCATTCGAAATGCTTATTACAGGCTACAAGCATTTGAAAAGCATTTGAAATCTAACTTTACAACACATAGCATTCAAGATGCGGATATAATGCTAAAATAAAGCTTGTAGCAGCAGGAATGCAGATTTAGGGTTGATTTACTGCATATGCTAATGCTTATTGGTTACCTGGGTACAGGTACGAATAACCAACAAGTTTATGCCAAAGAGTGTCTGCAAAAACGGCTACTACCTACCATTCATCCAAAAGCACACGAGTTCTGTGTTGTTTTGGCCTGATTTGGCGTCTTGCCATTATGGTAAAGCGGCTCAGAAGTGGTATGCAGGAAACAACGTCAACATTGTACCAAAGGACTGTAATCCTCCGAATACCCCAGAACTTCGTCCAATTGAAATATATTGGGCCATTGTGAAGCGGAACCACGGGAAATCGCAAGGAGAGGCGAATAATGGGAAAGCTTTTGCTAAAAAGTGGGAAAATGCTTCCAGAAAGATGTAGTATAACAATTAATGTATGCTTCCAGAAAGGTAACTGAGGAGGCTGTACAGAACTTAATAGATGGTAGCAAACTTAAAGTTAGAGAAAACGGATATGACAAGTTCGAATAATAATATTTTTATGTAAATGAGTTATAAATTAAGCCTTTATTACGAGGATTTTTTTTCGGATGTAGAAATAAATAGAAATAAATAAAAATGAATTCATAAATACACTGAAAATTAATTTTAGTTTATATTACAAAATCGCATGTAGCACTAACGAATCCATTCGTTGTTTTCTGCAACGAAACTGATTTGTACGTTTTATGAAACTGTCTTCGTAATTAATGGCATATGCACAACCGTCAAAAGCACGAAGCATTTGTTGAAACAGAAAGAGCATTCGTTCATTGTACAAAAACAATATTAGAGCTACGAATATTTTGCTACAAATTAAAAAGAAACGTCTTTCTGCTGGATGCATGAATTACCGATCTACTTTATCGACTATATTTTTGGAAAGAATTGTTTTTGAATCCGTGTTTGATCTCACTAGGCCATGGTCATTCGTAAGAAGATACTTGGTTACTAAGTATAAATTTATACTCTCGGCAGCGCTTTAATTTTGTTGTTGAGATAAATAAATTATTTCCTTTGCCAGCAGCAACACCAACCGACAAGCAACGAATGACTGGTCTTCATGAAATTCTTTTCGTGCATTTTACAAAAATGTGTAATGATAGCATTTCACCAGATAATAAGTAATATGAATGTTTCACACAATACACGAGACATTTGTTCTATGAACAAAATACGTGTTTAAGAAACGAGTGAAAGTTTATTAACGAAAATAAACTTTCAGTGTAAGAGATTATGAAAGTGTTGTTTCTAGAATTATATAAATGTATATGCAATTTAATTAATCAGAAATTCATTAAGGAATAACAAAAGAGGAGTAAGTTCAACCACTAATTACTATCACAGCTTTTCACCTTAACACTAGGTCTGAATTCTGATGCTGAATTTTACATTTAGAGTCGATAAAGTAGATTTGTCAGACTCGGGAATTTCAGTTTCTGGAATTCAGTTCATGGTTTGAATCCGATGAGAGCTTGATTTAATCGTCTTTCCATTGTATGCACAAAATCGTTCATTATTTAAACGTAAATTTCTCAAAACTCTCTGTGCCTTCACGACAACTAGCATCATATCAGGGAAAAAATATTCTTTGTGATACTGGCCCTAAGTTGAGTAAAAGTGCAAAGGGTTGCTGTAATTTTACGTTTAAATCTTTGTTTAACTCTTTATTTCATGAATTTGACTAATATTAACTCAACAGATCATCAGAGATACGCAATCATTTTTTACACATCCAAAATCAGCATTCGACACTGAGGAAGTTTATAAGTAAATGACAAAAGAGGTCACCTGTCAAATGAAACGCTTTTTTTAGGGAAGTTTAAAAGAATTTAAACGCGTTTATTTGTGATAGTGTGAGAAAGTGTTTCAGTTTTGTGTTTTTGTTTGAAAACTATGAAAAAAATTCATTTATAAGTATAAATTAAAACTAAAATGAAATGAATAAAAAACAAAGCCCGAACCACTTTTTCGAACAATTACTAGAAATCGCGAGTAAACTTCTTGAGCCCTAAGGGGTCATATATGAACCCAAAAGGAAAATGACTGTTTAAAATCACAGACTGAATAATAGTGAACACTGTCTGAAGCAAATTTGTTAAACATCAATTCTACACCCTGAAAAAATTTAAAAAACATATGATTAAGGCCTAATTGACGACCTTGAACATTATGAATATGAAAAAGTTCATAAAGAAGAAATATATGCTTTATTAATAGCTTGAAGCGTTGTTTGAGAATATAGAACATATGCATACGTGTTATTGAAATCTCGTTGAAAAACGTCGAACATTTTTTTATAAATATGGAATGTTCTAGATTATCCAAAATGTACATCAATTCAGAACATCAGATCTACAGTTGTAACAGTAGCTTTTAGAGCTATGTAAGGTTACGATAGGTCCTCCCTTAGCTCAGTCAGTAAAGGCGGAGCTACAAAGCAACACCAGGTGGCTGGGTTCGATTCTGGTCTAGGAATTTTTCGTTAAGGAAAATGTCTGGACTCCCCTAGCGTATGATTGCACTTGCCACACAATCATACCAATGCAAAAATGGTACCTGGCCTTGAAAGCTCTCAATTAATAACTGTGGAAGTGCATTTAGAACACTAAGTTGAGAGCAAGCAATAAGCTAATTGTGAAAGCAATAAGCTTGAAATGCTAAAAAGAAGAAGAAGAAGAAGAAGGTTACGATATGTATTGAAACAAATAAAATGAACATTTTTTAAGGTCAACAGTAGTAATTTGATAATTTTGTGATGTTCTAGGTCAGTCAAACTGTCCTTGAGTTCCGAGTTTAAGATCTACAGAAGTAACTTTAGCTCTTTGTGGTATAAGAAGTTATGCTACGTATTCAACCATACACAGTGGATATTTTCGATCGTAAAAAAACAATTATGAGATAAATTGGGATGATCTAGGTCATCCAAACTGTCCTTGAGTTCAGAACATAAGATCTACAGTTGAAACAGTAGGTTTTTGCCGTATGCAAAGGGACAATATGAATTTAACAATATTCGTGGAATAGGCATAATGCGACCATCATCGGATATTCAAGGTCATCCAAACTGTCCTTAAAGTTTAAAACATAAAATCTACAGTTGTAACAAAGGTGTTTTGGGCTATGCAAAGCTACGATGTGTATTGAAACATATTCATAGAATATCTTGGAAGAACAACAGACAATATGAGATAATCTTCGGAAGTTCTAGGTGATCTCAACTATCCTGGAGTTCGAAGTTTAAACTTCACAGCTTTCTGAACAAGGCAAAGCAACAATATGTATTTTATCAAATAATAATAAGTGTTCAAAATCGCTTCACTAACGCTCTCATTTTTCAAAATGTTGAATGACACCCGATACAGAAATGAGAAACGTAGTTCTACGCAAAATTGAAACACTTTGCTAAACTATCACTAGTATTTTTTTATGAAGATTTACTGGAGGCACTCTAAATAGAGTAGAAACATCTACGCCAGGTCAAACATTTGCCAGCCGTACACTGAACATGTCATCCAAGGAAACACTGTGGCAAATGATTCGGAAGGAACCACGTTTGAGAATTTTGAATCTTTTCGTCTGTTTCTTCAATTGTCTTTTAGTTATATTGTTAGTCAGTGTTACGTTTAATAAGACGTTTCGTGGTTTCTTCAGTCTTTTGTAGTTTAGTCTGTTTGTGTGTCATTTATGTGCACTGAGAGTCTTCCAAAGCAGTTTTCTCGAACCCAAAATAAGAAGTAATTGTATTATGAAATTTTTCAGAAGCAGATAATTTCCCATCAACATGTGAGACTCTATGAGTCAAAGTCCGGATCTTGCTGAACAGTTTTACTAATTTTAGTAATTTATTGCTAGAGCAAAGAGAAATGAAGTGAAAGGTATTGACAGTTTCGTTAGAGTACGGCAGGCTGTTAAATTGAAAGAGGCAAGTTGAAAATGGTAGTATGCGATCGAGCACACATTCAACATCAATACTTTCTCTTCATTTCTTCGTTCTAGCAATATATTACTGTCCACTCCTAGTGCTTCTCATGTTGATGGGCAATTGTCTACCTTTGACAAATTTCATCATAGATCGTTACTCCGCGCATTGAGAGAATACAAAAAACAACAATCAAAGAGTAATTGTATTGTTATTTGTGCGTTAGAATAGTATAACTTAACTTGCAGTTTGCATGAGACTCGTCCTCATCAAAATTTTTGGATAAGAAAGTTTCGGTTTAATTTTACATCACTAGATGGCGTTGTAAGAGTCCAAGTACTGTCAAGTGTAAGATTTTCATAGTAAATTCTATACCCAAAAACTTTGTCAAAGGCCGCTTTGAAGATGGTTTGAGTAAACTTAAAAAAGTTACTAGCAGTTTATTGAAGAGATGGCTGATTGAGGGAGTCTTAGAATTTTTCTTTCAGAATCTCAGACTTGGCGGTATCTGAATGCTTACAACGCCACCTGGTGGCAGCAACCTGAAACTGGTATTTTTCCATGTATTTTTTTCCCCACTTCGCATTTTAAAAACTTTATTCCACCGATGCTGACACTGGACCCTTATATCACTTCACCAGATATTTCATATATTCAGTCTATGAAATAACTTGTTATACAATCCTAACCGTCAGTTTTGATTATCGACATGGATGCAAGATACTAAATAAGTATATGTTCCTTTAAATTTTTATGTGACTTTTTAATATACTCGCTGCTGTTTAAAATCGGTCACTTTCCACTAACGCCAATGGATCCTGCACTAATTCTATAAAGTCACATAGTATGGCATCTAGTTCGCTGTATGGCGAATCTGATGTGCTATATACAACTCACCAGATGCAACACAATAGAATGCAAGCGATATCGATTGGTGCGAGTGGTCCTGTCCGGTTTTGAACTGCAGCGAGTATATTTTCGTATTCATCAGGATTATCCAATCATAATGAAATTTTGTCCAGTTATTTTAGGATTTATAGCTTTGATGTGGCGTAAACAAAACTAAAATCGGTACAAAAATAGCTCAGTATGTAATCTGACTCTAAACTGTTTGACCGTTCTGACTCTAAACTGTGTAATCTGACTCTAAACTGCTTGACCGTCAATTTGACCCAGAGATTCACAGTGGCATAAGAAACAAGAAACGAGTTCACTGTGGAAAAATACAAACACACTTTTTCAGGATACCTCAAATCAAGATTTTGGCGAATGCTACTAAACGTGCTCAAGCGTGAACCACACACTTAAACACTTGACAAAATTTCTTGCATTTCAGAATCAACAGAATGAAGTCCATATATAATAGATACCAATGCTTGTCTTATTTTTCATTTACATAAATATATACACTATTATATAGATATTTCATGGGAATGGGAGGGACCACCAGGGCACCCGATTTAAGCACTCTGGGTGGGTAGAGTGAGAATGCCAACTCCCCATTGCTAACAGTTTGTGAATAGAGGGCGGGCTCTTCTCCCCGCTCATTGGGCCTCCTCGAGCTAGATAGCTTACACTTTCGACCAATTGTTCAATCTTGTTGTTGGAATGGAAGGAGATTCTTTATATCCCTGTGAATATGTATAAGTGATGTTGCCTATCGATCCACCCAACCCGTTTCTGGCCCTTCATACAATGGCATGATTAGGATAATCAGTGGTTCTTAAAGCTTGATCAAGTCTAACAGAGAGGAGAACCCATTGCTGTTGGACTTAGATTTCGTGCTACAATGACTGATAGTGCATATCATACACATTATATCAATTGGTAGCGTCAAAACAGTTGCAGTTGTCTAAATTCTTTCCAAAAGTTAATAAGTTAAAAGTTAATATTATTTCGTGGATTGAAGAAATCATTCAAATGTTATGAAATGAAACCCTGCATTCGTTCGAAGCACCTCCAACCAGCTGACATTCTCCAACCCAATCCGATATCCACCTTCGCGCTCAAACGTGGGGTTAGCCGCTTAGTATAAGCATTAATTAAAGCAAACTACTATTACCGTCGCCGTTCGTTGTAGTCGCAGCCGCTGCGTGAGTACAGCCTTGACGAATTGCATCCATCATCATCATTCGTCGTCGTCGTCATCGTCGTCATCGGAATCGTGAGGTTCATAATAGTACAAGCTGCAGCATAACCGCAACTGCATCTCTCCACCCACCCACACTCACACATTTACTCACAACCAACCCTGTAGATAGAGGGTTGGTTGGAAAACGGCACAATGTTGACAATCAGTCAGTCAGTCAGTCATTCAGCCAGTCACTAGCACCCGACGACTAGAGAGAGAGAAAAAATATTATAATCCTAGACGACTATAAAAATGAAAAAGCCCCCTCCGATCTCCGCGTTGCATTGCACAACATATAACCGTTAGAGCACGGGGCTTAAATGTCAACAGGTTCCAATTCTTGAACGATCGCTCAGTAACGCTAAATTGTTCCACTGTTTCAACGCGCTCGGAATCAAGCATGCAAAAACTAAAGCATAATGTTTCAACGCTACCAACTTCACTTTCACATAATTCAGCATCTCTCTAGTAACATGGGAGGCGGGTGGATTGCGCGTCCTGCCGGGAGTTTCGTTATCCAATCGATCATAAACCGATCGAACTATGAACACTGAACGCGGCTGCTGAGTGATTGCTTTGACCACTTGGTGGGGCTCTTAGTAGTGCCCAACTAGGCCGAGTCCGAATATCGATCAAAGCAAGTGAGAGGGGAAATTCGGTGTTGTGTTGTGCGAGCTGCTCCGTCTTAGAAGGCCATGACGATTTTTAGATGCCTACGTGCACACACCCGACACCGACACCAGATCATCAAGCGCGGGTGCAACGCGCGGTGAAGGGGTGGCGAGCGGTGAAGGGAATCATCTGGGCGGGTGTTGTGAAGCCGATGGGAAAGTAAAGTTTTTTTTTTTGAAAGTAAAAATATTTTCAACTAGGCTTTGAACGGCGGTCATACGAGTGGAAAAGCAACGAGGGGCTAGCTAGTTCGAACTGGGCGTTTGAGCGGAGAAATGGAAGGGAGTTTGAGCAGCAGCGCAAAAGACTGCTTTGAGTCCACGCGCCGCCGCCGCAAAGTGAAAGAAATAGGATGAAATGGAACGTAATAAAACATAAAATTTGCTTAGGATGATGGAGAAGCGAGAGAAGTGAAGTTGCTGCAGCAAAAGAAAACAATGACTTTCAAATTTGAACAAAGATCGCAGATTTGGGCTGGACAGCAATGGACGGTTTCTCGGCGGTTCGAGCGGGTGCGCGCGCGAGCATAAGCAATTAAAGTAGGACGACGTGAGCCAGCAACGGTTGGCCCGGCTAGTTAGGCGCTAGAAACCTCAACCTCATGGACGAATGCACGAACGAGCGACGGATTCAATCAGGGTCATGGGAAATCGCTGACGGTGACGACCACGACGACGACGATGGATGACCCCGTATTTGTCCATGAGATCGCACATGTAAAGTTGATCAGCTTTCATATTCCCGTGAAAACGAGGGGAGAAACTGTTTGAATTCCGGAAAGGCCTCCCGCTGGCTACGGATCAGTGGAGAAGTGGGGGAGGGTGGGGGGTTTACGCCTTGGAGACAGAACTCGCCGCGGATCAAGGTTATCCGCTATTATTATTATTCACTCGCTCTGCGTACGGTGTACTTTGTGAGTGAGCGGTCGGATGAGCAGAGTCTGCCGTCTTTTTTTCCGTCTCCTCTGAATAGCAGGCTGCGACATCCATTTACGGTAAGTCCAATATAATATTCGTATATGTTCTGCCGCCGTCGTCGTCGTCGTCGTCGTCGTTGGAGCAGATAAAGAAATACGGCTTACTGGCTGGATGTTGCCGCCGTGTGCTCATTTGGCGAGAAACACAGGCGACATACATTATACGGAGCAGTTCTGTGTATATTCTCGGCCTGCCTTGGCTACTCAGACGACGTTGGATGACAATTGAGCTTCTCTTGAGTGGAAGGTCACAACAAAAGAATCCAGCGCGCGAGCATACGAGCGTGGGAGTTCCACGATCACCCGCAGTCGGATTGATTGTGCGTGATCAGTTTGGTATTGCACGATACTTGGAGACGGGATTCTTGTTGGTTGTTGGATGGGAGGGAGGTCTTTTCAAATGATTGGAACTTGAAATTGTTCTGTTGGATTGATAGAACTATTTGGAAAACTAGGAAAATTTAAACGACCGCTTTATTTGATCACTTCAAAAACTGAAACACTTTCTCAAATTATCCCAAGCAAACGTAAGCAAGTGTCACAAGAAAAAGCTTATCCATTGACAATTAGGCCTATTTCGTGGTCGCTGTAGTATTAAGCCTTGTTCGCGACAAAATCTGGACACCCCTGAATTCGTTTATCTCTGGAAATACTTCATCAACGCCTGAAATATTTCGCAGACTGATAAACGTATGTCTGTTCATCGTTTAAAATCAGTTTTTGGTGATACTCCCAAGCAATACAAATTTGTCATAATTGGTTGCAGCAACATGGTTGTGACCTAATTGAGTCGCACTGAAGTTATTTTGACTGATTTGCAACAAGTGTGCTACTAGGCAAGCTTTTAGATCAGAGATGGCGTCAAAAGAAGAGCAAATGCGAAAAGCAATAGTGTGTGGTCGCAATGAAAATCTGAATCTGTCGGTAAGAAAACTTGCAAAAAAGCTTGATTTTCCTGCAAGCACTGTCCATAACGTTCTTAAATCTTTCGATACACGTTTGGCAACAGCCAGGAAGGCTGGGAGCGGAACAAAAACGGATCTCAGGAACCACCAGAAGGACGCGAAGGTGAAGCAAATATTGCAGAAGAGACCAGATCTTTCGGTACGTACTGTGGCTAGAAAAATTAAAATGTCCCCAACTTCCGCCCCTTCGCTATTCCGGCCTGATTTGGCATCTTGTCCCTACGTAAAAGATGTTTTGGAATGGTATAAAGTGAATGGAGTCTATGTTATACCGAAAGAGCCGAATCTACCCAACTGGCCGGAGTTGCGATATATCGAGTGATATTGGGCTCTCGTGAAGAGAGAACTCTCTCAATATAAACAACAAGCTACAACTTTAGAAAAAATCGAAAAACTTGAACAAAAGCAGCTAAATCGGTTGCAGAGAAGTTTGCACAAACCCTAATGTCTGGAGTAAAATCAAAAGTTCGTAGTTTCTTCACGCAGCCTAATTAAGTAACTGTTGTTAGTTTTAAGATGACTAATAATGCACAATAAAATGAATAAAAAATGCATCTTGGATTGAACTAACAGCAAATTAGTTTTATTTCAAATTTAATCTGTCCAGATTTTGTCACGAACAAGCCTTATCGGTAGCACGATACAGTTCATCCATGATTTCACGGGCTCGTTCTTCCATTTGGCACTATTTAAGGGCGGCTTCCTCAACCTCCTGCCTCTCCGAACAACCATGGTGCACAGTGTGCTGGCACGGGGACAATGATCAGCCAATTCTAACACAGTGCACAGACACTCAGACTGCACCCTTCGAAGATAGCAGAATCTTCATCAGTGTACGTTAACAACCTCCCCAGGATTCTTCAGTGTTTTTCGACACCCTCTACTGGATTCACCTATATCTTCGACACTCCTTGAGCTGGATCTCCCGGTAGTCACGAAAGGCGCATTCCGTTTGCCACATGAGCAGATCGCTAGTCAAATCATGTATTTCTTGGCAAACTTTGAAAGTTTCTGCTTCATTTCTTCCTTCGGAAAATCAAACTTGTACTGGATGGTGAAGAACAGTAGCCCCGGAAACTGCTGAAAGTCCACCTTGACGTAAGTCTCATCCTCCATGATGAGACAATGAGGCTTCGTCAGCATCTGGGAATACAGTTTCCGCACCCGTGACTTTCCCACCGTATTTGGCCGTTCGTCACGATTTTGAGCGTTCTGCACTTTGTACGTATGCAGTCTCTCTTGATCCTTGACTCTCTGAACGAAGGACTTGGACAGATTCAACTTTTTGGCTACGTCCCTGACCAAGAATTTCGGTTAAACGCTTTCGCGACACCGCTTGTTCACCTATATCTTCGTCGCGATTTGCCAGAATCATTGACGATATTTGCCGATATTTCGGAAATCACTTACATGTGTAACGCAATTTATCAGAAGTGTCTTAGAATTCGTCAGAAACTTCTAAATCTGCCAGAACACATGTTGTTCGCTGAAATTCCATTCACGAATCACAAGAATTATTTCTGATTTGTAGCTGATTATCGACTGTGAATTAGTAGTGTTATCAAATCATCTATATCTGATATGGTCCAGGGTTTGTTAGAATGGAATCTGCATCTTTTGCCTAACATCCCACTGCGGGGTAGGTTGAGGCACGGACAAATCCGCCACCTCAACAGGCAAAAGATGACGTTTGGAAGGCGGAGTGATCACAGGCATTGCGAATCGAAACAAATCCAAAAAAGAAGAGAGTTCCTCTCCCATGTGCGCATCAGAACAGTGTGCACACAATATATCGCTAGAATAACTATTACAAAGCCATCAGTAGTACATGAGCGCCTTCCAAACGTCATCTTTTGCCTGTTGAGGTGGCGGATTTGTCCTTGCCTCGACCTACTCCGCAGTGAGATGTTAAGCAAAAGATGCAGATTCCATTCTACCAAACCCTGGACCATATCAGATATAAATGGATATCTGATAAACGAACGGATAAATTTTCTGAAATTGAACCTATGAACCGAATAACGCAGCCAAGATGTACAGAATATAGTCACATGTCATAAACTAACAGGTCACATTCCTAAAATAACAATGATTTAACAAGCAAACGGTAGACCCAATGTTAGGGACATATTTTTTCTATGTTCCCAACTATGGCCTGTTGTATGAAAAGCGTAGTAAAAATGTTGTTATTGGTAACATTTACAATAAAAATTATTTCAGGTTGAATGTTGTTCGTATGGCTTATCTTAGCACAAATTTAAAGAAACAAAATCTGTGTAGAGTGAATTATAATGTTTTGATTGTCGAATGACCGCTAAATCATACGTAAAAATCACTTAAGTATTTCTTTGCAGTTTAAGTATAGTTTGATTTGTGAAATTGTTTGTTGGGTAGAGCGAATACAGCTGGCAACGCCTTGAATCAGAAAATAAGGAAGAAACCCGTACGAAGATTGCATTTTATAATAAAATCAATCGAATGGGACGAACTTGCATCCATGATTAGACCCAGTTTGGTACCCATATACCGACTTTACATCCATAACGAGTTGTGTAGCTTTTCGTGATACATACTACCAGATGGCTTATTAAACATATCTTAGGAAGTGTATAGCTAGTTAAATTTTGTTTCCATTTCAAATACTTCATGAGTTACAATGAAAAATGTAATCGATTTTTGCATATTAGGCTGAGTCAAGGGACACAGTGGGAGATAAGTGGCCAAACCCCCATTGATGGTTCATGCCATGATGGCTATGAAACTTTTTGGTGAAAAACAGTAAATTTTGATCGGCATCGGTACAAATATTTGAGGTTTGAAGTGTCCCTTTTGAGCCCTACTGGAGTCCAGAGTTCGATTCTGAAAATGTCCAAATCCATATAAAGTTTGTTTTTAATTTCTGGATGAAAAGTCACGAAATTTGTACCGTCAAATGGCACCAGCAAATGAAAGTCTGACTTGTGTCCTCCGGAACCGATTTCAGAGTCCCATCGCACAGTGGGAAAAAAAGTACTTTAATCGCGAAAGAACTCGATAATTCAGCTCCAAGTAGCACAAGGTTAGTGAAACATAGCATTTTTATTATGTGAAAATTCCTGGGGAATCGAATGCCACTTGCCGCAAAATTCAGTGGACGGAGATATTGGGCTTATTTTACTCCAATTCCCCCGTATTTTCGAGTAATGCCCAGTAATCTATGCTTGAAGGGGTCTGCGGTAGTCAAAATAGGCCTATTCTTATGTAGAATTTCCCTAAAAACTGAATGGAAGTAGTTACAACCACCGCACAGGTCGGATAACTCCACTTCTCCCATTTTTGAATATTGTTTATTAATCTATGATTAGAGGAGTCTGTGGTAGTCAAAATAGGCATATTCTTATGAAAAAAAACCCTAGGATTCGAATGGAGGTCTCCGTTTCCCGACTCTTGCGGTGGCTACAACTACCTTCATTCGATTCTTAGGGAAATTCTTCATAAGAATAGGCCTATTTTGACTACCACAGACCCCTCCGACCTTAGATTATTTAGCAATATTCAAAAATATGGGGAATTGGGGCAAAATAAGCCAATATCTCCGATACCCGACCCATGCAACACCTAACCGTCATAATTAGTTGCAGTAACTTGATTTTTAACCTAATTGAGTCACATTTAAGTAACTTTTACTGGTTTGCAACAGGTGCGCTGCTCGGGTGAGTTGTAGCCTGGGTCACAATTTCAAATTCAGTCCAAAAACAATTTGGGTTGACCAACTGTTTGCGACACACCAAGCACTCTCACCCGAAGTGTTACAATGTGTTGAAGTTGGAAAAAGAGATTCCCGAAGATCACATCGACTCTCGAGGTAAATAAAAGGCAGTAAAGGTGAAGCAGTGGTTACTGTGAGAATGTCAAATCAGTATCCAAAGTTGTAATTGTATTTTTTTCGATAAGACAAAGTTACGATTTGTAATCAACTATGGTTATCGAATATTTTGGGAGTTTGGCCGACAATATGAGATAATCTGAGGTATTCCAGGTCACCCTAACTTTTCTTGAGTTAAAAATCTCGAATCTACAATTGTATCTAAAGATTTTTCGACTGTACAAAGTTGCGATATGTATTCAACCATGTACATTGAACCTTCTGGAAAGTCAAAAGATATTATGAGATAATCTAGGTCATTCTAAATTAGCCTTGCAGCTGAAAAAGCTACAGTTACAATTGGTCGGAGTTCTACCAGATCGCACCAAGCGCCTATCGAAAATGATCAGGTTTGTCCGACATATTCACACAGAACTTTTGAAGATGAATCAGATCAATGTTCCTTGAAGTTTCTAACCAATAACTAATGAAAGTTATCCATCTCCATAATGCACCGAAAAAAAAAATATTGCGTGACGACTGTATCGGATCAGTTACGAGGAATGACGCATATGTAGCTTGGCGCAATCTGGCAGAACCTCGACCAATTATAGATCCTAAGTTCTGAACTGCAAAATAGTTTTGATGACCTAGAACCCTACCGATGATCCAGTGGGCATGGTTCAAAACATATCGTAAATTTGTGTAGCCTGAAAAGCTATGGTTAAAATTTCAGATCCTAATTTTTGAGCTCCAGAACAGAGTGGCTGATATAGAACATCCCAGATCATGTAATAATATCTGCTGACCTTCCAGAGAACTTCAGATAAACATATCTAACTATGCTCAGCCAAAAAACTACAGGTACTATTATAGATCCTACGTTCAGTACTCCAGGACAGGTTGGATGACTTAGAACATCCCAAATTATCTCATACAGTAAGTTGCTCGTCCATAAGGGTCAATGAACATAGTTGAATACATATCATCAGAACACCTTGGACATCAGAAACAGCTACAGTTTCAATTGTTGATCCTAAGTTATGAACTAATGAACAGTCTGGTATGACCCAGAACATCCCAAATTTCATCGAAATGTCGGTTACCCTTCCCGAAGAACCTTCCAAAAGATTCAGTGAACATAATTGAACACATGTCGTAACATTGTATTGCCGAAAAAACTACAGTTTCAACTATAGATCCTAAGTTATGAAATTGATCTTCCAGAAGACTAAATGAATATGGTTAAAAAGATATCGTAAAAGCAACACCATGCTGGAGGCGGCTGGGTTCGATTCCCGGTCTGGTCTAGGAATTTTTCGTTAAGGAAATTTTCCCGACTCCTTGGGCATAGGGTATGGTTGTACTTGCCACACAATCATAAAATTTTACCTGGCATCGAAAGCTCTAAATTAATAACTGTGGAAGTGCACATAGAACACTAAGTTGAGAGCCAGCTATAACTAATTGCGAAAGCAATAAGCTTGAACTCTAAGGAAGAAGATCCATACATAATCAGAAAAGCTACAGTTACAACTGTAGTTACGAACTTCTTCATGTTAGGGATGGTCTAGGTTCAAAATCAGGCTTAACGCATATATTTATTTTTCCCTGATAGAGTAGTCAAAATTCAACAAGTTTGCGGAAGATAGTGTTCGTTTCCCATCATAGATACAATATTTTGTTGTTTTCCTTCGTGTTTTGTTGTGATACATTTAAGTTACAACATATCATTGTCGCATAGTGAAAGAATATCGGGTGTATCACTCGTCATAATTCCGGAGCAATTTGCGATTAGGGCGAATATGCAGAATGTAAACAAAAGAAATTCAAACAGTAATTTACAAATTAACTAAATATAAATTCAAATACAATCTAGCATACCGACAGAAGAACAGAGAACAAAACTAGCTTCTGATTCATATATAATACTGATGGAAATTCGTTTCGTTATTCATTGAAATTTGCACTTTTTTAATATTCGCCTGTAAATACTAGGATGTACTGGATTTAAAAGTATCGCCCTATACTATTCGCCTATGATTAACATTTTCATAGGTTTCGCCTTCCACTTTTCGCCGTTGTTTTCATTATTTTATCAGAATCGCCTTTTACTCTTCGACATGTGTATGTTTTGATTTAAATTACGCCTTGTCGCTTTGTCAACAATCAATATGGCGTAAATCTTAGAGTGAATTGTTTTGATTACGAAACAACTCTACGTCCTACGTCTATGCAAAAACAATATTTAATAACTGAAGTTAAAGCACAACCTCGACAAAAAGGCCAAAACTCTTGATTTAGATGTAATAATTATGCATTGCATTGAAAAAACATTTTGTTTATATTTAGTATGTACGCCCTAATCGCAAATTGCTCCAGAAGTATCGTATGTTTTCAGGTACAACAAGTGAATATTTGACACATTGGTTATAATACATTTAAAGAACTTTTTTTTTTAAATCATTCAGACACAAGACTTGACATCAAGACGTCATCAATTTTGATTTACACATTATAGTCACACACAATTTGTCATATGGTGAACTGACAAAAGTCACCTCATGGACGTGACAAATGGAGAGTCGCGTCACCAAGTGACACACGTCACTTCGACTCTCGAAATAACTCTCAAGAGGGTTGCCACATGCACAGATTTATCTAGATTGACACAGAATTTTTTTTAATTTTTTCATACAGATAAGTGTAGATTACAGATTTTTGAGAAAAAGCTAGATTTTTAAGATTTTTGGCAAGTGCCCATGCACTCAAAAATCTCAAATTCAAAATATGAGTACAGTTTGGGATCCAACTTTTTATCAATACTACTTTGAGTGTGCTGTTTGAGGCCCACCAATCAAAATTAAACAATTGACACTGACACTACAGTGACTAATGGCAGTCTGAAGTCAGTTTGTGTGTGTGTGTGCTCCCGAATGATTTCTCTATACTGTTGTTGAGATAATTTTTGAAGAAAATTTTATAAAATTACTCTAACATTCTCAGACATTCCTTTAAATATTCCTTCTGGCGTTTTTAAAGGTATTCTTAAGACGTTTGTAGGTATTCCTACAAGGATTCTTTCAGTAGTTACTCCTGGCATAGCATCAGCAATTTTTTTAAACTTTCTTGTGATGAAATATTTAAAGGGATCTCTGATCTTGTGAAGTTTTGTGATTTTACAGGAATCCCTTGAGAACACCTGAAAGAACTACACAAAAACTTTACGGTTATTTTTGAAGTAATTCTTGGATAAAATCATGATTTGTTGGAGGAATCTGAGACGAATTGTGTACCATGCCCTTCATAATCTTATATATTTAATTAATATCTGCAAAAATTCCGCAAAAGGTGTTTTGTAAATTTATTTTTAAATTTTGTCTGCATGGATTCTTACAAATAGTTCTCCAGATATTACTTATATATTTGGAGAAGTGTTTGTTTCTAAGTTTCGCAAGAAATTGCTCGACAAATTTCACAGAATTTCTTTCCGTTATTTCTACAAAAATACTGTTCTTCTAATAAAGAAGTGTTTTGATGCATTTATGCAGAGGATATTTGAGAAATTTGAATTATGTTCTTGATTGTTATTTTTGCTATTCGAATCATAGTTATTTCGAACATATTTTTTTGCTAGCTTTAATAGAATCTTGCAGTGCGCAAATCTATACATATTTTGCGCAATAGATACACAGTTCCAGATCTATTACAAAAAAAAAGGTTTACGGGCTTTGTATAAGATGGAGCTTAGGTAATGATGGGATCCAACCGATCCGTCAAGAATCTGCTGAATCGTGACTTTCCTCATTTGATAATTTTCAAATATACTTTCGGCACACACAGCAAAATTTACTAGTGTACTTGGAACAAATGATGCGATATATCTCTTTGAATCAGATTTAAAATGGAATATGGAACGGTTTTTGAGGCTCTCGCGTTCTAGTCCAACTGGGACAACGCACAGTGGGCAAAAATGGAACCAAAATCCCATTAATTTAGACGGCGCAGGGTTGGAGTCCTGAAAAATAGCTTTTCTTATGGGAAAAAAATGCGGGAAATTGAATGGTGTTGGTTTCATTTAGGGTTGACCACAGTAAGTGTCCCATTTGCCCATTTCTCCCCTCATTTTGGATGCAAATTAGGTTTATTACCCAAAAACAGAACTTGGTGCTATTATATTGCATCCAAATGCACTGTAAATTTGCAGCAAAATCTGAAAAACAGAATGGAACAGATTTCACTTTGATCGGATGCCAGGAAGTGGTCCATATTGCCAATTTAACCCGATTCTCTTGATACTTGAATAAACTCATAAACAATGCGGTTCTGAAGATCGGCGCTAGTAATATTACTCTCGCTTGCACTGTTCTTATGTAAAAATGTCTGGAAAATCGAATGATGATGGTTGCGTTTAGGGTTGACCACAGTAAATTGTCCATTTTACCCGATTTCCCCTCATAATTTAATAATATCATTTAAATCATGCTGTTTTGAAGATCGGTGCTAGTAATATTGCTCGTACTTGCACTGCACTTATGTAAAACTGTCTGGAAAATCGAATGGTGATAGTTTCGTTTAGGGTTTATTTATTTTAGGATGGACTAAAAATACAGTTTTCATTTTCGTGGCAACTTATGTTGTTGTTTATCCATTTGTTTTATGGAATGAATAACCAAAATACTCGGTTTGCTAATGGTCAGTGTAATTGCCACATCTTCGAAAAGGGTGAATATTTTGATCGGGGTAATTATCTGACTGTTCGAAGTTAAGCACATAGCCACAGAAAAGTGCTTAGGAAGCAGTAGAATACACCTTTCCTTGTGGTTTATATCAGTACCAGTGTTTGGTGAGTCATATACAATGTCCTAGGGTTGTTGTTTTCGAGTTACCTCCTTGTTTGCAAAGTTCTAAGAGTTCAAACACGGCAAATCAACCTGACCGCTCTAATTTAAAGTTTTTGGGTGGCTGTAATGCGAGGCGATGAAATTGTATCGTTCATACCACACTAAGGTAAATTCCATTTACTAATGGCTGTAATGTTTACTTCCTAACTTACAAAACTTATCATAGGAGTTCGTTAGTTTCAGTTTGATATTTCATACAATATTTTTTGTAGTCTCTCCTGAAGCGGTTCATTGATGTTCAAGAAGTTATTTATATGATCTTAAATGAAATATGCTCGAACATAGTTTGGATTTCTTTTAGCTACTAAACATGACTGATGCCTGAAGATACAAACAATCCATTGTTGAAAAATTTGGTTCGAAAGTACGTTTTTGCACTGAATTTGATTTTTTTTTTCAAAAATCTGGAACGAAGACGAAAATTAATCTTCGTGTAAAATGGCGTCCAATAAATTCAAAATGATAATAACTTCAAAACCATTAAGTTGTTGGAGACAACTTAAGGGTAAAACTTCAAATTCAAGCATCCCTCGTTTTTGGAACTATATTTTATATCTTTCAGACCTTGTGATCTGAATCAGTTTTATCCTGAATTTTGAAAACAAATCATCATTTGACCAACTTTTCATCAGCTCTCAATGAAAAATACATTGAAAATGATTTATAACTACTATTATTATACAGCAATTTAGAGTACTTTTTTTTAAAGATCTATGAAATTAAGTTTCAGTGAACTTGGCTGATAGTTTATATAAGGGTTTTGAAGCTAATGGGCTTTCAGGAACCACATTTAAATCATTTTTCATCATCAATCACTCACAATCTGAGAAGATCTGAGAAGAGCCTTATGAAAAATAGTTACAAGGCAAATAATCCCATACTGGTACAGAGACTGTTAAGATATGTGGATACTTAACAGCCAGACTACCCATGCAACGGCATACCGGCATAATAAGTTGCAGCAGCTTGATTGAGACCCAATTGAGTCACGTTGAAGTTACACTTACCGATTTGCAACAGGAGTAAAAATTTCTTCATCAGTTAATTGTTGTAAGGTGTCTGAATGATGGGACCATTCCTTACACATTTGTGGAAGGCAAAATGATGGGGGGGAGGGGGCGTACATTTTAAGTCCCATATTAAAAAGATCTGTACAATAGAAAATTGATAATCTGGCTTGGTGCTGTCTAATGCCCCAGCTAAGACAGGGTCGTATATGATAGCGAATAAGAGTGCAAAGTGGAGGCGATATACGTACATTTTTCATGCAGTCAAATGGGAGCATGTACGTATAGCGCCTCCACTTTGTACTTATACCCGCTATCATATACGATTTTGTGGTTGCTGGGGCTGGTTGTGGTATTCGGTTTCATGTGTTCTAATCGTTTCTTTTTTCATCCAAGCGTATGGTCGGTCCTTGGAGAGTGGGAGTTGTGGGGATGGTCTTTGGTCAGAGCGTTGGGTCGGTTTGGTACGGGATGAAATTTTTGTCCAAATACTGGTATCGATTGAGACCTGTCTTTTGGATCAGAAAGGGGTACGGACACGTTTTGTAAATAAGCTGCCACATCTACGTTCAAAAGTGCCTAAACCAAATGGACAGTCTGAAATAATCACTTGAAGATGCGATGGGGGATCACTGCCCTGATATTCCAAAATTTAGCACGTAGTAAAATGTTTCTTGTATTCTGTAGCTAAACGTGATGGAATTGAGTAAACGAGTGGAAATTAATCAGAAATGATCTCTCATATGCATCGGTCGAACAATTCTGAACGGCGGTTGTGAGAATATCGCCATGAAAATCTAACGTGCGCATAGCATGTTACCAATTACTAATGCTTCTCTTTTTTCTCCTGTTCTCTTCCCTACCCCATGACCACGAGCAATACCATATGGCACACCATGAAGACAACCTAGACACTACCTCAAATGAATCAATAAGTAAATAACGGTATATAACCTAACCAATTTTACTTTCAGCTAAATTTTCTAACACAAGGTAATCTATCAAATGAGTACAACAAAACAAACTCAATATTAAATAACACATAACGGGGAAAGAGAGGGACCATCAGGGCACACAAATGAAACGATTTGGATAGGGAGCATGGGACTGCCTCATCCCTCTTCGACCCCATCTATTGGGTTTATTCTGTCAATCGAAGGCTCGATTCTAGTGCTGCCAGTGTGAACTTGCTTTGGTAAGGAGATTATCTTTCCTATATTCGCGGGTTTCGCGTTAGTGTCTCTGCCCAAACCTTTTTGGGTCTTTATACAGAAGCTTGATGATCACAAGCAACATTTGAATCCTGATCAAATCGTTTTTCAGATTATTCCACTACTATGGAAAGTAACCTTGTTACAATAGATGGTAGTATTACATCATCATCATCATCAATACTGGTATCGTTTGAGTTTGAGAGAGGCTGGAGCCACCTATTGGTGGCAGACATCATAGAGAGCGTCTATTACCGGCAGACCCTCTACCCACTCCTCATCAGTTTGGAGAGTTTATGGTTCTGGTGCTTAAATGGTGTTACGGTGCATACCGCGGCTTTCCTTGTGGGGTCCTTGGTTAATCTTCGATCCCTTATGCTGCCGAGATTCCGGCACCTCAGCGTGAAACCTCATACTGGGGACAATGGCGCAATCAGTGTTCTACTGACTGGTGCGTCCCAAGTAACACCAAAAACCTCTTTTTGGTCAGTTATCTTGAAATTATGTTACACAGGAGTATTAAGAATGAAATGAAAAACATCTTTTGTCATATACACGCTGAGAGGCTCTTATTGCAAAACATTTTCCAATCATAACTCACTCATGTATTTTTCTAGAACATATGACTTAATATTCGACTCAAATGTGACCAAAACAGCGAAACTAACCAATATTTTTATAACATGTTTTAGGTCGCGTAAGAAATTTTAAAGATGCACTTTTGACAAGACGATGTCTTATCTAGGTTATTTATAGCATCACAAATACCAATAGGTTATAATCAAGTTATTGAAAAGTAAAACTAAATGCAGAATTTCATGAACACAACAATTCAATCCAACACACAGTACAGTTGTGTACTAGAAAAATACATAAGATCATGTCTTAAAGATGAATTTTCGATCATAACATAACAGCTCGTTGTATGTCCAGAACGCTGTCGGTGGTAAGGTGGGTCCTTCTATTGGTAGATGGAACCATTTATGTTCCGTATTAATTAATCTTAGCACTGTGACCATTCACTGATCCAAACGTTCCTGATTATTTTCGAATGCAATTTTTTGGAGGTGTCTCCACGGACACTATTGTACAGTTCACCCGTTCTACCGATAGAGGCCAGTTGATGATCCTCAACATTCCCCGGCAGGCCAGAGTAACCAATCGTGGTAACCAAGCGATTGTTGTTCCGAGAGGCTGTGCATAATGATTGTCTGGACCCAAGGGTGGGTTGGGGTTTCTGAGCCAAGGGCCGCAACAATGCTGATGGAGTCGATGAAGGCAGCAATTGGCCTGTCAGATGAGGTAGTCACTGTCAGCCAGACAGCTAGGGCTTCGGGCGAGCAAAGTGCTGGTCGCTGATTCCGATGCCGACCCCGTCTCTTCCGACGCAGCCATCGAGCGGAGTATCCGGAAAATCCGGAAATTTCCGGCGTCCGGAATTAGGGCGACAAGCTCACGGAACAACGCTTGCACCGCTTGCGGGTTAGCTCTATGGAGGTCATAGGGAGACTGTCATCAATTGCATCAGCTTGCTGGTTCTATCCCGTGGCTAAAAACCAGTAGACCACAGCCACTGGAGAGAGTACCTGGTTAACGAGGCTACGATGGAGTAGTTTGGCCTCCCCTAGGAGGAACCCTCCATCGCCGGACCTGGTGATTTTAGCTATGAATCCGGTAGCTCGACTGCAAACGGTGGACACAATGTAGTATCGAATGGAAGCACTTCTCTTTCAACTCATTATGCCTTCTACTTCTAAAACGTCCCAAGTAGCACACTACGATCATAATTAGTTGTAGTAACTTGATTATGACTTAGCAAGTCATATTTATGTTATCCCACTAGGGATTCATTATGACCACAATGTAGTGATTTGCCGGAATGACGTTTTCCCCGGCAATTTCAGCCGGGTAATTGCCGGGTCTGTTGCTATGACACTACTGGCCCCGACAGACGCTTCCGTATTACGATGCCTGTGTTGTCCAGGTACATCTTCGCGATTTAGCCCGGTCTACAAACCGATCTCTTTCTCTTCAGCTTCCGCTGCACTTTGCGGGACCAGGCTTCCGTTTGACACTCTCGCCTTTCTCCAGAAGCGAGAGGATGTTGTAAATACCGATTCGAATATATTCGGCGGACACGAAGTGCCTTACGATGTCCAGTGTTTTCGGCCGGGGTGGAGCTGGCAGTACGAAAAAGCTAATATTTCTCTACTGTCATAGAGGAAGATTGTTTAGTGCATCAGATACGCCATTTCGATCCCGAATGTCAGTACTGAAACGGTGATTTTGACGGATTCAGCCAGTTGTCTGCTGACCTTGGAAACTGGAAGGTCAAAGCACCCGTTCGCTTCTGTTGGAATCCGGGACATACTGGGATCAACGGCAACACCCTGGCCGACCAAATAGCGAACGAGGCTAGAGAACAACCCACCGTAGATATAGATAACCCGGGCGAAGATGCACTGCGAGCAGGGAAACAGACGAAACGACGCCGAATACGACACGCGCAGGTGGACGGACCAGACACACTCTATTAGTACGTTCCTTCCTGTTCGACATCAGCACTACCAGTTTACAAGACTCCCTGGATAATGGGGAAGGTAGTATGAAGGCATTCCAACGCCAAGCTGGGCTGCTTAAGCGAATTGACGATGGACGCAGAGCACCCCAAGGCTACGGAAAATTGGGATAGACGGCAAGGGGAGGAATAGCACCTGTGAACACTACACTAGCGGAGTTATCGACAGAACTACACAAAGCTTTTCCCCAATGCTGGCTGTTGCCGGTAGATCTGGAAATAATGTGTAATAGTTTTGGTAACGGCTGGCACCCGGTTTTGCAACCACCATCAGATAGTGTCTTAAAAGAAGAATCTTTTATGGGATTCTTCGAATCATGAGCAGTTCTTTCGAATTTCAAAATTTTCAATTTGCTCACCCGGATTTCCAGAAAATTTCGTTGCTGTTGTTTCAACATCGAGCAACCAGAGCAGGTCCTTGTTCTAGAGGAGTTCGTTCCAAGACCATAAACCAAACATCTTCCAGTGACGCGGCTGATGAAGAGCTGCTCCTGCCGCAAGGCTGTATGATTGGAATTCCGTCTCCAGCGGGGACACTTTGTTTTCAAACCAGACGAAAACACGACTCGTGTTCAACTATTTGGTGACCGAATGATCATGAGAATGAAAAGCTTAACACTTATCATTTAATTCCACTATCAAATTTTCTCGAAAAAAAAACCAGCAGCGAAACATAAACACGTCAGTCCCGCAGCGCGACCTACTTCGATCTCATCCTCATGCAAAAATATTCCATCGCCTAACTAGTCCTTGGTGTGATAGGTTTGAAGCTTCTTTGCTACCCGAACAGGACCGAATAACTTGATAACTGGCTTTGGTATTTAGGAGCTCAGATTAAGAGGTAAAATACCTGAGGATAATACCATAAAATTGTTCCCACAATATTATGCGAATATCAAATTGAGGTAAGACAATACCAAAATAGCACCTCAGAGGTATTCCCAGGTATCCAAAATAACAAGTTTTGTTATTCTAGAGTTATTTTACTTGCAATTCTTAGGTATTTTGCTTAGGTATTATTAGGCTCTTAATCTGAGCTATTTTATACCAAGGCCAGTTATCAAGATCAAAATTAGGTATTCATATGTTATTGTCTCTTGCTCGGGTAAGCCAACTGCGATTGTTGAAAAGTCAGTTCTGGGTATGTATGATTTACTTCCCGTATGCAGTGAAACCACAATCTTATTCAAAAAATTCATCGTTATGAAAAGAGATAATACGTTTTATTTCAACATTATCTCAAGCTATCATAAATATCATGTCCTGTTCATGTGTTCTATAAATTAATGGAAGAATGTTTTTAAGAACAATAATAGAGTATAAATCACTTGCAACAGTGAAAAAATAGTTTTAGCTCAATCGTTAGTCAAAGTGACATATGAAATACGAGAGATACAAACCGCCTCGAACGTGACATGTTTTCCAAAAACTGTTATAATACATTTATAAAACAAAAAAAATATAAATCATTCAGACATCAGACTTGACATCAAGACGATATCAATTTTGATTTTGTCACACACAACGAGAGTCGAAGTGACTTTTGTCACATGGCGAAGTGACAAAAGTCACCTCACCGACGTGACAAATGCAGGTGACACGTCACTGCAGGTGACATTTCTCACTTAACCAAGTGACATACGTCACTTCGACTCTCAGAACCACCCTCAAAATCATCAGCTACAGTTGCAGAGCTTCAATTCTCACGTTGATCGCATTGCTTCGGGTCTGTTTTCAAACAACGTCAACTTTGCACCCTAATCAATTCCGCGTACCAATTCGAACTGTTTTCAGTCAGTCCTCAGACAAATCACTTCTCGGTAGTGTTTCCACCCGATCCCGTTCCGGCCTTGTCGTCGTCGTCGTCGGATTTGCACTTCACGGAATCAATTTCCTTTCGGATTTGAGCTAAACGGCAAAGAGCCGTGTGTTGACAGCCATTATTGTTACGTCCCGCGAAACCCCGGCCAAAGGGAAAAACGATTAGCCAATCTCGCATCGGAGTAGAACCGGGCCAGAACGAGGGAGCTTCAATTAGGCAAATGATATGCGATGACTTACTTATTATTTATGCCACTGCTGTGCGTTGTCGTTTTGGTTTCGCTTTCGAGTTGTGTGTAAGAGTTGATGCCCAGATAGGTTTAAGAGGTCTGCCTTACCTGGAACGGAATCAGAAGAGAGGAAAAAATGAATTCATATTAGACGGTTTCTTGGAATGTTTGCTCGGATCGTTTGCGAACGGACTTGGGAGCTAGCTACTGTAGAGGGGGAAGAAGAAAATAGCACTCTAAGAGCACGTTACATTACAGTATCGGAAGGCGCTGACACAATAAGTCACGGTACACTGAAGGGACAGTACATATAGCAGAAGAAGAAGGGACGTCTCTTCGAAGCTCGTCGCATACACAAAACGGATTACGGCTTCTGCTATTTTTGGGATTGAGGGAGTTGTTCTGACAAAAGGAACATTCGGGAGGAGGAGGAGGAGGAGGGTGATGGTGATAGCTAACTTTTTTCCATCTCTACTGGTTCATGTACCACCATCAGAGCACATACATACGTATATAGCAAACAAGGGGGAAAGGCAGTGGACGAGAAAGAGCAATCTGCTGGCTGGAGATGGATGCTGTGTGAGAGTTCGAGAAATGGTACATTCCCACAAGTCCCTGGAGAGGAACGCAGAATGGGATTTCGGTTGGGACCGGGGATAAAGAAGCCGACTTGCTCGGAAGGAGACTGGATTTTGTATTGTGCTCGGCGGGCTCGGATGCAAAATAGATTGATCACGATCCATATGGCGGCTGTGAATGTTTAGTTGAGGTTGGAGTACTTCCTAATGAATATTGAAACTTGTTGGAAAACAGACATGATATAAGTCAATTATGATAGGCAGCTTTGATTTCGTTACGGCGAAGTTCCAAAAATAAACTTGCCTGTACTCCATCAATTTCTCCAAAGGACACAAATATCCAGAAGTAATAACAACAACAGCAACCAGCAGTACCAATTAGGGTGGTTCAAAGTATCGATCCAGGTTAATGCCATTCACTCAGTTACAAATCAGGTCCTGACGATTATTCTAAAATTTAAATTTTAAGTTAAATCGAAGTGCACTAGTCCTTTGATTTTTCTATGGAAATTAACTGTGATATAGATTTTGAACTTTCTGTTCTAACACAGCTCAAATTTTTTTTTTTTTTTTTTTTTTTTTTTGGCATTTGCTCTACGGTCGTCAAGTGTTTTCTGTAGCATAACCACAACCATATTCAAGCATGGTTGGTCTTAAAACTTGTAACTCAATTTTTTTCATTTTTGTTTTCTGTTTATAAGAGCATATAAACATTTTTATACATTTATTACTTTTGGCTTGAAGTGCCCTCAATGTGATCTTTGAAATTTAATTTTTGATCCAGTACCAGACCAAGGTATTTCACTTGACTTGACCAAGAAATTGAAATACCGTTCATTGTAATATGTGGCTACTACTAATATAAAAATTCTCGCATTTTTCCCGAATTTTTCCCCCCTTTTTGCCTTATTTTCCCGACTGTTAAGATGACTTAATATAAATTACTCGGAGCTAAATCACTGAGCTCCCAACCTTTTTCCATTTTGATTTACCACCAGACACTATCGATTTATTTAAAATACGCCTCTTAGTGCGACAGGATGAGCCAATTTTCAAAAAATCTTGTCAAATTTGGTAGCTCCTACTTGGTTCTAGCCAAAATTTGTCCAAACCATTTTTTTCTCTGGAATCCGGCAAACAACGTCAGACGGCATTGAGCACAGCTGCCCAAATTCTTTTTTCACCATGTGCTAACACCCTTACAAACGCAATTCGCCAAACTTCAAACACATTGGCCACCACATGAAAGATAAGTTCATTTCTGGCCTCACCTGTTACAGCCAGTGTAGTCAGATCTTCTAAGGGCATCTTCAACGGTGGTTCAAATCGTGGTTTGAATTTATTTGTTTAGACCAAACGCAAAAACATCGCTGCATCGCTGGTGTTTGTAAATTTTGTTTTATACCGGATCTATTTTGCATCATTTCAGAACTTCTAAATTGTTTACTGAACGCACTCTTTAAAATATTAATTTAATGAACTTCAGAATATCTATGAAGATTGGGTGGAAATATCTATAATGAACATGCCAGAAGTTGATTAAACTTCTCGGCAGTTGAATAAAATAATTGGAAGTTTCCAGCTAATCATGAACTTTGCTCGCTGTCTTTCGAGAAGAGAAATGGTGAAACTGTAGAGAAGTTCATTGAATTGGCGAAACATTACTATCGTTTCTGGAAACTTGGATGAACTTCCAAAAAGTTTGCTGATCATCCATGGAATAGGAACAACTTTCTGGAAATGACGGGAACATAGAAAATCAGATTTCGCTTCCCAGAAGTTGTTTCAACTTCCAGCAGGTACATATTCTGTGATGAAAAAGCAGAATATCACACATATTAAATAACTATAAAATCGACGAAATTGAAAAATCATAAGTCTTACGGACTTATGCCGTGGAATGAATTCTATGAATGGAATAGTTTGGTTTTTGGAAAAATTATCGAGTAGTAAGAAGTTTATGTTCTTCTTAAAACTTAAATACCCTGAACTATTGGGATGTTTTCGGAACGATTGGAAAGCTTCTCAATCACCTGGAGAGATCCCTGAAGTTCAGGAAGCTCCCCAAACTTATGGAAAAATCCTTTGAATGTTTCCTAAACATTTCGAATGCTAAAAAATCCTGATTCCTGTTTATCTGGGACGTTTTCTGGAGTTCTGAAGCCCCGATCTTGGGGAAGTTTCCTGAAATTCTTGGAGGATCGCAGGACTACTGAGAAATTTCCTGAATTGCTGAATCCTCTGAGCATTCTGGGAGTTTTTTTCGAGCTTCTGGAAAGTTTTGGGAAATTCTCTAAACTTCTGGGACGTTCTCTGAACGTCTGAAATGTTGCTGACCTTCTGGAAAGTTTCCTGATCTTTGGGGAGTTCCATGATCTTTGTGAGCATTTCCTGAAGTTCTGAGAAGTGTTTTCAATTCATGAGAAACCCTGAACTTCGAGGAAGTTTCTTGAACTCCTACATGTTCGCTGAACTTCTAAGAAGTTCTGTATATGTATAGCAAGTTTCATGAAATTCTAAGAAGTTCACTAAACTTCTAGGAAGATTCGCAAACTATTGAAAGCTTCATGAATTTCTAGACTGTTCTCTATTGGAAGTTCTCTGGCAAGTTCATTGAATATTTTGGGAAGTTCCCTGAACATCTTGAGTAGTTCTATAAACTTCTGAAAAAATACCCAAAATAATCTGATAAGTTTTCTAAACTTCTGGAAGCCCCCTGATTTTCTGGATTGTTACTTGAACTTCTGTCTAGAACCCTTTACTTTTGGAAACTTTCCTGAACTCGTGGTAAGCTCCTTGAATTTGTGGACAATTCCTTGAATTTCTAGGAAACAATCTGAATTTCAGGAAAGTTGTCTGAACTTCTAGGAAGAACCCTTAATTTCTGGAACGTTCCCTGATTTAATGGTATGTTCTTTTGACATCAGACAGAATAGCTAAACCTAAGTCAAATCTAAATAGTATACCGGGCTTCTGATAAGTTCCCTGGGTTTCTAAGTGCACTGAATTTACAAGATTTTTTTCGTACTTTTGGGAGATAGTCTTTGTCCATCAGTTTCTACCTTTTGCGATATTGTGGGCGTAAATACTGCGGGCCGTATGTCTTAAGGACAGATTTGCAAAAAATCCTCAGGGTCACCAACCCCGAAGTTTTCGTCGAGAGAACTAGCTTAGGACATACGCCAACATCCGTTACGCAAAGTTGGTCTGTTTTAGCTGGTTCTTTTTAAGTTTGCTGATGCAAATCAACTATAAAGATGTTAAAATAGACCACCGCTGAAGATGCTCTAAGCGGTACGTTTTGAACAGGCTGAACAATGAGATCGGTGGACCGAGTAAATGACAAAAACGCTACTCAAATCATTTGATAAAGGTGTGAGTATGGTTCCCTCAATATGACGAAAATTCGCGATGACTTTTGAAATTCCCGAATTTTTCCCGCATTTCCAGATTTTCCTGAGTCTGTGGCCACCCTGGTTAGTATCAGAAAGTCATCTATCAATTTTATTTTATTAACTAGACGTTCAATCGAAAATTGGTCTTGAGCGAAATTGTTTTAGAAAGGTTTCTTATAAACACAAATAGCAAATAATCCTATATGTCATTAAGCTAAAATGCTAGAAGGATTAGAACAAACAGTTTGATGCTCCCATAGAAGTGAAATTTGAGTTCGCAAAATTTCGGTACAAGTTTCAGGACCTAATTCCGAATTTTCTAAGCGGATACGCGTTTCAACGACAATTTGAACCACCCTAGTGCCCATAAACAAGCAAGGACTCACCAAAAAAATATAAACTATATTCGAAAAGAGAGGGAGTGAGACACAGAAACAGAGAGAAGGAGAGCACATGAAAAAGGAATATAAGCATTCGGCGTAGATTTCCCAAAGGACTCTCACCGAAAAGTGAAAAACGCGTTTGCCGACAAAGGCCAACATGTGCAAAAGAAAATGCGAGAAAAAAAAACAGATGAGAGCCTCGTAGCGCGAGACGTCAACAAGACTAATGGTAGAATTCGGTGGAAAAAAAGAATAAGCCGAATGAAAAAGAAAAAAAAAGGCACCGTTTCGGATGGTGGGAAGGAGGGGAAAATCATTTCCCACATTTTCCGATACTTTCCGCCGCATCGCAGTAGGCGCTTACATGCTTCGGAAGAATTGCCATGACGAAACAGGAACGGTGCTATGGTGGCTTATGGTGGAGTTTCAGGCATGTGCGTGTTGTCAGGAAGTGACTCGGGGTGCTCGGGAGGATTCAGACACCGATAAGATGCTGTTGAGTAAATATTGAAAATGTTACACGGTGTTGTAACGGGTATTGAACCTTTTTTTTCTGAAAATTATTTCGCAGGAAGATGTGGATGTGTTCCTCCTAAATGCAATTGGCAGTGGCAAAATGTTGGGTTAGAGTTTATCAAAGTTTGTTTATACGAATTAAACATGTATATTTTAAATTTGTCATGTTCATGAATAGTGATGCACTAATCTAGAATAAAATCAAGGACCTACCGATGAAGATGAGAAACTGAGCCCAGCCGCTTTAGTTGTAGCAGCAATGTGCGGAGCGGATGAACCAACCATAGGCGAAGTGGCTAATTTCGTCAAAGACTTGGATGTGGAGCTTGACGAAATGGAAACTGCATATACATATGTTGGACATAACATATACAACTCCTATCTTGCATTACTTAAAAGAGAAAATAAACTTTGAAATTCTATTAATGAAATAAAGTAACATGCTACAATCGATGGCTCAGGAGCAACGAATTCAAACTCGCGAATACATGAATGATAAAGACATTGTCATAACTTTTCAACGTTGGAACAACAAAAAATGTATCTTCATCATTGTTGCATACCCAACCCAATAATCATAAATTGCATTGCAGATGAATTAAGATAATAATGTTCCATAACATCCGATTGTCACTTAAGAAAGAGACAAAGCGTTGTATGTGCATTGCTTTGCATGCAACAAAACCAAATTCAATCATGTCACATGTTGCATCCATCGAAAAGAGACAATGTTTGGTTTTATCGCTCTTTCTCTTATTTCCTTTCTCTCTCTCTCTCTCTCTCTCTCTTTTATGAGTGCCACACGGTCAGCCATTTCAACTTTTTTTTGTCGTTTTTGACTCACTGTCGCCATTAGTGGAGTCACTCAAATTTGAGTAAATTTGACTGATATTGACAAGTTGACAAATCAAAAACATCGACTCAAATCAGATGGATGTTTTTAATTTGTCGACTTGTCAATGCCAGTAACATTTACTCAAATTTAAGACACCACTTTAAACGAAAGTGAGTCAAAAACGACTCAAAACTGAGGTAGCCATTCGGCCGTGTACACATTTCGAGAGGTACGCGGCTGAGATTGAGATTGATTAAAAATTGAGTAGAGATCAACTCAACAGTGAAAGGAGTAGAGTTACTGCGTAAAATTGTGAATATTTGAGTAAATATCACTCCTGTTAATACTTTATACGTAACCCAACAAACATCAATGCTGAATAACTGTTTGTTCAAACAAATTTGCAGAAGTTGTTCAGTTTTTTCTTCTAGAGAGCTGAATAACTACTCCGAATTTATTTGAACAAGCGGTCATTCGGCACTGATGAGTGAATTTGTAGAACGTTTCTAAGTGTTCCGTAGCATATTTTTCAAACTATCATTTGTAAACGTGAGCAAACTCCTTTCAATTCTTTAAAAAAAAAATTTCTTTTGACAGATAGGCCCATTTCGTTTGCATATTACGGATTGCTACAGTGTCGAGCACTCTGAAAGTCGCAGACATGAGCAGGCCTGTCTGTCAGCAGATAAACTTCGCTGATTTAGAGTCGAAAGAATTTGCTTGCGTTACCTAGTGGTAGCCGGAAAGGACGTTTTGGCTTTTTATTTTTTTAGTATTTTGGTTTTTTAAGGCATGAAATATTTTCGTTTGGTAATGTGTCTAATTTCTGCAAAATAAAACGAAGGTATGTGTTTTTCATTTAACCCTCGGATCAAGGTTGCGGCTTATCATTTTTGACTTGTCCATATTCATTTGCCGATAGCTCTTCTCAGAAGCTCCAATTTCAAAATATGATGTATGATGTTACCTCATGGCAGTAGGCAGAACTACAGCTTTGTTCATGCATGTACATAGCTCTATCTCTTATATCCCAGGAATAAGGTATATATTCACGATGATCTTCGCGATGATATTCGCGGTGAAGATCACGCGAATATCGTCGTGAAGATCACTGTGAATATGCGCTCTCATGTCGAAGACTATAGGAGTTAGAAGCAATGTACTTTGTTACGCAAAGTTGTAGGTCTACTCATGCGCACTACAAGTTCATCATGCATCATGACCTGACCACTCTGAAGAGAGATATTGGCAAATGGACTCTGCCTGAAGTCAAAAATGCTAAGCCGCAACCCTGCCTCGGATCATTTGTTCCAACCATGACTTTTATTTCTGTGTAGAAGCATTTCGTAGACAAAATATTTCTATTCAAACTTACAGTATCCTGTCAGTTTGAACGTTATTTTCTCTTTCTTAACCTTAGATAAACTTTTTGTCCATAAACTCAAGCATTCTCCTCCCTTGACTTAGAAAGGGTTCAAACTTTTATCAGAACATGCTGCTAACCTGAGAACTGCTTCGAGCATCGGCGGTGAACGGTTACTTTGAGCGCGTTATCTATTGTTCAAGTTATCTGTTGTTCGTTGGCGCGAGTGGCTGAGTGAGTGGAGAAAAAAAAACTGAGTGTTGATCGTGATTGATTGGTATGGTGTCAGTATTGTTATCGGGCATAGCGCGTTATCTATTGTGTCTGTTATTTTGTCAGGTGTCACGTGTTTGGTGCTTTGTGGCGAACTGCCTAAAACATTAGAAATGGCACGGTATCTTTTGTTTCGGTTACCAATTGTTCTCTGGCGTGAGTGAGCATACAAAAAACAATAAAACAGCAGGAAGACGTGATGTAACGGTGATTAAAGGGTGGAACGGTCAAAAATTGGTCAGACATGTTTAAGTGCACACTGATAGGTTTAATATATAAATGTACCATCTTTATTTCTTTTTCATCGTCTACAAAACACAGGAAAATTATTTGATTAGGCTTCCGATTTTTCAAACGCGAACTGTCGGGCTTTACATTTCACACCTCCTATCAAGTTTTGTACCGCTGTTTAAAAATGAATATTGAGCACTGAGTGTTAAGCACAGAGTGTTGAGCACTGAATGTTGAGCACTGAGTTTTGAGCACTGAGTGTTGAGCATTTTATGTTGAGGACTGAATGGTAAGCACTAAGTATTGAGCAATGGGTATTGAGCACTGAGTTTTGAGCTCAGAGTGTAGAGCACTAAGTGTTGAGCACAAAGTGTTGATCATTGAATGAAGTGAAACAAGGTATGCTTAGCACTAAGTGTTGAAGCGTCTGAAAAGAGTGCGGCACTTTTGTGTTGGAGCACTGAGCGTTGAGCCCTGAGTGTAGGTAGAAACAGTGCAATATGAGAATCCGAGTGTTGAGCGATTCACTGTCAGATACTGAGTGATGAGCGCTAAGTGCTTAGACTTGAGTGTGTAGCACTGAATGTTGAGCAATTAGTGTTGAGCTCTCAGAGTTGGGCCCAGAATATTTAGCATTGAGTGTTGATCACTTATTGATGAACTCTGAGTGTTAAGCAGTGAATTTTAAGCACTAAGTGTATAGCACTGAGTGTTAAGCTTGGATCACTGAGGGTTGAGCACTGAATATTGAACAATATGTGTTGAGCACTGAGTTTTGAGCAATGATTAATGAGCAGTGAGTGTTTAGCATTGAATGATGAGCACTAACGGTAGAGCTCTGAATGTTGATCTCTGAGTTTTGAGCACTGACTGTTGAGAAGTGAGAACTGAGAGCCCTGGCCACTGGCAAAACCTTGAGGTAGTTTAACTTCAACTACCAGGTCCCAGGGTTCTTTAGGGTGGTTCTTTACCATCTCGGAAAGCTTTTGATAATCCTCTAGTAATTTTTACTGATAAACATTCTGAGATGGTGATCAATGGTCAAGTACAGTATTTGCAAATAGTAGAAATGCTGCTTTTGATCATATAGAATCAGTTGAAATAGCTGAAATAGTTTCAAATAAAATAAAAACAAACCACCACACTTCTGGAAAGCATTACCAGATAAGGGAACTGTTCCATTATTCATCTCATGATCCATTATTCATATTAATCGGAAATGTAGGTTTGATGTATCAATCCATTGATTCCTTTTGTGGCTTGCTTTCAACGACAACAACAAAAAATTAACAATGAGCATGAGCGTGAGCATGATTGACCGCCCGAGGTTGCTACTCCGTTATTGCCAGATCAGCTGTCATTACACAGAAAACCAACATATGATGCTTAGGACTAGCATACATCCTCAATATGTAAGAACTGGTGATCCCAAACTAAGCCAATACCAGCGCCGGCCCCGTCCGAGTGTAGGTCATGTACGGAATGGGTAGGAATATGTTGACGTGATACTCGTTTTGTTGGAAGCCGAGAACACCTCTGAACTTCCACGAGAAACCACTAGGATGTTGGATAAAATGGTTGGGTTTGCAGCAGGATCCGTTTTGGTTAACGGTGTGTGGAATTCAACTGACGTCGGAGCGAATAAGATATTTTAATATGTTACCGGTTTATTCTCTGCACAGATATGGAGAGTAAAATTATTCAAATTTTAGCACCGATTTAAATCAACAATAGGGATGCTGTTGGGGCTACTTACAAGTGTGGGTGGTTTATTAGAGTAGAATACAAAAACATGTTAAAACATCGAATTTGAGGACCGAATTAAACCAACAGTAAGGATGCCACTCACAAGTGTAGGTTGTTTATTTTTGTAAAACATAAAAATATGTTAAAATATCGAGTTTGAGGATCGATTTAAACCAACAGTAAGGATGCTTGGATGTTGGTGTTGGGTTGGGAATGAACACTCTGAAAACATACCTAGTTCTATTTACCAAAAAGAAGAAGAATTCAAAATACATAGCCTTCACATGAAAAGAAATTTAATGACGCTTTCATCCGAGGTAAAGTATTTGGAAATTATTTTGGATTGCAAACTTAATTTCAACTCACACTTAATACAGATCATAGATACAGCAACAAATGCACTATATATACGTAAAAGAACTTTTGGTAATAAATGCGGATTGCGACCACCAATGATCCACTGAATATACAAGGCAATTGTAAGACCCAGAATAACATATGCTTAGTATGGTGCCAAAAACTAAATCCAAACATGTAGGAGTTGGGGTTACAGGTCCTAGAACCACTTTTCGTCTTCCAGGCTGAAATTCAAGCAATTGTGGATTGTACTTCCTTTGCTTAAAGGAGAGTTATAAACATACAAATTTATGTATTTTCACTGACAGTCAAGCAGCTTTATCTGCAATGTTATCTTTTACATCAACATCAAAACTAGTATGGGAATGTCTCCCTTTACTTCAACGGCTATGTATTATTGAAGCACGGTTAGTCTTTACTGGGTTCGATGTTACTGAAGGAGCTCGATGAACTAGCTAGGTTCGATCTTCTAAGCTACTTCAGGTCCAGAGTCATTTTGCCGAGTCTCTGCATGCGCAATTAAAATGGAAATCAGAAACTGGAAGAAGAAGATGGTGATTACAAACTGGAACGTAACCTTCACTGCCCGGCAGTCTAAAAATTTCATTACGCCTAACATATCAAATACACAGAAGCTTCTTGTTTTGCAAAACAATGACCTGTGCACATACACAGGCCTAATTACAGGACATTGTATGGTCAAATATCATCTATGACTAATGGATAAAGTCGGTGTATAGCGCCTGCAGGTCTACGCGATGCACTCCTGGACAGATTATTCCACGGTCACAAAGCTCATCGAGGTTGGCGCCTCCAATTAATCTAATCCGGTCAACGCGTTAGATCTGCTGAAACGGAAGTCTGGCAGAATGTTGTGAACCCGATGCATAGAAACAATGTACCGGCTGGATGCATTGCGTGTCCCAGCGGGACGTGAGGTGCCCTCAGGTACTGCTCATACGGCGGTCAGATCTAGAATCCGGGTAAGAAAATGACCGACATAGCCGCCACGGACAGCTGGCATCCCGGCTGCGCGCGGATCGTAAACCGCTCAGAACTTTTCTTTAAAAAACATGCGCAGCAAAGTGAACCTTTTGCCCAGCATCAAAGCCAGCTTCGAATGAGGGTGCCAATACAATTGAAATCGTGCGTGGCGCTTGCGATAAGTTTAAAATACGTTTGAAATTGGTCAACAAGGGTAATGGCGGTGTTATTTTGAAATATATGCTGTAGTAAATCGGCGTGTAATATCATCTTTCAACGAAATAATTACCAGGTAAATCTCCGGACAACATGATTTCTTTGGCTTTCAGTCTGCATGGATAATGAAAACAGATCATTTTCTTATTTCAGACGTTTCGGCGTATTATATTTCACCTTCTTTTAGGGATTGTAGAGAAAGCAAGATATAATCCACCGAAACGTCTGAAAATAGAATAGTCATTTGTTTTCATTATCCACAAAGACTGAAAGCCAAAGAAATCATCTTAGTACTACCTAGTCACAGTCGATAATCAGTTACAATACTTCGAATAACTTTCGTGAAATTATCAAAGTTTGAATTTATATAAGAATATATTGGACACGGTGCAGACACTCTGAAACTACCATTTTCAATTGGATTTTTTAATTGTAAATTCACCCTGTCGGAAAAACAGAAAAAAATGATGACAGCTCGAAAATAAACAACCTTTTTCGAGAGCTGATGTTTTTACTAAAAAACCGAGAATACATACCTATAACCTAAACTTGGTGTGAGGAAAGGCTTTGCGCCCGTTGAGCATAGACAAAATACTACTTTTTATTACTCACGCAGCTATACATTACTATTTGGTGCTCGGAAACATCGTTGATAGCAATCTAAAAAACACCTTGAAAACGAAACCTTGAATCTCCAACCAAAGAAAATTCGGTACCTGGAGGAAGTTTCGCCAATCAACCTCTTATAATCTACACGCGCCGAAAGTTATCGACCAATAAATCAACTGTAAACACATGTTTCCACACCTACCAGAAGCGCCGTGATTTGTTGGAGGACCCCGCCCGTAAGCCGTAAACCGCCGCTGCTGGAACGAAGTAGGCCTGCCATCGAGTGCCGTTCAGTGTTTCTCCGTTTCGCTGATTGATTCGATCCCAATAAGCTCAACGCAGCAGGCTCTGAAACTAGTTGAAAGATCCAAACTTTTCAAAAATGATCTATTGTCGTCAGGCTTTATCAAACGGTGCCTGTTTGAACATACACACACACATATATGCATACAAGGTGAAATGCGCAATACTGTTTGTTTAGCGATAACACACGCCGCTCTCAATCCCTCCATCCCTCCCCCTCCTTCCTCTCTCTTCACTCAATTACACCTTCCGATGTGCGGTTTTCGGACGGCCGCTGGTGTAGAAGCAACAGAACAGGTTGTATGTACGGAGCGCGATAGCATTTTTCCCCTCGTTTGATTGCTATTCTGAGGCCATCGTCGGGCGTCTTCGAGACCGTGGACAGCTGATTTGTCATTGACATGGAACGTGAGCGGTGGGTTTTTTTCGAGGCTATAATTTTTCATTGATTGTCGCCTCTTTTTGATAGATGGGTTAGAGGAAGCGTTTTCGGCGAATGCATGTTCTGGTTGCGATAAGGTGGACGAACATCCGGGCAAGTGGTATCCATTTTGTTACTGATAGCAATAATTTGTGACAAACATAGTAGGCTCTGGCCGCAGCAGGGGGGTTCCAACGGTAAACAGCTTTCTCCGCCGATCACCAAATCAAACAACTGAATCGCCATTTCATAGACGTCGGAATCAGCTTCCTGTTCCGCATGGTTTTCGCTGGATTTAGTAAACAAAAAACGTCACACTGAGCACTCGCGCAGCAAGCGAGCGAACGTTTTGCGCAATGTCATCCAATTTGCCCTATCGTTGTCGCATTCGTCGCCGCCGCCGCCTTTGTCGTTGTCGTCAAACAACCTTCATCCATCCCATCATCCACAGCGAGCAAAAGCACGAATGAAGCGACACACGACACGAACGCCGAAGGGCAAAAGAGCGCAGTCGTCGTCGTCGTCGCAGTAGTCGTGGAGAATTTTTCGATCGTCATCAGCTGGCGGCGACAACGCCGCGACGAACGCCGACCGACGACCATCAGCTCCAGCTGGTTCTCAGCGCAGTTGCACTTGCACTTGCAAAAATAGCCAGAGCAAAACCAACAACACTAATTATGAGGACCGCCACGTAAACAGATGCAATTTTCCGCGAGTGAGCAGACCGATCTCTAATGATCAAGCGGGAAGCGCGTGTCGCATCTCCCGGTGGTGGAACAGCACGACCCGTGGGTGGAGTGGAATGATGGCGGCAATTGGAACAGGTTGGATTCAACTAGATAGATCACAGCGTGAATTTTAAGCAGGAATCCGGGTGGAACAAAAGTTCTCGGAAAGATCGTTGATCGACTGTACCGTAAGCCCTCTGCGGTATGACCCAACCGGAGAGAAGAAGAACAAGGAAAACAACAAGAAAGTGTAGAAAAACGGTGAATGAGAAGCGTGGAAAACTGCGGACGATACGGACGCAGAGCTGAGGGTCTGACTGCGAGTGTGAAGAACGAGAGGAGACCCACGAAAAACAGCTTCATTCATCTCGTTCACTAACCTCTTGTTTATCGGCTTGATCTTATGGGCTACCACCATTGAGACCCTGTTAGCGCTCGTTTTCCCCCGTTATTCTTCTTCATCTTCATCTTCGTTTCGGGTGCGATCTTCATTCGGTCTGATTTTCTATCTAAGAAATATTCTGATTTTCTCGGCTGTTCCGGCTACTTCGATATTAACCTTGAAACAACTTAACGGTATTTATTTAACATGCTTGCATAGCTGATTCTCGGGGAAACAAAGACGCCTGCTAGCAGCGCGCAGTAGGCTTTGTTGGTTGATGGGTGGCTGGGTCTTGGTGCAGCCGGCGGAAGCATGTCATGAAATGTAATTTGTCGTAGATTCAACTGGGCCTTTTTCCTTTTCGAGGACATTGCGCCCATTGGATCCATTCGAGTATAAAGTCATATCTCTGTTTCCACTCCGCATTCCTGCCAACAAAGGAGCCAATACTCATCGGATTTGATTTACAGTGGGGTTTCCTATGGAGCGGTGGGTGGTACCATCTATTCCCCGGATTTGTGGGTTGTCCTGCAGCCAATTTAATTTTCGGACTTTTTTAAAAAAAGAAACACTTTTCAAAATTTCTTTTTTGGAAAACTACTAGAACGATTTATTTTTGTAGGCGAGCACTACCCAAGTAACAAATTCAGTTCTATTCCAGCCGCATAGCACTCTTCCCGGCTTTGTTGATGAAACTACATTCAAAACTGTTTTGTCCACCTACACCTCCTCTATGCATCATTAAAGCCGAAATGTGTACTAAGTGGCACACTCTATAGACGGTTGTGAAAACCAATCAATAAAACCTTTCTAAGACCATAAAGATTTGAAAATGTACTACTGAAGATGTTATGACCTCTTGAGAACCATCATAAAACCTATTGGCCGCCATCAAAACCAGCATACGGCCAAATGGCCACAGCTTCACGGTGATACCGTGATTGTATTTTTTTTGTTATGCTTTGTTCGATTCTCTGCTCTTCTGATTCATTCAACAGTAAATAATGGCTAAGAAAAAAGTTCTAGTGTTGCAGAAAATTATGTTTGATTGCAAAATATCTGAAACTAATTCAGTTTTTCATAGCGTATCATGCTCCAAATTATATGCGCATTTAATTTTATGGTGAATATGGTGAATATGGTGAATATGGTGAACGAGTCCTAAAGCAGCATTTCAGAAAAGCATTTTATGAGTTCATAAAGTCAAAATAAAACCTTCGATAAGAGTAAAAGGAATTTTAGAAGTCAAGGTTTTAAGATCGTTGTCAAGAAGCTGTGGAAATTCTTATAAACCTGACTAAAATTTGAAACCTGTTGGCACCTCTTTCTGCCATAATAAAACTGAATTGATATCTAGTGGCTTTTATAAAACTTTAATAAAACTTAATAATGCTGGATGGTTTTGGCTATGTTACTTGGGTAGACATCTATAAATCTATAGGTCTCAAACGCAATAGGTTTTTTTGGTGAAGTTAAAGACATTTTCTCGCGTTTGTTAGCGAATGTTTGAAAAAGTGTTTTTCAGTTACCGTGAATTCGGGTGAAATTGATCAGTGATGACCAATAAAAAGAAACCTAATTTTGCTACTTAAATAAAGCCTAACAAAACTAAAGATGTTATGTCCGGCATAGAAATTAAGTCAATGCTTGCAGTTTATTGGCTTTTAACTACCATGTTTTCGTTAAATAGTTTATTTTTGCTACTTTTCATTCTTTTACACTTTTAATTTTTGAATAAAACTTCTTTTCAAAAACGCAGATGAGAGTAATAAAAGAACATGTAACATTACTAGTATTATTCTACTATTATCTAACTTTTCATTGAACGTTAACAAGAACCAAAAATTGCAGTGAAATTAGCTTAATTTGACGAATAACTAAAAAAATAAATAAGATTAAGCGTTTTTTTTTTAATAAAAAAGAAAGTTATCTTCGGCCATCAAACCAGGTAGCATGTAGCATATTCGATTCGTTGCAAATTTTACTTCTGTTGGTTAAAATAAAGTTCTCGATTTGCGTATTAAGAATTTAAATCTATGTATGTAATAATATGTATAAAACAAGGTTAACTTAATACAACTAAGTTTGAAAGAAAGCTTAATTACACTAGTCGGCAAAATCGGAACTTTTATCGCTCCCGTCGGCATATTTGTTTGGATTTTATAGATTTTGCTACGCTGAATCCAAATATGGGCTCAGAAATGCTGTAACAAGTCCAGTTTTTGAGAAAAATGTGATTTAAACTCACAAAAACACGTACTTCCGTAGTAATATGATCTACCTAAGCAACAACCAGAATATTGGCTCTGCCCTTTGCAAGTTGGACTTGGATTTTATGAAATGGACCTCCCTGAATCCATTCGTGAACACATATTTTTCGCAACACGTAAGATTGATGAAATAAACCGGGTTTTCATTCGCTAAAATTACGAATTTTCATAAAAATCAAGATTTTCTATTTTGAAAACATGAATTTCAGCTCCACCCTTTGAATGTTGGGCTTGGATTTTATGAAATAGACCTCCCTGAATTCATTCGTGAACACGGATTTTTCGTAACACGTAAGGTTGATGTAAAAACCGGGTTTACATTCACAAAATTACGAGTTTTCATGAAAATCAAGACCCGTCCATTAATTACGTCGCTCAAAAATACAGATTTTTAACCCCCTCCTTTCTTTATCACATTTTTTGTATGGATTTTTGCATCGTCACTTTTTAAATAAACTAGTTGTGCTTTAAAAATATTCTTTTATACGTGGTTAAACTATTATTGGCGGCTAGTATGTACAACAGTACTTATTTAAAAATGAAATTATCTACTAAAATATTCTTCTACCGAAAGGTTATTCCAAAAAAATCGGCAAAAGTGATCAATTTCACCTGAATTCACGGTATTTATGTATTATTTTTTAAAGTGATCAAGTGAAGTGTTTAAAAATTCCTAGTTTTCCAAAAACATCGTTCTACTTATTTGCTCAAAAAGAGTTTTTTTTTCAAATGTATTTAAAAGTGATTTCCGGATGTTCGCAATTATAATATAGACCCTAATAACATACAAAAAAAATTACATTGTACCACCCACCGTTCTACGAAAGACCTGCCTGTATGTGGCATTTTCCATCTCTATTTTGCCACTGTGTGCGAGCGAGGGAGCCTACCCTGATGGATTCGCATCCGAATTTTGTGGAATTCTCGTTTGCTTGGCAGGAGGGCAGCAAAGAGCATTGTTGTTGTTTATGTTGATGCGAAATCGTACATCTCCATCAGAGGTCTCCCGATACGGTTCGCAGATTTACGTACCAGTGGGAATCGTCGACGTCATCGGGCAAAGGAAGGGATGGATAAAAAATGCCAGCGAAGAACGGGATTCGGAATGATTGATTTTTTTTCTTTCTCTGCTGTCACTCTCTGCGAGTAGGCATTGGCGTACATCAGACGTTGAGGGTGTCGAGGGAGTAAAACATTCTTAGGAGTTTTGTGAACACGGAAATTGTTTGTTAGTATGATCATAACATTCACTGAAGAAAATAATGAATATAACACACTCGTAAAATTAGAGAACATTGTTTCTCATCTTCCATATATCAGACTTGATTCTAGCGATATCTGCCTAATTTATGTATGTCAAATCTAGCATTCTCTTTATGTGCATTAGATTACGTAGAAAATTAAATATTTCTTTCGAACTTAGTTGAATTCAGTTAACCTCCTTTTATACATTTTATTGCATTCATAGATTTAAATTCTTAATACATAAATTGAGAACTTTGTTTGCAACCTGTTACCTGATTTTGATGACCGAAGAGAGCTTTCTTTTTTTTTTAAACGCTTGATCTCATTTATTTATAAACAAATAAAAATGTTTATTCCAGTGGTCTAAACTGCAAATTTAGCTGGAAAGATACATTTTCAGCCTAAGTTCGAAGTTTTGGAGCAAAATTATTTTCAACAAAGTTGTTTCTAATAAAAAAAAAGCACTTTTTTTTGGTTGGAATGAAAACTAGGGTGATACTTATTTCCAGAAAAATCGAAAATTTTACGTTTTTATTTGCAGCAATAAAGGCATACATTCTGGCAAAAATTTGTAGAATTAATAATTTTAAGCAACTTTGTATGAATAAAATTTTCTGTACCCTTTGAAATGATCGAATTAAAGATTTTATTTCCTACGTCGCTTAGGGTGTCCCTCTGTAAAATCTGTTATTTAGCTGTAATTTTTTTGTTTCAAATTTTTCAGCGAAGTTGTACTCCCATTGATTCTGGAACAATAAAAGTTACAACTTTTGGTGTGCTGAAATCGTCTATTTCGTATGTCAAACGAAAGTTATTATGGTTTTTGTAGATAAAATAGGCCTTTTTAAAATGTTGCATTTTCTAGTTGGGGCAGACAAAAAAAATATTTCTCTACAGCATTTGAAAAAAAAATTATAATTGCATATTTTAGTTGAAAACTGAAGGTAGGTTATTTAGGTAGGGCGCAAAACACATTTGAGAAGGACGTAGTTTTTTTTAGAAAAAACCGTTAATTACTCGCTAACGGTAAAAGATATCAGCAATATTACCCTAGTAGCACACTTGTTGCAAACCAGTTAAATTAACATCAATGTGACTCAATTAAGTCACAATCAAGTAACTGCAACCAATCTTGATGGTTTTGTGTTACTTGGGTAATACGTCAACTGTTTTATCTCTTCACGTTCCAAAACCCATGCCAAGACAACTTTGTTGGCAAATTGAAATAAAAAAAAGTAAGAACAAAAAACTGTTCTTTTTTCCGTAGGGATACCCTAAACTATTATTCACAAACTACGATTTTTTTTGTTGGCAACGTTGCTTGGAATTAGCTAGGTTACAATTTTACCAAACTTCTTCATTTCAGCAATACAACAGTAAGTTTTTGATTTCAACGAACATAAGAACCAATCAGCAATACTTGATGTACTCAATTAGGTGCTTCGCAGTACGATCAATTAGATCCTGAGGCAAAACACATACCTAAGGCGGTTTTATGTGAATACCTGTTGTAATTACAGGATTTATTATGATGTCCCACATTTCCAAAAATTTATATACCGGAATTTTTTTTGGTTGCGGGGGGAGTTTGAAAGAAATCAATGCACAAAGTTAACCTCCAAACTTTAATAATCTTGTTTGTGACTATATTTGTTTCCTTATAGTAAAAAATATTTCCAGTAATTATTAACTGAAGCAAAAAATTAGTATATAAATAGAACGTAAAACAGGGTTGTATTGAGACATAGGATTTGAAGAAAATAATAAATCATGCAGTTTAATATAATAATTCGGTAGAAATTATGTTCTCCATTTCAGGATCATCCCAGACTACCAGAAAACTTGTTGCACAAACATTTTGTATTTCGAGCTCGGAATAATTTTCAGATTCATTTTTTGTGAGGATGTGAGAAACACGAGGTGTCTAAAATGTTCCAATCAATGTATACTTATTAGACAAACAATAAAATGTATTTTTTTAATACAGAAAAATCATTTTTGGCTGAAAATTTTTGTAACTTTCTAAATAGCAAAGGATTTATTCCAAAGTGCATAGAAGATGATTGTACGCCAAAGAGCAGTCTCTTGAAAGCATTCCCGTTGTTAATGAAGATAAGAGGTGCATTCGGGATGAAGCTTTCATTTGCAAGAAATGCATGTCATACCCAAGGCAACTCTGCTGGCGCTTCCATCGTCTCTACAACAGCCAACCCAGGGTTGTGTATGGTCGGAAAATGCTATACTATGCTATGCTTTGGAGAAAAATCATTTTTGGCAACACTGCTTTTTCCACTGCTGCTTTCCATAAAAAGCATCCTGCCGATTTTAAATTTTATTATTATATCTTTATTAGGGTGACTTTTAACCTCCTGGGCTAGTTCGTCACCTGCCGATTTTAAACATAAAAGTTACGTAGATATTGACAAAAGAAAGTCTCTATCATTGGCAAACTAACTGATATATAAGGACTTCCTTTGAGCCTGTTCATAAGCCACGTACTCATTTTTGAAAATCTCAGATCCCTCCTTCCCCCATCGTAGATTTTTAACCATAACTTTTTTTTTTAATTTTCTATGGATCGTAGACTTTGGTCAACCCAACCCAGAAAATTCTACGTGGTTTATGAATAGCCCCTTTAAATGCTGTAATTCTAAAACCGCTGAGAATAGCTAATTATTCTAACTTATTTCTGCGTTATGTGTGAGAAACACGATGACATTAGAATTTTTCAAATTAAAAGATATTTACTTGACGAAAAACGCAATTCAATTTTTATAATCCATGAAAGCATGTTTGGCAACACTGCGGTCCAAAATTTTTTTTTTCCTGGAACAACTAAATATTCAAAAAAAAAACATAGGGGAAAGAGAGTGACCATCAAGGCACCCAAGTAAAACGGTTTGGATAGGGATCATGGATCTGCCTCCTTCCTACACCCAAAATAAAAAAGTAAGATTGCAATGAAATTTTTCAAGATTTTGTTTCATTTCTCGTAATGGACTGTAACTTGGAGAGAAAATGCAACATTGGTTGTGGGCTAAAAAGCAACACATCAATTGTGCTTACTGTGCGTGAGGTTGTGTAGTGTACACAAAGGTTTTTTTTTTGCAAGGGGATTACGTTCCACTTTTAGTATGGAACCGTGTAAAAAAAAGACTAAATAGAGTTGATTAATTCACATGCTTACACATGTTACATTGCTTCGATTTTGTTTGTATGCGTTACCTTTCCATGCAATGGTCATAATACAGTATTTAAAATTTTGAGGATTTACACCAAAAATTTTGAATGTTTTGAATGACTGCCATATGATTACTTTTTGCCCAAAACGTAAAATGTGACTTGAATTAGGTCGAAAAGTTGTTCCGTTCTGAAGTTATCGCCGAAAACAAACCGTGTAAAAAAACCTTAGTGTATTAGTAATTGTGTGTAAGATTGGAGCCCAAAAACTCGATGGCTCACCAAAAAAAGATCTCGATTTGAATCTGACATTCGAACCGCGGCCGCTAGTGGGACGGCTCTAGATAGTAGCCAGTGAGTCACTTTAACAAGTTTCAACGAAGAGATCAAAAGCCCTACAGTTTCTTAGATTGTCGGATGCACTCAACGTTACAGCAATGAAGCAAATGTCGCTTGCACACACTTACATGGCTTCGTTTATTTTATAAAACGAAGGGTGAACTTGATGAGAGGGAGATGGGAGTGTGATGACGAGTGAAAATAGAAAAAAAAAAAAACTACACTGGCATTTTTCCACAATTTCAATTTTTTGGTGTATTTTAAGCCCTATTGAAAAGTGCAGCACGTTGGACAATAATGTTCTAGAATCGTACATCACTTCAATGTCGAGACGACTGATGTGAGTCATTAAAAACAAGGTAGGAGTAACGCATTATCAATGACTCGTAATTTCATGCAATAAACTACGTTTTGCTTGAAATTTTAACATTGCCATTTTACTTATTTCCCATGGAAGAATTTTAATTTATTTTCAATAATTAATTTAGAGTTTGCATCACAAATTAATTAGACCAGTTGACCAGTGTTTTATGTAAATTCTAGAATATTGACCAAACGCTTAGGTAACAGAAACTACAAACACAACGGAAACCTTTTGAGTCTTGTCCTTATATTTACCTCACTCAGGGTAAATTAATACTTTATTAGATATCTTATCGTTTATCAAAACGAACCCTGTTGCCACCCAATCCTGTTATCCAACATCCCAGTGATTTCTAGTGGAAGTGCAGAGGACTTTTCGGCTTCAAGTAAAGCGAGTATTACATGACCTGCATTCGGGAGGGGTTGGCCCCGGTTTGGGATCACCGGTTATTTCACATTGAGGATGTATGTTAGTTCCAAGCATCATCTGTTGGTTCTCGATATAATATCAACTGATCTGGCAATAACGAAGTACCAACCGCGGACGGCCAATCCTGCTCATACCCATGCTCACTTGAATTGTAAGCTGAAATAACTACATATAAAAAAATGTTGTATTTCGAAAACTAAAGTCGAATTACCAGTAAATCTAAAGTGTCGCAATAATTATCGTCTCACCCTTTAAATCGGATCAGTTCAAAGTGATAGTAGATGGAATCCACAAATTTCCATCTACTATTGTGGCTGAATGGCATCAAAACTTCACATTTCACAGCAAATGCCGTTATTGTGGCTGAATGGCATCAAAACTTCACATTTTTGATAAAACAAATTTCAGAAACCATACACAATTCGTTTAGATTTTTTTTATGAAAAAATTTTGCCTCGCAGATTCGAACTTAACCAATAAGCATTAGCATATAAAGTTAATCAACCCTAAAGCTGCATCTCAGATGCTACAAGCATTATATTAGCATTATATCAGAATCTTGAATGCTATCTGTTGTGAAGTTGGATTTCAAATGCTATTTAAATGCATGTAGCCTGTAATAAGCATTTCGAATGCAAAATAGCATTACTGAAGCATTATTATAGCATTGCAGTAAAGCAGCCGTATATTGGGCCAAAAGTGGCCTTCATGTTGCATTTAAGGTGACTTAATTGCTTGATAGGCTGCCGTAGAGACGCTTTGGAGCTGCTCATTGGTTACTTGGGTGGCGATGCAAATTTGTGTATTCTACCTGTATAGTATTTCTGAAATCACCAGCTGCAACCTTTCGGTCCAGCTTATACAAAAATCTAAGCCTACCTTGCTCCGCTCAATCGTGCCATCGATCCGGGTTACCGAGATTCTGTTTCCTGCCATCCGAATTCCTCGTATTTATTCCCTGTAAGCCATCAACAGCCACCGACTGCCGTCTATTAGTGTGACTGTCTGGTGCATATTTGTGTTGATATAAAAACTCGGATGATTGCGCTCGTGCCCCACCCCCCTCCTACTGATCACCGATCATTCCTTATAGCTGGTTACTGGCAGGGCTGGAAAACTGGGCGGTAGGCGGCACAAACGTGCGGAACAACGTCCATAAATCATCCGAGCGCCTGCTGATGGTGTGTGCGGTTTGTTGTGCTCATTCTGTTACCCCCATTTCCTCTCTCTTTCTTTCCAAACAACCGCACATTGAAACTGCAACTACGAAGACTACTACTGTACTGACGGTTCGTTCTGCTAACATCCGCAGGAAAGTTTAAATTCCCATTCGAAACGGGAGTAATGAGGAGTGACCAAAGCATATTAGTTTTATTGCCATCCTCTCACTCGGCGCTTGTTTTCATTTTTTTTTTTAAGTCAAAACGATTCATCGCACTTTTATCTTCAGGTGTAAACAACCCTGTGAAACGATCTACGAATCACCCGAAGCTTTCTGATCAACGACCTACCGTCTGCTCATTGAAAAATCAAACAAAGCAAGCGGCGATTTTCGTTAGCAAAAATTCAACTAACGATAGGTGAAACAATTTTAATGACACTTGGCTTGGTCAGCCGACCGGCATGGTTAATTGGGCATGGCCGAAAATACGAAAAATGAGCCGCCGCAATTGATCACTGGACTGGTTACTAAGCAACCCGAATAGTAGGCTTGGCATTGCGAGGTTGGACGCATGAGATGATGAGGGTAAATAACAACTAACTGGTCAGGGTCGATCCGTTGGGAACTACTAGCTAATGCCATCAAAATTTTGATACACTGCCATGCGTGGGAAAATGGGGAAAGGGCAGCTGAATCACCCACAAACATTTCCAAATCAATCGGGAATCCCTCGCAGCACCAACAAGCTGGTAATTCGACAAAGCATTTCGACTCGGGAACGAGCGAAGGCGGCAATCGTCGCTACGTTTATTTTTCACGTCGATCAAGATTAGATCGGTTACACGATACTTCCCTGTCTGTAGGTTAGGTATGCCAGTGGAGGAACTCGAAGCCAAAATAAACTCAACTGCCATTAACTCCTGCGTGAGCAGCGGCATCTAAGCAAAACAATGGACTCACTCAGCTCTTCACCCCGCTGTTTGACGTACTTATACTTGTACGAAAGTGTATTGTAATATCCCACAATCTAACCCCCCCGCACTCTGCCGACAAAAGGTGGGCGACAATTTGCCACTCCACTCTCCCATCCATCGATCGCTCAACGGTGCAGTCGATTTTGTGGCTTGCTCATATTTTTCGCTCATTTTGACTTGATGGCTGTCAACCATCAAAGCAGTCATAGAGCGGAAGATCAAAAACAACCAAAAACCATGCGCTGCCTGCTTGGCCAACTCGGCTCCCTCCGGGCTTACGACGAACGAGCGGAAGAAAAATGTTTTAATTCAGCCGAAAATTATCCGATCGCCCTTCGCCTTCCTCTGTGTGGCTGAGACGAACCGCCGATGCACCGTTCGTTCGTCTCTCAAAAACTATTACCGAAAGGTGAGGGAAGAAGAACTTCGAGCCTGATGGCTTTGGGTGCCATCGTCGTCGTCGTCGTTGGTAATAACCGTAATAATTTGACGTTTCGGTCACTTACCGCCTTCCGACTCCCGACCCGATGACCAAGAGCAAGAAGAGCAAGAAGCTCAAAGCAAATGATGATCATCGAAGGCGGCGAAGAAATGTAGCGAACAAGTTTTCCCTCCCATTTCCCGCTGCCCCTCGCCAACTTGGACCGGAGACGAAAAACAAACCTTCGAAGGTGCCCGAAAGAAGATTACATTCCTTACGGTCGCGCGCTCGCGTTCTCAGCGGATGACACGATGTGTTTTCTTCTTCTTCTGTCATCTTTTAATTTTTCTTTTCCAGTTGCTATCGGGTGCTGGCGAATGGGTTCGAAAGGAGAGGAAGTGGGAACCGACCACGACAAGTGTGAGAATTTTGACCTCACAACCGACGACGACTGCGAGCGCGAGCCGGTGGATCTTCCCCGGTACTTAATAGCGATAAGCCGATGGCCGAATGGGTAGATGAAGAGGAGGGGAGGAGCTTAATAAAAAACAGCACAAAGGTAAATACGAGGCAAGGGAGAAAAAAAATAGCCGTGAAAGGGTCATAGCAGGCGGCCAGGAGGATCCAAGTGAAGAAGTGGCAGCTTTTTAAGAAGCATAAAATTTATTCATGTACGTTTGGGCGAAGAAAAGTAGCGAGTTCGGTGATAGTGGAGGGCGTTTTGTACCAAGGGCTTCCGTTTTATTTACTTTCATAGGTGAAGTTATTAAAAAAGATGCGCTGTGAGGTGGATTGTTTTGGTTGGGGGTTTTTACGATGAAATGGAGTAATTTACCTGAGGGGGAATATCAGGTGAATTCTCGTCAAGTTTTGGTTGATTTGACTACACTTTTCATTTGGTAACATAATTGGCAGTAATAACAAAAACGAGGTAAGTAAAACGGTTTTTCATGAATTCTAGATTTGAAAGTGAAGTGTTGAGCCCTGGATGCTTCCAGACTTTTTGAATCAATTTTGAACCAATTGCAATTCAATCATATGTCTAAGAGGAGATCGCAGCAAGCGCTGCCCTGTGTCGGTTGAATTTTTGAAATATGCCACGTTTTTCCTGGTTTTTCACAGTTGTTTAAAGTTATACCATTGAAATTTTCCGCATCCATCGTATTAAAGCTATGTCCATTTAGAATCCGGAATAATAAAATCATCTGTATCTCGGTAACGGATTGACGTACAAATAAGTTTAACACATCAAAACAAAGGTAATTCACTGTACTTTAAGGAAAAAATCAATACAAATCATTTCTCTTCGTTTCTAATGAAAATTCGCACTTCCTTCTTTGTTTCTCCCATCAAACGCTGCACACCTCCGGAATCAACTTTCTTGGCACATTTGTTCCACATTTTGGTCATCTCAGTCGCGTCCCAAGCCGTTTTTCCACTTTTCTTAAGCTTCCGCTTCATTATTACCCGAAATCTCTCGATGGGCCGGAACTGCGGGCAGTTGGGTGGATTTATGTTTTTTCGATGAAATCAACGTTATTATCGCGGTAACACTGGATGACTTCCCGGCTGTAGTGGCAACTCGCCAAATCTGGCCACAACTTCACGGGACCTCTATGGGCTTTAATGAAAGGTAGTACGCGGTTTTTGAGGCATTCTCCCTTGTACAGCTTCGAGGAACTTCGCAGGAACATCTCCTCGTGCCGTCGCCATGTAGGTTTTTTGGCCAGGAAACTGTCCGAAATCCATTTTGACGTAGATTTCATCGTCGATGAGCAGGCATCCTTGGTACCTCGTCAAAACCAGCTGGTACAATTTCCGAGCTCGAGTTTTGGTGACGAAACTTTGCTTCAACGTTCTGTTTGGTTGCTTGCTGGCTCGATAAGAACGATATCCTGCTCGCAAACGAATTCTTCGAACGCTACTGCGAGCAGCGGCGTATTTTTGTGCGATTTAATTATCTGATAGTCCAGGGTTTGCTCTGCCGGGTCTCAACACCTTCTGGTTCAGCTTGCGGTCATATGTTCCACTAAGACGCTTACCTTGAGGCACTCGATCCACGCTCTTTCGCTCCCTGAAACGTTTGAGTACATCATACACGATTGATTTGGCGATTCTCAACGTTTTTGCGATTTCTATTGCGGACCACGTTGGATTATCAACGTGGGTGTGCAGATTTTTTTCACCCCTCTCGGCTTCCATCTGGATTCACTTTTGACTCACTGCACGAAACACCGTGAAATTTATACCACAAAAAGTGAGCGCCTAGGTAAACAAACCGCTGTAAAAGTATTCTTGGAGCGGTCAATTTCAGTGCCGCTGCAACACATTAAGTGATTTCGGATTCTAACTGGACAGAACTTTAATATCGGAGAAGAGAAAATTACTGTAAGAAACTAAAACGAAAATCCATCCAAGTAGAATCGCTGAAAGACGATATATTATTTCTGTTAAAGCCTGTCCACGTTAAATTTCAGACACCAAAATAATAGCAGAAAAAAAAATTACACATAACTCAACAAAACCAATTGTTTATTTTACAATAATAGAGTTATATCTTCACGAGAAACAGTTGATTAAGGTGTTAAACCTTCTATCTGTAAAATTCTCGAACTTTCAGTGATACATCCACCTTCAGGTTCTGTCTTCTCTTGAAATCATCGGCACCATTTGATTTCGAAAAGTTTCAGCTTAACTAGAGCCCAGTTCTTCGCTACTGAACGAAGCTCTGGACAGTTTGGTGAACTGGCTGTTTTTGGCACGTTTATTGACCTCTTGTACCTTATACCATTCCAGGACGCATTTGGCATAGTGACAAGGGGCCAAAACAGAGCTGGAGTATCTCGTACTTATCCTCATTGATAGTGCCGGTAGAGACGCAACTTTAAGATTTTCGACCACAACTACATATGGCCTGCCAAATCCAACATTTTTTCGAGAATTAGGACACCTTCTTTGTCCGGAAATGCTCGGCAACGGCGTTCCTTTGCATTGCGGTGTAAAAAACCAGACCCAGAAGCTGTTTAAAGTCTTCGAGTATGTTTCGTTGTCCATTATGATGCAAGCAAATAATTTTTTGCAGTGAAATTTTGATTGTCATCACGGTTGGACACCTTTTTCACTTAGTACGCTTTCAGTTCTTGCCTCTGCTTCACTTTTTTTAAGTATAATTTTGACATTCCAACATTGTGAGCCACATTTCGCACCGAAAGATTGGTATTTTCCTCAATAATGGCTACCACCTTCTTGTCCATTTATCGAAAGCATACTTTCCGATTTATTCCACTTCCAACCTTCCGATCCATAGTCGAGCGCTGGTCAAATGATTTGCAAACACAAAATACGATACCTTCGTTAGTTCTACAAAATCTACATTGAAAGATAACTGTCCGAGGTTTAACGTGGACGAGGCCTTAACAACAACTTAAATTCTATGATAAGTGTTCGAAAAAGCACTTAAAAGATTACTTTAAAAAAGAAATGAATATTAATGCAAGAAGTTGTATTTGTCACGACCTAAACTGTGTACAACATTTCTCGAGTACTTTTTCAAACAGACGTATCTGATTTTGTAAACAAAGAAGTAAGATTCAAACGAAAATTTCTCAAAACTCTCAGTACCCTCACGGAAAGTAGCATCACCATCATGTGAAGGAAACGTTATTCCTTGTGTTGGTGGCCATAGTTTGCGTAAAAGTGCTAAGGGTTTCATGAATTTTACGTTTGCATTTTACTTCCCCTCTTTGTTTACAAAATCAGATACGTCTGTTTGAAAAAGTACTCGAGATTTCAGTAATGGATTCTGAAGGCTAGCTCCACGAAACATATTTCTACTCATGTCCATAACAAAGCCACCAGGATATTCCTGTTGAAGTTCACGCAGGATACCCGCTGCAGATCACAGAACCAGTTCGGCTTCCGAAAAGGTAAGTCTACGGTGGATGCTATTCTTTCATGTATTGCCAACTCGCTCCAACGCCTCCGGGTTCCTAGGTACCTGTGCAGAATTCTAGGAAACTACTTCCAGGATCCTGTACTGAACAGGGAATGCTAGATTTGGGGAAAGGGAAAGGGAATGCTAGATTTGGCTAAAAGTAATGGGATATTTCATATAAATGTAAACCAGAGAACGCCTGAATCTAATCTGTTGCATGAAAGATTGCAAACAATTTCGTTGTTTACACCTCCTATAACCACAAACCATTAGGGGTTAGAACAAGAGTTAGTGCTCATGTCTCAACCGACAGACAAGCTCACACGCAAGAAGAGCCTAGATACAAGTAGGAAAAGCCTGTGTTCTTGCTCAGAAAAACGGACAACAAAGGATTGTATTAACTTTCTTAGCTCCGTCACTTCCAACCACACATAAGCTTTCTCGCCGCCTATGATGGTAGCATGAGTTCTCGGCAGCTTCTTAAGTAGACATCTAATCAACACTTCCCTCCAATCCCTTGCATATCACAGGGACCTGTCCAGGTATTCAGCAAAGGAAACGACCGATAAAAAACCTGTCACACCCAAAGAAGCTCTTCTGGCGCTTCTATCGTTTTCTGCAACAGCCAATCCAGGATAATGTATGGCCTGAAAATGCTGCTGTAGTATGATTGTTCTCTTTCCAGAAAGTGAGTATGGGCGCTGTACGTCATAATTGGTTGCAGCAACTTGATTGTGGCATTGTTGAATAACATTGACGTTACTTAAGTCGATTTGTAACGAGTGTACTAGGGTAACCATAAGGAGCATCACTCAATCTGTCTAGCATAGATGCTCCTAACGACAAATTTTAAATTATCAAAAAGGAAACGTACGGTCCGATATGTCCACATTCTTTCCATCTAATGGAGTTTATAAAAGCTGCACTGTTGGCCTGACGGTTTTGCTATTTATAAAGAGTGAGTCGATAATAATTGCGACACTTGAAACATGCGTATTTTTTCCACAGTGCTACGTTTTAACACTGTTTTTATTTTTTAATCAAAATAATCATTTTGGTTCAGGTTCATACATTTGAATTCTTTCCAATTTTTTTTACAAATTCCAAATTCCAAATTTTGAATTCTTTCCAAAATACCAAAGCAACACAAAACTGACCTAATTGGTTGCAGTTACTTGATTGTAACTAAATTGAATTGCATTCAAGTAACATAAACTGATTTGCAACAAGTGTGCTACTACACACAGGAAGTTATCCGAACGATTTTCATACGATCGAAAATATGAACCACGAAGCAAGGGTCCAAGACTCATTCCATTCGAAGTCCTATGAAATGTTTACTGTTGCATTAGTCGAGAAAAACATGCCTCTCATACACTTCAATTGACGTTGCTTATCAAGCGCGTATAGTCGCTTGGGAGCTGTAGCTCGTCTCTGGATCCCAAAGTTCATAGTTCGAATCCCGAATGCAACTTTTTTGTGAAGAAAATTTGGTGAGGAAGAACATCTTATGAAATTTGCAATAATATTCGTATAAAATTTGGAATAATAATTTCTGGCAATGTTCCATATTCCTATGAATTCCTCTCGATTTTGAATCAGGTTGATAAGCGTTCAATTTTATATCCAGTGTAAGTATTGATAAAAAGGTTTTCCTATCAACTTTCGTTTTTAAAAGACGCATGTCGACTAATTTAACCTAAGGGGTCATGAAAAATCGCTGTATAAAATCACAGACTGAATAAAAGTATACGCTATTATTTGTCAGCATCAATTTTTCTACCTAGGAAAAAAAAATGTATGGGTTTAAGTTCTAATTTACAACTTAGCTTTAATGAGATTTTATTCGTTATCGCAAAAGTGACTTATATTCCATCATGTTGAGAAATCATTAAAAAATAAATTTCTTCTTGTTTTTCTTCTATTACAAAATTTGAATTAAATATCGACCATCGCATTTCAAACGTATTTAATCATACTTAAACAGAGAACAATACAAATCAGTAGAAATTTAGAAAAACCTCATGGAAATTTTCGTTTCACTTCTACTCCGATTGCTCCTCAGCGCTTCCTACTTCATCTTCGGCAAATGTCTCTTCGGCATACGAGCTTGCATTCTCACAAAAAAATCCATCTTCTGCTTCTTGGTTGAAAAAAAGTACGAAACTGCAGAGTCTTCTTTACCATTTTTAGATGCACACGTCTTTCGATTAAGAGATACAAAATGATCTGAATGTCTATAAAGAGATAACTATTGATCCTCTGGTTTCCTGCAACAATGTTGGGTATTTCGAAATGTCAATCTATAAGTATAAATAATATGTAGAAGGCACTCAAACGTCTTAACCCAACAGTGCAGAACTGATAACCCATATCTAGAGTTGGCTGTATTTTCAGGTTTTTGATCAACTTTTGAATTGTTCATGTCCTTTGGGGTGGCACCACATATGTAACATTTTGCTGCGCTTTTTCGTAGCCCCATGCCCCATTTGCTAATCAATCTTGCCTTTGTGGGATGAGTTGTCTGCAAGACTTCAGCAATTCCGTTTACTGTTAGATTAAGAAGCTTTTGAAGATCTACCGTGGCTGATGTTTCTGTAATCGTAATTTGTTTTGGGATGATTTTATTCTTGGCATGTTTTAATGCGCATAGACTTGGAAAACAATCTTTATGCAAAGCGTTTACAACGTCTCGAAGAATAATATACTTCCGTTCTGACAGATCTAAATCATAAAACAGGGCTAGAGCTTGAGCAGGACTCAAGCATTTGTTTCCATCCTCCACTGGAATGGACGAATTCGCAGAACCGTTTGCCGCAAACGCTAGACCTGTTTTTTTAGAACTAGTTCTGCAACTCGTCGTTTTTTGGTTTTAGTAGAACAACTTTCAAATTCTTTCTTAGGACGTCCACGAGATGAGGTTTTGTAGGAATTATCAGCATCATTCTCATCATGCAGAGGGAACACAACTGGTGACTGCAACCAACCATCATACTTTTTCATTTAAAAAAATTCCTTACTCGATGATATTTGACCCACTTTGTGTTCAATTTTGAGCAACACGACACAAAATTTGTACAATTTTTCGTAAACCTGCTCTAGTGTGTCTTCACGTAGAGTCGAGTCCACGTTGCTCCGTATACGTCGCAGAATTGGCGGCTATTCATTTACAGCGGCATTAGGGCGAATCAACTCTTTTCCCTCTTGTCAATTTTTCATTTTTACGGATAGTCTCAGCTCACTTCAGACTTTTCGTTCAAATAGGCCAGCAAGCACTCACCGTATTTCGTTAGCGAAATACGATCTCTTTGGGTGCCCTATCAAACAGTTCCTACAGGGCCAGCCATTTCAATTCAGTTTTAAGTCGTTTTTGACTCACTTTCGTCATTAATGGAGTGACTCAAATTTGAGTAAATGTAACTGATATTGGTAAGTCAACCAATCAAAAACATCGACACAAATCAGATGGATGTTTTCGATTTGTCGACTTGTCAATCCAAGTTATATGTACTCAAATTTGAGTGACTACTTTGACGAAAGTGAGTCGAAGCGGCGCATAACTGAGTTAAAATGACCGTGTACACCATCACCTAGGTTTGGGTCCCTTCTCATCGCTCCATTCCGAGTAATGAGAAAGCGGACTCACTTGCCAAGGTTGGCGCTATGGCAGGCGATATTTATGATCGACAAATCGCCTCCAACAAATTTTTCGCTTCTTTCCGTCACCAGGCCTTGATCAGCTGGCAACTAAAATGTGATGCAGGGGATTTGAGCAGATGGTTACATTCCATTCTCCCACAGGTATAAAAAAAAAACGTGGTTCAGAGGGTTGGATAATAACCGGAATTTTATCAGAGTAATGTGACGTCTAATGTCCAATCACTACTCGTTAGGCTCTCATTTCTATCGAATAGGGCTCTCAGACATCAATCAATGCGGCTGTGGTGCAGGTTGTCAGGACATCAACCACGTCATCTCGTATTGCCTTGATTTACTGGGTAAGCTGGACTAGGACTATATGGGGCTAATCTACAAGTTCTTGAAACAAATAGATGTATTCGTTTGATCCTCTCTTAGCTGTCGTTTTAACATGTCTTCCGCCAATTCTCTTATATCGTTACAGCTTAATGCAAAGCAAAATTTACGCCAGACCAACAGCAACAACATCGCATGACCAATCTGCTGTTGAAAGCCAACGTTAAGATTCCTACTTCCCCATTTTTACCTGAATCATTGTAATCCCTAACCTCGACCAAGCCGCGAGTTTTTCGGCTATATCTAAGTATTTATTCAGTTTTTCTATCAATTTTCGTTTTTCAGAAACGCATGTCGACCAAATTAACACTCTCAGGCTTCACATATATGAACCCGAAAAAAAAACATGGCTGTATAAAATCACAGACTGAATAAGAGCGTACACATGTTGGACAAATTTGCTCAAGATGTTAATTCTTCTATCTGGGAAAAATAGAAATAAATATGAGTTTATTTGACGACCTAGATCATCCTGAATATGAAGAAGTTCAGAGAGAACAAATAAATGCCTTATCATTAGTGTTAAGTGTTGTTTTAAAATACGGTACATATGCAAACGTATTATTTAATTCCCGTAGATATACGATAAACATTTCTGTATCTTTTGGGATGTTTTAGGTTATCCAAAATGTATTTCCCTAGTACCACAGTTGTTTGCCATTTGATTGAGATAACAATAATATCACTTGTTAAGTCATAATCAAGTTACTACAACTATGATCGTAGTGTGCTACTTGGGTTGAGTTCAGAACTTCAGATCTACAGTTGTAACAGTAGCTTTCAGGACTGTTTCAGGTTACTATATGCATTCAAACATATTGGAAGGTTCAGTCATTGTTTGATAATTTTGTGATGTTTTAGGTCATCCAAACTGTCTTCAGTTCAGAACTTCAGATCTTAAGTAGTAACTATAGCTTTTTGGGCTCTACAAAGTTACGCTACTTTTTCAACCATATTCAGTTAACATTTTTGAACGATAAAAAAATGGTTTGATATAAATTGGGATGATCTAGATCACCCAAACTGTACTTGAGTTCAAAATATAAGCACTACAGTTTTTTGGCGTTTGAAAAGGGAAAATGTGTATTTAACAATATACATTGGATAGTGTAGAATGTCAACCGACATAATGCAACAATCTGATGATATTCTAGGTTTCAAATTTTTTTAAATGCAAAAATTAAGAACTACAGTTGTAACAGTAGGTTCAAGGGCTATATAAGGTAAAGATATGTATTCAAACATATTCAATGAATCTTCTGGAAGGTCAACAGTCATTATTTTATAACTTTGTGATCATCTAGGTAATTCAAACTGTTCTAGAGTTTAGAACTTGGAATCTACGGTGGTAAATAACAGTGCCATTTTTGAAGCACATTCAGTGAATATATTCGAACGTAAAAATACATGCCCAACTGCGTAGAATGTGCCGCAGAGAGGACTCCAAGAAATAGTGTCTGAAATCGCTCAGATTCTTCGAATCAAGGCAAGGAAGAAAGCGTGGACCTCCCGTACTAAACGCTTCCATATAAAGAGTTAAATAATGTGAAAATTTGTATTTTATTGTTGGGAGCACAGATGCTAGAGAGATAGGTTTATGCTCCTTTTGCCTGTAGATGGACTGTTGGCATTTGATCCCAAAGTCTGGCAATAAATTGCCAAGACTTTAGCACCTTATCTCGCTTACTGAAATTGAGATTGAAATTTAAAATCTACAGAATAATACATTCAGTTTTATATTACATAATAGTCTAATAATACAATATTATGAATAATACAGACTTCTCCTAACAAAACTACGACGGAGGGACCGGATAGAATAAGAGTCCGTGGATGCATTTCGTGCCTTCTGGGATCTAAATGCTTCTTTTGATGTCCAAGCTCATCGATTTGGCAAAATCCGGGGAAGACTTGGTCCTATACCCAATGATTGCATTTTCTCCAATCCAAACTCAAACAATAGCAATGATTCGTGATATAGAAGACTGATTATTATAATATGACATAACTCAATGCAACTCGTTTTTCAAATTTGGCATATCGGAAGGCAATCGGTGGAGACCCATCTGGTACCTCACACCACAGATGCCTAGAGGTGGATCGGAAGTTTTGATGAGTTCTCTAACCCAAAACATATTCATAGAATTTCTTGGAAGAACAACAGAAATTATGTGATAAGCTTCGGATGTTCTAGGTTATCCAAACTATCATGGAGTTCAAAATTTAGAATCTACAGTTGTACCTGTAGTTTTCCGGATTAAACAAAGTAACGATATCTATTTGACCAAATTAAGTGAGTCTTTTGGAAGATCAACAGATAAAATGAGATATCTTGGAGTGTTCTAGGTCACCAAAACTGCCTTTGTGTTTAGAAGTTAGGATCTACAGTGGTAACAGTAGCTTTATAATCAATAAAAGGTGACGATATGGACTCAAACGCATTCAGTGAATTATTTTGTACTATTTTGGTTTTTGGTTGGTTTTTAAACATTTAAAAATGTTTACCCAAGTAGCACGCTACGATCATAATTAGTTGTAGTAACTTGATTATGACTTAGCAAGTCATATTTATGTTATCTCAACCAAATGGCAACAAGTGTGCTACTATGGTATCACGATACAGTTTTAGCCCTGGAGATTGAAGGTGACAGCTCTTTTGAAAATCCAACGACCCATTTCAAGAATGCCTGTTCATACACGTTCATTCTGAGGTCATCTTCATATATAATAAGCCCTGCATGAAATTCTTTACATATCAAATGGATATCTGAAGAATTTTCACACTTCCAGAATCAAAAATAGACACTCTTGATCCTGACGTGTATATAGTTAAGATAGATTTTCTAAAACTTAAAACGAGCTCATCAAGTTCCTTATACAATACAGAAAAGCTCGTCCGGGCAAATGAGAAAAACCTACCAACGAACAATCTATCTGAACAAACACGCTCACAACACACTTTGAGTGGGAATTGATTAAATTCACAACGTCTTATGTTTAGCACTCTGATATTTCATAATTTCAACTTTTCTTCAAGTTCAAAGTTGAATTTTTATTTTAGCGAAAACTACACAGCAAAAGCAAAAAAGTGGGAGGTTTTTAACAGTATGTGACCCAAAATCTCGAATATTCTATATTGGAATCGATGCGTTGAAATATTTCCGATCGATTGGTGCAAACAATTCAAAATCTCTGGAGCAACGACTGAGATATTAACGCTATAAAACAAATATGTAGTCCTACCTGAATACATCATTTGTGTTCAGCAATAAGCCAGTAACAAGTGAAATTATTAACAACAATATTCTACATCGCAACTTTTTTTCTGCGGCTGGTGGCAACAGAAATGTTTCGTCTGACAAAAATGTCATGACATTTTCTCCCATGAATGTTTACTTTTGCGTGAGCTCAATTTAGTCGAAAGATGTAAAGTGTTATGGAAATAATGACAAAATATAATACATTTATCATCAATGCTTAGGATAACGCTTCAAGGACTTCAGAAGGGAGATATTGATCAGGATATTGTCTAAAAACCTATCTAGAAATATCACCTTTTAAATGACAAGCTTTTCGAAAGATCCTACAGAGGGCGTACTCAATACACGGAAACAAATCCGTTTCTCATCTTATTTTATGAATTCATAACTCATGGTTTTTTTTATTGAAATTACATTACAGCTATTACAGCTCTCCACATCCCACACTAGGATCAAATCCTAACGATGGATTTTTTATTCTTCACATTCTGAGTCGATAAAGTAGATTTTCCAGGTTGATTAATCAAGTTTTCAGTATCCGGAATTTAGCTCACGATTTTGACCGTTCATAACACGAAAACACAACTTAATCATGAAATCATTACCTGTTTTTAGAAGAACACATTATATCCCGAATATCCTTATTAAATCCAGATCTGCTAAGTAAGTTGTGAAAGAATCTTTGTAATCTTTGGAAATGTATATTAAATTATAAGATATTTAAGTATAATCTTTTAATACCTTGTAGATTTTGCTTTAACGAATCATATCTAGGTATTTTACATTACATAATCGTGAGAATGATAGATGAAATAAAGCTATGAAAATCATTTCCCCCTTTTTTTATGCAAAACAGGTACGAGTATCCTTTCATAATTTTGCTTGTATAACATCTTCTTTTAAATTATTAAGGATGTAGGATTACATAATCCAATCCAACTAGTTTTCATTCAGGGAAATTTTTTTAACTGAGTTAACTTCACTTTTATTTTGTTCTACAGGGTTCGTTAAATTTGCAATTGTTTTTCATAGTTAGATTAAAATTTGCAAAGTAAAGTTATATCCAAAATATCGCAAACAAATCAAAGAAATATCCTGCTGGATGACGGTGGGTGTCCCAATTTTCCCACCTATTAAAAATTATTAAGCAATTAATCTAATTCCTTGCCACTATTCGCCACACGCGTTCGTTCCGCTCATAAATCTACCCCACAACCATCCTAATTCGCAATGTCACAACACAAATCGCTCGCTTTCAAAACACGCTTCCTCTCGCACCCCGCGAATCGGTTCGACCCGACAATCGAAGTAACCCGATCTTTCCCGACCTTGCTTTGTGCTCCATCCGGACGGAAAAAATACAACGAAAAAGAAAAAAATAATGCTGGACATTGGGCCACTTCCTCCCCCAGCACAAGCTCCAGCAGGCGAAACAGGTGTCCTTCGTCATTCGCCTTTCCATTTTTCATCCCACTTCCACCTTAGAACATGCTCCTTGTGATCAACACCTTGCGCCCGCTATCAGCTGCTGCTCGGGCTGAGCACGCGAGAAAACACCTGTCCACCGAGCCTGCTGCGATCCTTCCCTATTCAATTACGTAACCCTCTTTCCTTCGTCCTCCCCACTCGAGTAGTGGCACTTACCTGTCTAAGAAGTCAATGCTTGCTTCGGTGATAATCCATTCAACCGCTTCGATGCAGCTTCATGCTAATCCGTGAAAATCGTTACAGTTAGATTGTCTTCCTCAAGTCTTTTGACCCCTGCTACGAGTGCGAGTCCTGTGCTCTAATCTGTCTGCAAGTGCGCTCGCGACGACGTTCTTCTTCTTGTTATTCACTGCAGTCACAGGTCAACAGCTGGAATGCTCCGTCTTCTCTTTTCTTCACCTTTCTTCTTCGCCTCACAGGCGCAAACACTTTTGGATGTCACGTCACGATTTGCGGCCGATCGTGGCAAACTAGATCGTGCGGGGTGACACTTCCGCTCTCTTGATTTTTGTTTCGGTTAAACACACTGCTGCGATCACTTTCTTCGACGATTATTTGCGGCAACCTTTTTTTTTTTTCTTAAAGATTTTCCTACTTTCTTCCTTTACATTTGGCACTGTGTTTTGCAAACGGAGAGAGTTCAATCTTCTTTGATTCTTCTTCCCTTTTGGCTTTTTTTATCTGTATTTCACCTTCGTTTATATTACTGCTTCTGCTACTATTTTTCCACCGCTCATGGCTTGTTGTTATTATTATTTTTTGCACTTCACACACTCACCTTTTACGGCTACCGCTTCGTTGATTGCGATTTTTTCCTGTTATTTGCCTCTTTTTTGCTATGCTTCACAGGCACGGACATACACACTTGGGCTTTCCGCTTATCTTTTTTTTTTCGTGTGTGCACCTAGGTTGGTATCTATTTTCTTCCCTCTAATATGTTATTAGTTGACACTTTGTTTTCTCTCCACTTTTCGCCTGTTTTGCTACTCGTTCTTCTTGATTTTTTCGATGTGCGTGTGTCGGTTTCTCCGTTGTGTCACGCTGATAATTATTTCACTCGCACTTAATTTGTCAAACCAATTTGACAGCACGGCTAACTACTAACACACTTCGCTCGTTGGAGTTGAGTCGCTTCCGCTGGAGTGATGGTCATTCACGATTAATCCGTTATTCAAACTAATTGCTCTGGAGCCAGCTGATACCAGCTCCTGCTTCGGGTAACTGCCATCCGAGGTGTAGGTTCCGACTGCCGCACTTAATCATCCCCTAATAATAATCATTCCTTCCTCTAATTCTATCAATTTCAGACCCCGCAGAACGACAACACAATTCAACACAGCTATATTTTTCCCTTGTCACTCTTCGACACAAATTTACGGATATCCTTCCCCGCCGTTTTTGTGTTTCCTATTTTTATTTCACGTTTGTTTTGCGCCTTCCTTCCTTCCTTTCTCTCGCATCAGGATTGCACCGTTTCGAAAAACACCGGGAATATCAAACACTCGATATCGTAGCAATCGACTATAACGCGCCAGGACAACTGTTGTCGGGAGCGACCGATCCTGACAGATGTAATTTTTTTTTCTCTTTTTTATAATATTATTTCGGTCTTCCTTCGTTCACTTCGTTCACAACTTCACTTTTCCAAGTTTCTTCCTTTCCTTTTTTTTTCGGGTAGGTTTGTTTCTTCGACCAAGTCTTCTCACTTGGTAAAGGGTTTTTTTTTCTTTATCTAAAACAAAACCAAACACTAACGATAAACTAGGAAAGTGTTTTCCTGCTGCTGCTGTCAAACTGTTTCCCTTTTTTTCACAGAGGTGTGTATTTTTGTGAGTAACTCTCCCTTGTTGTTTCTCTCTGTCCGGAGGTCGCGCGTCAAGTCGAGAGGTAAACGATAGACTAAACAGCCAGTCTGATATTTGGCTCGGTCACACAGGCAAGCGACGGACGGCTAAGGCGACACCACATACAGTAGAGTATCGTGAGGGCCTCGCTCTCACGCAAGCAACAAGAGCATCAACACCGCATTCGGTTTGCCTTCGGCTTCGCTCGGTGAGTGCCTATACGAATCGAGAGAATGAGTGCACCCGCCACAGTTCGAAGTTAGTAAAAACTGTGTTGTTGTTTTTGCTGTTTGTTGGCTGTATTAATAATAATGACAGACACCGCAGCGGCAAACAGTAGAAGGCGGAAAGGGAAAAATGCGAAAATCCTCCGGATCTGGACTGAAGGAAAAAAAATACTCCACTACTGGGTTCGGTACATACATTTATTTCAGAGCATCAGATACGAATCGAGGGAAAGAGAGAGATATTGAGAAGAGTGTCGTGCGAGCAATTCGATAAATTGAGAGCGAAGCGAAAATTAACTCACACTCCATGCATGGCTTGCTGCGTCCCCGTCCGTCGTTCGGCCGAACTGCCGAATCGAATCAACCCGTGCACTTTGCTTGTGGGGTGGACCCGCCGTGTGAAGGGAGAAGAATTTTGTTGGAAGATATGGTTATCATTCTTATTTGAACAAATTGAATGAATTATGCACAATTAGGCGGAATAATGCGATTTTTCGGGAAATGAGAAGCGGAACCGTGGGAATTTTGAGAATATGGTGGGATTTATTTTTAAATTAAGTCACTTTTGCTATCGAAAATCTAAACTATTGTACATTAAACAATATTCGAGGAGCATTAAGATGACTAAAAACTTCCTTAGGTCTGGTAAAAATTATGGCAGATTCATGTAAATATTGAACATACTGAAGTTTACAGTGCGTTATGAATATTCTCTGATAATTCCATTCAGCGAAAACTCCGAGTCTGAGATACTTCTTATATGTATATCAATAAGTTAAAATGAGTTCTATTGACTCACAATCTTTAAACAATTTACATGCCTAATTTAAGATTTAAGAATAGTGGTTCATTGTGCTGGTTTTAGCATAATATTTTATATTGCGAATTCGCGAAGATGTGGAATAAATAATATGTTCTTAGCCATCTTATTGTTTCAAATGTATTAGAACAGAATTATAATTCACTGGTGGCCGCGAAGATATTTCTTTTTGCATACATAGTACCTAAACCACAGCTTTAAAAGCTTATTTTTGGATGGCAACGGGTCACCTCGCCAGATTATTCTATGTAAAAGTAAGTTTTCCCATATAAAATCCTATGTAAAATTAAAACCTCGTGCGCAAAAATATAGTTTCACCGATCGAGCTGAAATATTGCACAGTTATTATAGGACCCAAAAAGCTTCCAAAAATGATTAGGGAGCGAATATTTTTTTTTTCTTCCATATGTCCGTGTCCCAGCCTACTGGCCATACACATATTTAGAAAGAAAGCCGGGCAATATGGGTATCAAAATTCTTGAAATTTCTCCAGTAGGCTATTTCTCAACCTTTTGTGGCTATCTGACGATTTGTCATCGGACCGGTCAATCCGGAACAGGTTCCCGTGGGGCCTCGACTGGCCATGAACAAGACTGGCTCTCAAGGCCTCTTTTGTTTCGACTGGCTAGCTCGAGCTTGAGGCCTATTTTCACTCAGGGTCGGCTTTTTTTCAAGGATTGCTATTCAAGGGACCAAATAAATACAACTCAGCCCGATTCCTTTTTAAATTTATTTTTAACCAACTTACAATTTTGGGGTGTGTGTTTGTGGGTGTCGATGTGCCGGCCGGCTGCTGCTGGATCTGGGCGCGCGTGGTTTACGTCCGATGATGAATCGGGAAGGGCTTTCGTCCGACTATGGCGGGTTTTCCGAATACCGTTAACTTCTCGGGGTATGTGTTGGGTGTCGTTCCGTTGGTCGATTCATTGGGATATGTGGGTCAGTTGCTTTAACTAAGCGCTATTGGGTCCTATTCATAAAGTGTAGAACGTTTTATAGGTTAGGAGTAATTAGTTTAAGGAGCTACTGGGTCGGTTTTATCCAATTGAAGGCTATAAATGCCTAAAAGTATACCTGATTGCTTAAATCTCCACGTACACAGTTTGGTATCACTTCTCTAGATTTCCTAATGAAGCTTTAGCTCTAATGGCTCAAATGGTCTGTTCCTTATGGCATTCGATGTCTTAAAGAGACCAAGCCTTGTGATCGATCTACCCAGTAGCTTACGCTTTTCATTATTTTCTCCTTCACTCTTTATGCTTCCTTTCCACAACTCGCGATAATCCTTTTGATGGCTCCCATGTAGCAGATTTTAGTGTGTTTTGTGTTGTGTGTACTCAACTCGTGCTATTACAAATTTTGTTCTTGTTCCCGATCATTCAAATGTTTTATTCATCGTGTGCATGCTTTTAAATATCATTAATAACTCGTACTTATTTGAATAGACATTAATAATTTCAATAAATAACAAAAACCTAATTCACTAAACACTAAAAACATAATTATAAACTATTTCTACTATCAAACTTCTAAAGATTTTATTTCCAACGGTAACAGTCTGTAGAAAAGTGCATAAGCATTCGTGATTTAGGAGTTATGCAGGAGCCTAAGCTAACATTCATTGACCATTTTATTATTATAACAAGCTGACGTTTATAGAACGCTTGAGCCATAGTTTTTACGACCCTTACAAAATCAAAACATTATATGTAGCCTATTTGAGTTCATACTGGAATATTGTAGTGTAACCTCGTCATCTTTTTCAGTTATCCATGAAGAGCGATTAGAATGTTGACTCGCCAGCGGTTGTAAGTCGAGGAGTGCGCAGTGATGTTCGTATGGCGGTACCCAAGCAACACAGCTTGTATAACACAAGTTGAGAATACTGTTAAATGACAAAAACAGGTTAAAAATTAAGGTGTATAATACTCTATTTCATACTTTAATATAACGCAAAAAGCGCAAAAACTGAAGCCTTATAAAACATAATATGGAAAAAAAATTATCCACATACAAAAAAAAAACCTCGCCAAGCGTGGGACTTGAACACTAGTCCTAGGCGTGATATGTTTGTAGCTTCTTTGCTAAGCCAACTCAGATTGTTGAAAAGTGAACTCTGAGTATCTATCATATGCTTCCCGTTGGCTGTGGAAACACAATCTTGTACAACAAATTCATCATAATGAGAAAAAAGAACACGTTTTGCAGAACATGGTTGCTGTAATGTAATTTCAACAGTATATAGAACTGCCAATAAAATCTTGTCCTGTGTATGTATTATAAATGTATAGAACCATGTTTATCAGAACAATAATAAAGTATTAATCACATGCAGCAGTGAAAAAAGTATTTTTAGCTCGACCATTTGTCAGAGTGATGTACAGAATACGTAACAAACCGCTCCAATCTTGACATGTTTTGCAATACGTTTATAATTCATTTATAGTACAAACAATTATAAATCATTCTAAAAAGATGTTTTGTGTGTTACTTGGGTAAGTTAACCGGGTCGTTCCATGGCAGGCCACGTAGAGCATACAGTTATGGGTCCAGATAACAACTCCACACAGGAAGTTAAGTATCCGCGCTATATACTTATCTCCCGATAGGAAATCTGATTTAAGCAGCATTGAGAACCATATCAGTTCGAATGGCGCTGTGTTATCCCGTTTAGATCACAACGTTCCGTTAGCTCACGGCAGGCTGTGAAAATTGAATAGAAGTAGTTTGAAATTGAGCGGAGGGCATTGTGAGGTAGTATTTCGAAACAGGAACACAGGGGATTTGGGAGTAAAAATAGACAGTTCGTTAGAACTATTGAAAAGCTATCGGTAGTATATGAGCACGATCAAGTGCACAAACTTTTACCAGTCAAGGTTGCATTCGATCAAAAAAAAACGTCGAAAGTTTGCAAAGGTTGATTCCAGTATTTTGATATGGTTTGACTTGAACAACGTTGTAGTTTTCTTCGCGGTGTGGTTTAGATCGTTGCCCTATTGAAGGTTGAAATTGGCTTCTAGGCCAGTTTTGAAAAGAGACACCTCAAATTTTTGCAGAGCAAATCGAAGTATATATCCGCAGTCATGATCACTTTGATGTGTGCAAAACTTCCTACTCCAAACCAAGCGAACGTTCTCTAGATCATCACTACGAGATCATTCCCGCCTCCATGCTTCATCGTCTTCTGGATGTATCGATCCTTGTGTGCTTCACCAGCAGCTCTCCAAACTCTCGAGTGTCGTTTTTGTCCAAATAGCTTAAACTTACTCGCGTCCATCCATTAAATCCGTCTCCAGGAGTCTACCAGCAGACCACCCTAGCACAGAAAAATAACAAACAGGTATCAAATATGTAACAAGTTTTGTTATCTCAGATATGCTTTCTATATATTCAGACCACCTGTTATTGCATGATAAATTTAGTTACCAACATTGACTAATTTTGTTGTCATCTGTTATCAATTTGAAAGACAACTTTTGACGAGCGTTTCTGAATATTTTAGCAACTATCCAGAGAGAAAAATCGGCTTCACGAACGCAAGTCACCAATTTTCTGGCATTCAGCGGAATTTGTTTTCCGAACATTTTAAACTTGTTGAATACACACGAAACTCATTTTGACGGCTAAACATCACATCTGTACTATGAATATAAACGTCGAATAATACAGTGTTGCCAAAATATTAAAACTGACCTTAATAATATCATCGGGAAATTCAATTTTTTAAGTATATGATTTAATTTGTCCAAGAAAAAATATCGATTCATAGATGAAAATAAACCTGGTAAAAAAAATGGCTATCAGCTATTTACGTCTGGCCCTCTGTATTCATAACACTAATTAGTAATACTTTCCCCTTTACGACACAGATGTATCTGTCAAAATGAGAATAATATAAAATTTTATGCGTTTTCAGGTCAAGTGTCTGAATTATGTTATCCAGTACTGTAAACATTATTTTGCCTTACATTTTATCGCGACAACATTCATCCATAGATAAGTATCGATTTTACCACGTTTGAAATATTAGAAAATTTTGATTAAATTTCAGTTAGAATTTCAGTTAGAGTGTAAAACAAGATACACTTAAATCTGATGAAACAAGTTAAATTTCCATTCCCTCAATCCACAAGACAGTCAACTCTCTCAAATTTTCTTGGAATTTCATCCATTCCACAAAGTCTATCACAGAAAGAAATGGAGAATCTTGAATCATATTAAAGAGAAATTAATAGTAAATTTTTATCAAAATTTGAACTCGCCAACACGTACTGAAAGCTCTTTTTGAATGTTGACAAGTAGTTAACATCTGAAAAAAGAAACTCAAAAGAAACATTTCTCAAAAATTTCGAAATGAGGTGTCCGTAGAGCCTTTACAAAAAATATCTGTTCAAAATAAAAAGATGGTCCAATGAACGATGTTTGAAGTAATTTTAAAGTTGTTATATGCCCTGAACTTGTTTTTCTTAGGATTTTATCCTGTCCATATCCCTTCATCTCAGGTGAAAAACAATCACATTGACCTACCTAGATAACCGTTTCTAAAGAATTAGACAAATTAGACTTCTAGTGTGAGCTAAAACCACAATATTTCTTGAAATATTACATGGGTAGGTACACACGTTCAAACATTGCCAGATCAGCTTTTATTACACAGAGAACCAACAAATGATATTTGTGACTAACATACATCCTCAATGTTGTAGACTGGTGATCCCAATCGAGGAAAATTGTTGGCGTAACATCAACTGTATTGCAGCAAGTATAATGCTAGGGTAGTAGCTGTCGACAAAATGAGGAGAAAACGCTCATATGCTTCGTAGGCAATACCAATGAACAAGACTTGCCACGAGAACTGTCATGGATAACAATCGATAAAAGGGAACCTCAGAACTGCGGGAAGTCAGTAGTCATGGTTTTACGTTGAGAAGGTTTTTTTTTCGTTTCTTGATTATCGAGATTTTCAGCCTCGGGCTGATTCATCACCCGTCGTAGTCACTCAGCTACCGGCAGGCATAAAACATAAACCCTCTGTCTGTGACTGTCTATAGCCTTTTGTCCAGTAACTCATATCCTCACCTCCCAGTGGTGCCGAGCGGTGTATGAGTAACAATAGAAAACATCTGCTTCTCAATCCCGGCGATGAATAGGTGTTCGAAGTCTCTCTGGAGGCCTGCTGGAGTAGCGTTGAAGCTGCTATCACCAACACACCTGAAGGTTCTGGAGGGCTTGTGGAAAAAAATAGACGGAACGATTCGTTTGACGATGACTTTCAGATGATTTTAGACGAGAAGAATTCAACGTAAGTGTTGGATGCTGTATCAAAGAACCCATTGAAATGTGATGCAACACAAACAGTGTATTTTCTGGGAAATTTGGCTTCCTACTGCATTCCCGTGACCCTATTATGCTACCAGATTATACTACTCAACGCTAGTATGTACCACAGAGCAAAAAGCTTCCAGCTGATAGTTTGACTGACGTTGTCTGCCCTCAGTCGCCTTGGCCTGACCGGATTTGTCAAGGATGACAAAGCAATGCGGGTGTACATTACTTGCTAGAACCAGACTAGCTACTGTGATAAAATCGGCCAATCACTGTGACGAGAATTTCAATAAACTACTATCCGGAGTGAAGAACATAATGATGTTCTGATGTTCAAGAAAACTAGAAAAAAAAAATTTCTCTTGCCCACCACCCTTTTTAGGACGATCGTTTAAACTCTCCAACTAAGGAGTGTGTTTGACTGATGTTTTCATGACCAAAACTGAACTACCATTGCATATTCTCGAAAACAGTATTCTCTGGATATATCGAGGCATTTAACCGATAGTTTTAAGCTATCTGTTTGCCAGAAAATATCATATAAGTTCGAGTTGAATTATATTTTAGTGAAATCGATAATATTTAAGTAAAATAAGTGCATACCATAATATGGAAGGAGTAAAATTTATGAACTTACTATAAAATTACAATTAAATGAAATCTCTCTAATCTTGAAATGGCTACAAAATATTAAAATAGTTTGGCTGTAACATGTGTAACCAATGATTTCAGAAGTTTCATGCAAAATAGTCCTATTTGAAATCGTCAATTTGCTCTATAAGATTCGATGAGATTAGTTTAATGTACTTACATACATACTTTGAATTTTTTCAAATTCGTTTGGATCATGCGACTTCTGTCAGAAAAAAACGTTGAATTATTTTTAATAAACTAGAAATTAGAAGAAAATTAGTATTTTCCATTTAATTCCATTCCATTCCTGTACCTTTGCTTATCTTGACAGATACGCGTATTTCGTCTACAATGTGCAGACTTCTTCAGTGTCTCGTACTAATAACTAATTTTTCATTATCTAATTGCTTGTTGTGTTAATTTGATATTATTATCATCGTTTGAAAATAAATTGTGTTTTACTCGACATAATAAATTTGAATTATGTTTATTTTGATAACCTGCAAACCTTTTTCGTTTTTTTATTTAACCACAATTTTTTTTGACGTAGGACTACGTCTTTGTTTTCTATACTGGGGTATAATTCTAAAACAAATCGAATTCCGACCGTAATTGAGCACTTGAGATGGTCATGTGTTCGAAGTAAGAAGTATATATTAATGAAAATACCAATAAAACTAAGCTCCAATCTTACCCCGAACGTTCAGGACTCAGTTGACGAAGCGGTTTTACGAACGGAAACCCTCCCCATGCCAAAAAAAAAAGCTCCAATCGTCCATAAGAGAGATCGACTTTCAAAGACATTGAAACGCTTATTGATAGACACGTATACCTTATAGTGCAGCAAAACAAATAATGAAGAAAAAATTATAATAAAATAATACGTAAGTGAAGTCTACGTCGGGTGATAAAATAAATTAATAAATCAATAAATTCCCTACTGTGAACGATAATCATAATCTTTCCTACTCCTGCTTTCTGAAAAAAACAAAAAATCCAAATTGATGCATACCGATTGATATAAAAAAAAACACAAAGCAACCAGAAGACGCAAATATTATAATTGTGAATACTTCAATCAGAAATCTGTAATAGGGAAAACCATAAACCATAAACCCTCATCAAACCGCCGGACCACCCTACTAGGTGATCCAGCCACCGTTTTTACCGCGCGCGCGACCTCAAAGCACATAATGCCATAGTGGAGAAGGAGGCAGAGCAGAGCAGAGCGAACAAGAGGGAGCCGCAAACAAAGAGGGAAAGACACAACGAGGCCTTTGCGATATCACACACAAAAAAAAAATCCACTTGAAAACCGAGAATGGGATATAGCGTGAAATACATGCGTGAGTAGAATAATATGTGTCGTCGTGGCCGATCGGTTCTCCTCCCGTTTGACTTACGAGGGCGCTGACAAACGACGAACGATGCGGGGTGGGAATTCGACGATGGAGAGGCATTCGCTTGTTTGCCTCTGCTGCCAACAACAACAACAAGCATAAGCATACCTTCAACATACACCCAAGCAACAAACTCCCGACCGACCGACCGACGAGAAGTCGAGTCATGTCGAGGTCGAAAAAATTCATTCATTCTCCAAAACTGCTCACTCTCCAGTTTGTTCTGGCTTTTGCTCAGCTTAGCCCTACACTCGAACTCGACTCGAGTCGACTCGGATTGCTTGCGCTTGTTGTGACATCTGTGTGTGCTGCACCCCATCGCACACCGCACCATTCCGATCTCGGGTGGGCGAGGAGCAGTGGAGCGGGAGCAGACGAGAGGGGAAAAGCGATGAGCGAGTTTGATTTGAGAATTCAATTTGAAATATTTGTAATTTGTTAACTACTCTACATGTGCCGCGCGCCCGATCAGTTCACGACGAGTCACGAGAGTGAGCACCTTCGACCAGCAGTCACCTATGCTGTGCAAGCGAGAGAGCGAGAGAGAGCACATCAACAGTGGCAAATGAGATGGAACGAAACGGAGCAAGCAGATGTTGATGCGAAAAAAAGAAAAACAAAAACAAATCCATAAACCCATCGAGAGATGACAATGAGGGAAGCCAGAGGAGAGTTACTCTATTTGCTCGCGCTGTGCTCCGCCGTGAGCGCCCACAAAAAGTGCAGTGCACACCAAAAACAGTCGACTGCGAGTGGCTCGTCGAGGTCGGCTATGGAAAATATTTACTTCTCGAGAGTGATCATTTACGAGCGTTTAACATTGTGCACAGAGCAGAGCAGAGCAGAGGAGGCAGCACAATTAAGTTGCCGAGTGGTTTACTGAGTATGCGCGTTCGGGAGCGATCACTCATTCTCCGCTCGCTCTCGCGATGGTGAGTGAGCAGCCAGGAGTAGGAGTAACAACGTGTGTGCTGCTGCTGCTGCTGCTGCTGCTGCTACCTACCCTAAACACACTGAAATGCGATGAAACGCGCGAGCCGCGAGCCAAAGTGACAGGAAAAACTCCTTATCTCCTTATTCGTTGTTGTTATTATTATTATATTTATGCTCAATCGTCATATCGGTGTCGCTGCTCATCGTCGTGGTCGTTGTTCACGGGTGGGGTGGAAGAAGGGAGAGAGGGAGGGTGAGATGAGGCCAGACAGCACACGGAACGGAGGGAGGAAGGAAGGTTCACCGTTCATACTCGACTGAGTTCGCACACGCGATGAGCGGAGTTTAGCTTTCCGAATGTGTGGGTATTAGTGTGGAGAGCACCGGTGTGTGAGTGAGCCAGCAGTGTGCGCGCGCGAGCAATTGAAACGAGAGTGTAACCGAGAAACATCTTTATGCTATGAATTTGCTTTTATGTATATTTATTTGATTTTATTACACATGGAGTCCCGTCGCCTCCTTTTCTTTGCCTTTTTGGAATGGTTTTTTTTCTCGCTTCGCTTGGATGTAGTGTGAATGGTCTTCAAATTTTGTGCGTATTATTGGGATGGCTTAATGAGAAATGGGAACTTCTTTGCTGTGGGTTTAATTTTTGAAATGATGCTGAAACAGTGCGAACTGATGACGTTAACCTAATAATAGCACATGAGTAAGGTATTTTTATTCCATAGAAAACCGATCCAATTATTGTCATTAATATTATACCCGGAATGGATTTGTTTTAGTGCTAGGAAAATGTGATTGTTTATTTTATTCAAATTCATGAAGTTCATGAAAATGACATTTTGCTCATACTTATACTTATCATATTTCTCTGAGGAAATTGTAGTGAAGTACAGACGATTGTTTATATTTATAACTTCTCCACTGTAGTAAATAATATTACAATCAATTTTATCTAATGATGATGGATCCAAACATTGTAAGACTGATAAAAAACAAATGTTTTTTTTAATAACTTGTTTTGATCACCGTGAACATGTAGTATTTTGTTTTTGGTTGGTTTTCATCGGTGAAATTGATGTCATCGAATTAATAAATTTCTACTATATTTTATTCAGTCTAAAGAACCACCAAACTCTTTGCTATTAGCGTGAGGCTTTACGTTTGGTTCTCCAAAATTTATAAAAACTGCAGTTCGGGTCGGATTCACTGTTGCTGATATTTTGTTTGTTGAATGTCCAACGTGCTTGTAAGTGTTAAATGGAACCTTTGTTTAAATTTACATTGAACATAGAGCGAATTACAACGAACAACTTAACCGAACACCCAGTGGACCAGTTTGGACTTTTTCGTTTTGTGAAAAGTTCCACAGCTGGAGCGGGAATCGAACTCTCACTTCATGGCAAGTGCGTGGTAATGAAAATTTCGATGACTGCAAGAGAAATTTCTATCAAATATACTCCTTAGTCGGTAAATTGATTTGATCATCCAGAAACGGACGGATTTTAGTTGTTTACCGAGGGTACATGGTTCGCGATTGAAATTTTCTTCTGTCTTCTTGGACTGCAGGACGTTTAGCAGGACACCATTCTGTGAAATGGTCACACCGGTTCAGTTTTTTCAGCTCCTCGTGGTTGCGGATGGTCAACTGCAGGTGACGTCGGATGATACTGATTTTCTTCTTTTTTTTAACTCTATTTATTCCAAATTTCACAATATTTTACATTGGTATATTATCATAGGTGTTCCTGCTAAGTAATTAACAGCTCAACCTTATATGCCATCATTAATATCTAATTGCGTTAATATTATTTTTACTTTGTCAATTCACAATTTTTAACAGGGTTTATTTTGCCTGCCTGTAAGAATTACAGTTGAATTTGACTAGTTCTTATCTATATAGAGAATTGATCATTGTAATTGAAGATTGCAATGATTTTTGTCTAAAATTATGAATTATTTTGTTGGACATTTCATCTAGAGTCTCAACGTTTAAAATTCTATGTAATTCAAGAGCTTCAAAATCATTTTCAGAACTTTGTTCTGAATCCTTTGAAGTGCATTTTTCCAAGTAGCACAACAGCTAGACCATATTGGCACAGCATAAAGCATGGCTGGTCTAAAAAATTGTTTGAATATTAGAAATTTGTTTTATAAACAAAATTTGGATTTTCTGTTTATAAGAGGATATAAACATCTTATATATTAATTACATTTGGCTTGAATGCCCTCAATGTGAGCCCTCAAGTATATTTTGATCAAGTATTAGTCCATGATATTTTACTTGACTTGGCATTTAGGAGAAATCTTTCATTTTTGAAAATAATCTGTAAAAATGTCCAATCTTTTTTGTAGCCTCCTGGATATAACACGAAGACTTTTTTCTTTCCCAGAAATGCCTATGTCATCAGCAAAGCAAGATTTTTGATAGCCCCGAGGAAAGTAAGAGATATCTGAAGTGACAATGCAATTGATCAGATTTTGAATTCTGATAATTTACTTGCAATTTTCTATTAGTTAAGTAGTTTTAAACAAATTTCATGATATAAAGCAGAAAACCGAACTTTTTCAGTTTCGCAATCAAACCTTCATGCCGAACACTATCGAATGCTTTTTCTCTGTCTAGAAGAGCAACTCCAGTGGAGCAGCCTTCAGCTTTGTTTGAACGAATTAAATTTGTAACTCTCAAAAGTTAATGCGTAGTTAATCCAAACTGTTCATCAGCAAAAATTGAGTATGAATTGATGCGAAGCATCATTCTATTCAAAATTATTTTTTCAAAAAGCTTACTTATTGAAGAAAGCAAACTGTTCGGTCGGTAGATCGGTGGTAGCGGAAAAAAGGTCTACGAGGGGGAAGAGGGGTCTGAGTTTTTCAAAAGGAGTCTACGTGGTTTATGAACTGACCTCTAGTGGTAGTTCTGTCAATGGCCGTGAATTGACGATTTTTTTCAATCTCGGCCAACATGTTTCAAAGTAGCTTGTCGGTGGGTGTCATGTCAGTTGAGTGTGCCTTAGAACTGTAAAGGATCAATAAAGAATTGGCCAAGACGTTCTCACGCCCCGCCAAAATGTGGAGAAGTAGGTGACCACTTGTCGGTGTCGGTCGTAACAAAATGCTCCATCAACTTCTCCTGATTCACCTGCTGCAGCGCTTTCTTTAACTCCCGACTGGCTTCGATGAAGTTAGTGCCACGATCGTTTCCTATTTCCAGAGTGGCTCCTATTATGGCGAATAAGTTTTGAATGGCAAGAATGAACGAGTTCGTTGGGGGCTATCTTCTGGTGTATTGCTCAAAGAGTGAGACAAGTGATCATGACTCACCAACGTTTTTCGGTTCTCCAACCAACAACTACATTCAACTGCCCGAAGTAGTCAATGCCGATATATGAGAACGGACAGCAAAAGGATTTCAATCGTGTCGGATATTTCGCGAGTAGATGGCATCACTTGACGATTCTTGCACTGTTGGAATTTCATACGATTATACGTTGCACGGAGCTGCGACGTAGAATTTGCGTCGAATTTCGTTGAGTGCAGTTTGGTGATTCGAATGGTCTTACTGCTTATGGACGCTGGCAATGATGAGATTTGTTACTGGATGGCGTTTGGGCAACAATATCGGGCGCTTTGCATATTCTTCAACCAGATCTGGCCCTTAATACGTAGCAGTCCAACTTCACCCAAGAATGGGCTAAGTCCGAACAGCGGACTGCTTTTCGGCACGTTTTTCCAGGATTCGGTTTCTTCAGCAAACTTAGCGTCTTGCACTAGCTTCAAGATTAGCAGTTCGGCCCTGTGAAGTTCCTTCTGCGTTAGTGGACCAGTGATTTTCGCCAACTTTTTACGAAAGTTCGCTGGATATCGTTTGACGAACGCTACTTGACGCAGCAAATTCTTCCACCGGAAGAGCGTGGACTGTGCAATATGGTGCTTTTCGTCCGCACTGTGATCACACTTCGACGCAGTAACAGGCCACTGCTCTTTTGGCCCACCATAGGAATTCTGATCCGTGAAACCATCCTTGCGGAGAGATCCGGTTACTTTTGCCATTTAGTGGCATCATCGGTGACATTGGATTTGGATTGGATATGGATTGGATTTGAATTGGATTTGGATTGGATTTGGATTGATTTGGATTGATTTGATTGATTTGGATTGGATTTGGATTGATTTGGATTGATTTGATTGATTTGATTGATTTGGATTGGATTTGGATTGATTTGATTGATTTGGATTGATTTGATTGATTTGATTGATTTGATTGATTTGATTGATTTGGATTGGATTGACTGGATTTGATTGATTTGATTGATTTGGATTGATTTGATTGATCTGATCGGATTGATTTGATTGATTTGGATTGATTTGATTGGATTTGATTGATTTGATTGGATTTGATTGATTTGGATTGATTTGGATTGATTTGATTGATTTGATTGATTTGATTGGATTTGGATTGATTTGATTGATTTGATTGATTTGATTGATTTGGATTGATTTGGATTGGATTTGATTGATTTGGATTGATTTGGATTGGATTCGATTGATTGGATTGATTTGATTGGATTTGGATTGATTTGATTGATTTGATTGATTTGGATTGGATTTGATTGATTTGGATTGGATTTGGATTGATTTGATTGATTTGGATTGGTTTTGATTTCTTTTATTCTTTGTTTCTTTCCAGAAAGTTTCCGCTTCATCGGAGCCCAATACAGGGTGGCCACAGACTCGGGGAAATCGGAAAATCGGGAAAAATGCGGGAATTCAAAATCATCAGAAAATATGCGGGAAAAAGTCGGGAATTTCAAAATCAATCGGGAATTTTTGTCATATGGAAGGAACCATGCTCGCACCTTTTTCAAACTGATAATTTGAGTAGAATCTGTGTTCATTTCCGGCAAACTTAAGTAAACTTGTTAACTTTCATAATACTGTTACAGTTTTTGATTAATTAGTCCAAGATTTTTCATTAGGTCTAACTGACAAACGAGAACAATGGCTTTTTCTGCAAGTTTCTCGTCATTGAAAACTTATTTATTCCATCCACCACGGTCATTTAGAAAAGTTAGAGTTCACCTATCCGATAAAATCGGAAGTTAACAAGAGTAGCCTTTGTACCACGAAAAAATTACGGAAGAAGCCATTGTTTACGTTTGTCAGTAAGGTCCTTATTAAAAGTCTCTGTTGAGTTATGCCATTCGTTGTGCCATTGCCAAGTTTTGCACACTTGCCATTGCCAAAAGTCAACAAATGTTGTTTTCTATTCAACTGAAACACATCAATGGCAGAAACAGAATGAATGGTGACTCAAGGTTCAACAAATGCGTAGGATAAACTGTTGTATTCTCTTTCATTTGCTCACTAGAGCGGAACAGCGGATTTTCACTGAGTAAATGTCAGGATCGTCGGCCTGACCGTCGGGCTCTGAACAAAACCAGCAACAAGTTCCAGCAACGACTGTCGATCTTTTAACTGAGATTTTTTAAAGAAGCTACTCAACAAATCTCCAATAACATACCCTTTAAAGCGTAACGTCACCTAAACTAATTCTGGTTTTATAACATACTTCACTGACATAGATATAGAGCGTCTGCAATTGTGTCTGGAGACGTTGACAAAAACAAAGACGGTGCTTGTCGGATTAGAAAATAGAACTGTATTTGGACAAATCTTAGCTGGGACTGATTGGTCATTTCAATAAGAGCTGCCAAATTTGGCAACATTTGTTGATCCTGATCGACGTTGGAGCAATATTTAATGATTTTTTTCCATTTGCGCTAAGTAATCTGCTCATATAAGTCGGCCATATTTTAATTGCTTGACCATTAACCCGATTGTAAACTTGACAGAGCTTGTTTTTGCAGAAATTTTCAAATTCAGATGGTGTCAGTGCCAATATCTTTTGGTAGGACGTAATTTTGGACAATTTATTGGGGGGTTGTGGATTTTGATACAATATATACTTGATATGCTTCGTACCACTTCATCGCATATTTAAGATAATGGTATGGTGCCAAATCGGCCTAGAACAAAGTTTTTTTTGTGGTTTTTGATGAAGGGTAGCAATTGCTTCTGCAGACACTCTTTCTGGTAAATCTTTTTGCTGAATGTGCCTGTGGTGTAGAAATATTTACTCTTTCTGCCACACGTGAAAATTGTTTGCCAAATGAGGTATTTTTTGGGATATTTCTATGCCTTATTCGTCCTAAAATGCTCAGCCGCAGAATTTAAGGCCATATCAGAGCCTCTTTCATCAAAGACTCCCAGCTATACCTCAGCGAATGTTTTTACACCTGCATGCAATATCCGGGTTATGTGGATACAGATTTCATCTGCAAGTACTCCACAAGAAACAAATGGAAGCGACCAGGATAACCACGGATAATGACACCAAAAGACAAATATAATGCGGGATTTTTCATAAACCACGACCATAGACTCATATTTGAAAATCCCCGAACCCCCCTCCCCCCTCGTAGACTTTTCTCCATACAATTTTTTGAATTTTTGTATGGAGCGTAGGCTTTGGTCAAACCCCACCTCCCTCTAGAAAAGGGAATAACGGCCCAGCTCCCCCTAGAAAAGCCTACATGGTTTATGAATAGCCCCTGCCTAATTATAGCACGAAATCACCAAGCAGATGAGGATGATCCCCGAATATAAGGACACCATTGGATGTCTCCTCCGATTGCCTGTTGATCTGCCAAATACGGTAGACGTCTGCATTGAGTTTTCAAATTGTAATAATCCGTCAACTATATTACAAAACATTGCGATTGGTTGAGCAGATTGGAGATAATGAAAACATCTGGTATTGGACCAAGTCTCCCCCGGTTGATGCTAAACCGATGAATTTGGACATCAAAAGAAGCATGAAGATCCAGACAGAACGAAATGCATCCACGAACTTTTATTTTTACCAGGTCGCTAAATAGTAGTTTTGGACGGATTAGCGTGTAGTTTACGAGAAAAGATTTTGCTTCGAGCATTGGCTGTGAACGCTTGTGTTGATGCTTTATTGTGCACTATTTTGCTATTGCGTTTCGTATTGTTTCGGTTATCTATTGTTTGGTGGAGTGAGTTATCTAACGATTATGATTCATAATTATGATCACCAAACTTATCAAGTTGAATCCTGATCCACTGGGTCTAACATATAAAAAACCTCCTTCCTGTGACCATTGTGGGCATGCAGAGGTAAACACGGTCCCTAAACAAGAAGGTTTCACTAAGATTCCTTCCCTCTTCCCATCGGATGGCAAGGACGTGGCTGGCGTCGTTATTGATTTTTGAAGAAATACAACGTGAGTGATCTGCAATGCTTAATCCTCAATAAACTGCAACTGGATTGGGTCAGTTGTTGTTTAAATCACTTGTTGACTGCGTCCCATTGAATGTTAACGCTGGTGCCCTATTTGGCGCTTAGCCACGACGCGCCACAGCAAACACTTTGTAATCAAATGGTCTAGATTAAAGTTATCGCATATAACACTTTTAGTTTCGTTTGAGGATTTTTGGATATGCTTTCTTTATAACTTTCCTTTTTTTGTTTTCATTTTAGAAACTGTGGCGATAACAGTTTAGCTGTGATGCTCTCGTTACCTTCAATGCCCTGGATAGCATCATGATGTGGTGCGTCATGGCTAAACGTCGAATAAGGCACCAGCGTTAACTTTCAATGGGGTGCAGTCAACATTCCCCCCGAAATGCGCGGAGGATCCTCCGATACCGTATTCGTCAAAACGCCTACGTCGAGCTCTGCTAATGAGACTGCTGGGCGCTCATCTATCCCACAAGATACGGTCTGAACTGTTGACCAACGCACCTGGCCATAGGAAGCTTGATGTACTACATTCACCCTTTCGTTCGACCAACAGTTTCGAGGTAGTCCACGAATAATTTGAGTCCACGATAACTACAATGTGAGCCACTTGACTTGACGTTTAATGGTGGGCAGATAGGCTCGTACCCACTGCTTCCAGTACAAGTCAGCCATGACTTGTGATTGAATTCAACAGTTCTGTGTGGTACTAACACCCCTCGTACAGAAGACTCGGTTGTTTGCTATAAAACCCGAAGTCAGCTCGATTCAATGTTGGTAACTCTGCCACCCAACGACCAGGAGCGCTGAAAGCCCGTCATCGTCAACTCTCTCGTCCTTACTCTTCGGACCGTCAACGCGAGCACACGCATCGGTAAGTACTTCGTCACCAAGCACATTGGCAGAATTCGAAGCCGTACAAGTTCCTTCGTAATAAGCCATGGGAAGGTCGATCAATGACCGAGAGTTGACGATGTTTTCAACTTCCACTAGCGCATTCTGCAGCACTTTATCGGGTGGTAGTCTACTAGGTGGCAATTTAGTAAGTAGTGAGTACGAATCAGCCGTTCCCATGATTTACCCATGTGTGCTTAAACCGGTGGGATGAAGGTTCACTGGGTACGACTCGTTGTGAATTCGCTCGCGAGTCTGTCTTGGTCGAGCTGCTGGATCGCCGCCTTAAGCTCCTTGCTAATCCCTTGGAAGTTCGTACCACGGTCGTTGTAAAGCAGTCTCTCTTTATAGCTCGATAGGTCACCTTTCGTCGAGGATTACGGTATCGTTGTAGAAGATCATTAATAATCGTCGCATGGTTCTGGTGTTTATGTGCATCCGCAACGATCAATCGTGTAACTTAATGGTGACGAGGAACAATGATAGGCTCAGCGGCATCACGGTCGGCAAAAGACAGGCCTTCATGCGACCTCGGACTTGAGCAAGCCCGTTTTCATCGAGGAATGCACAGTGGTTCGTTTCGAACAATGCTTCCTTGTGTACTCTTTGGATTATAACCCACTTCCAGCGTAGCAATTTCGTCTGAATAAACGTCTGAATGAGCTAGGCGGAACAAGTAGTTTCCAGGTTTGGCCAGTTCTTGCTGATTTAATGATCGACCAACGCGCAGATCTTTTTTTGTGGAACGCTTCAAATTGTCAACTTAAAGGAAAAGGTACGCTGTGTAACGAGGAAGAGGAATCTACGTAGAGAAGTCTTGCAACTCGATAACTGTTCTATATTTTAGATTCATGCAGTAACAAGTGTGGACGCTGGTCTTCCACAGTAGTTATTTCAACGCTCGGTGAGACAGGCCACTCCTGTTTCTCTTTCCGAAGAAATTCTGGTCCCCTGAACCAGCGGTTATCTGCAGAGTGGTCCGCCCATGTAACATTGCCAAAACTATCCAGCTTTAAAATGTTTTATTAAAGTTATATAAAAGCCACTTGAAATCAATTTGGTTTTATTATGGTAGTAAGAGGTGCCGATACTTTCAAATTTTAGTCAGGTTTATGAGAACCTTCACAGCGTCTTTGCAATGGTCTTAAATCCTTATTTTCTAAAGTTCCTTTTACGCCTATCAAAGGTTTTATTTTGACTTAATGAACTCGTAAAATGCTGTTTTGAATTGTCGCTTTTAGGCTCATTCAAATTATCGTATTATGGACAGTTGAAAAAGTATTTTAAAACCATTTTGCCTCCAGTATATGCACCAAACGGCAAATTGGCATTGAGAGAAGTCACCAAATGACCAAATAGTTTCATAGTAGCCATTGCGAAGACAAATTGCCTTTTTGGCAAAACTGTGATTTCTTCCAATCGTCATATTGAATTAAATAAAATAGCTGAAATGTGGAAAAATAAATACGCCAAATTTGAAATATAATACTAACAAACTGTAGATCAGAGACTAATTTTGGCATTCTTTTAGATAACCTTATTGGATTCCATAAATTTTCAAAAATCTCTTGATTAATTTATCGAATATAATTGTTTAAATTTTGCTTTTGTTGATGTAAACTTGCATAATCTCCGAGGCGTATTTATTTACAGCTCTTATCGTGCGAATATTCACCATAAAATTAAATGCGTGTATGATTTGGAGCATGATGAGCTATATAAGAACTCAATTTGTTTTGGATATTTTGCTATCGAACAAAATTTTCCGCAACACTAGAACTTTTTTCTTAGATATTATTTACTACTAAATGAAGAGCAGAGAATCGAACAAAGCAGATCAACAAAAAACAACCATGATATCACCGTTAAGTTTGACAGCTGTGACCGTTTGGCCCTATGCTGGAATTGATGATAGCCAATAGGTTTTGCGAAAGTTCTCAAGTAGTCATAACATCTTTCACTAGAACTTTTTCAAATTTTGTATGGTCTTGTAAAGGTTTTCTACATTTGTTTGCACAACCGTCTATAGAGTGGGCCACTTTGTACACATTTTGGATTTTAAGATGCATAGATGAGGTGTTGATGGACAAAACAGCTTTGAATGTAGTTTTATCAACAAAGCCGGAAAGAGTGCTATACGGCTGTGATAAAACTAAAATTGTTACTTGGGCGGTGCTCGTGCCCACCCATCATCAGCAACGTTTTGCTTCGTTGTAACTATGGCACCCAACTTGTACACGTCTTACACATGAGAATCACTAAGAGTAAGTAAATACAACGCTTATTACATCCTAAAATTTATATAATATTACTTATCAACAGGAATTTTGTAACCTTAGATTATGAAATACATTAGAAACTAAGGATAGCAAAATTTGATACTTTCGCTGTGATTAACATCACGCATTGTTTAACCCTAAATCGGTCGCCTAAGATGAGCTGGACACGCCGTGAGAATGTCAAAGGATCAAAATTATAGGCTATCGAAATCATACAAATATATAAATTCACTGGCAGAATTGAAGCTGTACATTTGGACATTTGTATCTTTAGGACATATCTGATTTGGGAGTGAACAATACTTTCAAACACATTGTCTTTTTCAACTATAAACTATAGAATACATCATATAAATGCAAATATTGTTGAATTGCCTTCGCAGCTTAAATCAACTGATAATTGATAAGCTAAACAAGCCCTTATGATTCGTTCGGTAAGCAAATTCCTACCCATGGAACCGAACGGCTCCCTACCAGATGGTGCGGCGACTTGCAGTAAGTAAGTTATTTCATTTAATAGACATGATCGGTTACACATGATTCAAATTTGTGCTCACACAATTATCGGTAGCATAGCTCCATTTAGCCTTGAGAACCCATCCCGGCTATTTAGCGGAGCATTCCTCCGTCGGCCAGTGATTTCCTTTCTTCTTCATTATTTGATTTCTCGATTCGGTTCGACTGCTGCTGTTGTTGCTTGTGCTGGCCGTTCCCGCCACCCAGTCCACCACCTTCCCCTTGGTTCCTGGGGTGCTCAAATCGAGTCCACCCGTGCAACAGTTCCCATTCCATTCCATTCTTCCCTCGGTTCAGTTCACCCACCCTTCTGCGTTGTGACCTCTCTGTGTCTCTTCCTTCTCTCTATCTGTGTGTACTGGAGGAACTCTGGTGTATATTCCATGCCATCGCCAGCCAGTCAGCCAGCCAGACCAAGTCTCACCATACCCCCCTCCTCCCCTCACGCCATCAACCACCCCCTACTCGAATCCGAATCCTCATCTCCAGTGTGTCGACAGCGACAAACCGTGTGCTAAGTGTATGCCCTTCAGATTATTCAATTTCTGATACATACTTGCCCCGGTGCGGTGTGTGGTATATACTCACTCACTCACTCACTCACTCGTTCACTCATTCACTCACCATTCTCGCCTCTCTCAGACTGCTGCTGGCTTCGGCGAGTTATTCGATTTTCTTAAACTTCCTCCTCTTGGCCGGCCTCCCACTCATCGTAGTTTAATTCCAATTCACCCATCCACTCACCAAATTCAATTCGGTTCCCGAAGCATACGAACTCAACGCGAAACTCACTCTCAAGAGGTTAGCTGCCTTCTTCCAGCCTCCTTCTCCTCCTCCTCCCTCTCAGCGATTCGATGTTTGTATGTTTTGAGAAACGAGGCAGTTTTGGCATGCAAGCTTCATGCTTGCTCACTCGCTCTTGTTTGCCCCGGCTATGGCATTGCCTTTCGTAATAAACTCCACCACAAGTTGTTTCGGTAGTACAACATCCAGTTTACTGTTCTTACCGTGGCGAGTGCGGGATTGGGCATTCCAGTTGTGGACTGGTTAGTTATCGGAATTGGTTTCGGTGATTCGGTACAATCATATGTATGACAGGAAATCAAACGCTCCATCGGCAGTGCTACTCATGGAGAGGCATGGTAGTTTGTACTTATATAGTTGCGTTTAGTATCCAACCAGCCCGATTACTTGGCTATCATTGATCTAAATAAAATTGATTTTAAGTATTTGGTTAGGATCTATGGTATGCTTGCAATTTACAGAAAATCTTCTTCAGTGTCGTGTACTAATCCTCGACTAGGTAGTTGGAATTAAATGGAAATTACTCATCTTTCTTCTCATTTTCTAGTTGAAATTTATCTTGTTTTTCACAATTTTCTCCCATTTCACTTTCTGTTATTAAAACATGGTAACCTACTTTGATCCACAAAGTTTCAGCAAATGGACAATTCTTCTCCACTACACTGAAAAAAAAACACTGTTACGTACGTATTAGTAGAACACTGGAAATTTGAAAACTAGTAAGAATCTGGGAGGGAGAAACAAATACTACACATAAAATTTATTGAATGAGTCTCGATATTAGACATGAAAATTTTCAACACACAAGTATAATCAAGACAACTGTTGTGTAAATCATTAGGTTTGGTTTGGCGTGTCTCTGATGTTTATGTGCTACCGTTACCATGACTTCATGCTGTTGGAAATTATTCGTTTACAAATCAGTTCGGTTTCGCTCGTTTTGCATTTTGCAGCTGGTCACAAGCCTTTCAAAGTTGTTTAATATAAAGTGTAAAGCAAAATACTGTGGCCGAGACAGCAGAAATTATCCTGGATTAAGTTTTTTGCGTTTTCCCAGTGATAATATCACGAGATCCAAATGGATGGATTTCTGTCGGCTGGATTCTCAGACAACTGAAACTAAACCAAGCTCGCGAGTATGTAGCGTAAGTTGAAATGTTTAGTTCTTTTACAGTTATTTTATTATCTTAAATAGCTATCATCTGCATTAATTAACGTTTTATAGGTTCATTTTGAAAATAAATGTTTCCGCTACAATAATCACGGAAAAAAGTTTAATATTAAAAATGCCGTTCCATCAATTGATGCATTTTTGTTGCCTTCTGAAACCGGCCACTAGAAAGCGATAGAATGTTGGATTTCTATAAATCCCGTCCTCTCTACTCTTCACCGGCACTTCAAGATCACAACTACGTGAACTTTGTTGCAGTGGGCCCTGAATGGATCCCATCTGAAGACGAAGTAAATAAAGAGGATTTCGAAGCACATCAAGAAGCCGGCGGGAACACATCAGCATCTTTTGTTGAACATCTCGAAGCAAAATCGAAACCAGTGAGTGAGGAAGGAACACAATCGGACTTAGAAATTCAGAGCAACATTGGATCTAGAGGATAGGCAAATTCATTCAAGCTGTTCAGGTAAAACATTCAAAATATATAAAATGTTCAAAATTCTTGCGTAACGGGCACTTGATAAAGTGGCACACGTGTAAGTCCATCTGACGCGCACTCGTTTGATTTAGTAATGTGTGTACAATAATCTATTCGTGGGTATACTTGTACGGAAAACGTAAACAAGCAGTACGATGTGTTTATTTTAAATTATGAAGTTAAAATCGAGTTTCTAGTAGAATGGAAAAATATTTCAGGTGCCTAAGTTGTAAATTTGGTTAGTAATAGACAGAGATGGAAGCTAAACTTTTTTCTTGCTGCTCCCCACCTGAGGGAACAATAAGACACTTAATGTAAAAATTGTTTTTGTTAATTTTAATATTTTACGTTAATTTATCATAAACTTTCACATGTGGTTGACTTCTTTTAGTACGAGTTATGGTGATTTGTTGTATTCTCCTGATATTTCTGATTTTCTGTCAGATGTCTCACTATTCCCGATATAGAAGACTTCATGTTAAGAAAAAACCGTCAATTTACTAACTAATGTATAGTTTTCCCAATATGTTTTTGAGTGGAACAAAATGTTTTTTTAACCAGTTTTAACCTACTGAATAGCGTTAAAAGTAAGCTTCAAAATAATGGATGATCTTGGTAAAATTTCCAATGCGGTAGAAAATACAGTTTCAGTACAAAGGCGAAACAAAAACCCAAGTTACAATTTTAATTTTAGTCCTCCCTTAATTTGTAGTGGCTTTCATTAAACTTTAATAAAACTTGTTACTTGGGAAAATCAGGTTCTTGTGATATATCAGGTACAAACGCCTCTGTCCCATCGTACTCACTAAGAAAATTTTACAGTATTCGTTAATTTTTTACCGAACTTTCAACAGTATACCGGTGAAAAAAATTACCGGAACTTGTCCAATTATACCGAAATCCGTTAAATCGGATTACCGAACGTTCATCTGTTGAAAGTTCGGTGAAAAATTACCGAATACTCTAAATTTTCGAAGTGTGTACCCACTTTTTTACTACTCTCCCTTATTAGAAAAACTTTTGATAATACATTCTGTTCGTTACTTACAAATATTGGTGATCTAAGCTTCTAAATAATTTTGGGTTTTTAAAATTGATAACAACACCTTCAATTCGTTTTAAACATGCTATTGAATTTTTGAGCTCTATTAGAGACGATGAAAGTCATAAGATAAAATTTTGTCAAATCGCAGCATACACGTAAAAGTTAAACTGCAACAGTTTATGTTAAGCAGAGATGTTTTAAGTGGTTTTAGTTGGATCTGAGGATTTCTACAAGAAGTAGACAGAATACAGAATACAAAAGAATAAGCAATTTTAACAGAATTAAAAGAAAGTAACTCAACACAAAATGTTTGTATCGACTTTCTTTAAAACCGTCAAGAATCCATGTTGCTAAAAGCTATGACTTAAAAAAAATATTTCGATTTATAGATTGGCAAACAAGTGGAAAGAACGTGCAAAAAAATGGAAATCAAATGCTACATACTGGAAGAATAAACATAACGCACTCAACCAAAATCCATCAGTTTTAAAGAAACTGAAAACAATATTCCGGACCGATCAGCTAGGTATCGTTTAAGGAAATTTAAAAAAGGTGAGAAAATGGTCGAATGAAGCACTGGTAGAAGGCTTACAAACGAGGTTTGCCTGTGGACGCGAGTATGATAAGATTCGGCAGCTGCCATATGTCGCATTACTGAGCTACAGTTGTTTGATGAGCAAGATCAAATCGGTACACTTTGACACAGGTAATGATTAGCTATTGTTTAAGTTTACGAATTTAATTATTTGTCATTTATTCACAGGAATCTTGCATGACGTCTTTGAACTACTACATCATAAAGTAACTACAATGAGTGGTTACGAGCTAGACTGTGGTATCATTTTGGATGAAATGAGTATCGATGAAGCCGTTGAATTTTGCACCAATAACCAAAAATATTTTAGAACTACCACACTGCCCCCCAGCGGTGAATTAGCTACACATGCCTTGGTGTTTCTGTTAGCTGGGATTCATGTGCGTTGGAAGCAAATTATCGCATACGAGCTTACCGGCAATTCGATACCCAAAAAATGTCTGAAATCCATTGTTGATCAGATAATTTTTAAGGCAGAAAGCATTGGAATAAAGGTTCATTTTGTTACCTCTGATTGCGGTGCGTCCAATAAAGCCATGTGGAATGATTATGGAGTGAGCACAAAGAAAAACACTGTTCACAATTATTTGTCCATCGACCATCCCGTTGAAGCTAGTCGCAGATTAGAATTCATACCTGATCCCGTGCATATTTTCAAAAACGCCGTTAACGGATGGATCTCAAATGCTATTATAACACTTCCTCAGTGGTACGTAGAAAAATGCAGATTAACCACCAATGAGGTTAACAGAGATCACCTCACACTACTTGTTAGACACGAACAGGAACAAACGCTTAAAATGGCTCACAAGCTGGTGGAAGCAGACATAGATTTTAAAAATAACGAAGGTTGATAAAATGAAGGTTAGCAATTCTACTAAATATTGCCACCATTCTGTAGCAGCAGCATTGATGGTCCTGTCTGAAAATACCGGTTACAAGCATCTCAAAGCAACATCCGTGTTTTTAGGAGACATGTCCCGATGGTTCAGTTTGATGTCTTCAAGAAGCAGCGAAGATGCATTATGCCTTTCAGATAGCGATAAATACGACGCAAATATAAACCACTTGGAAATGATGGTGAAACTGGTATATGATATGAAGGTAGAAGCATAAAACTCATGAATCCTAGAGGGTTTGAGCTGTTTAGTGGAATCCTTGTAACTATTGATTAGAAGAAAAATTAGTAATCTCCATTTAATTCCAACTACCTTTGCTTATCTTCGACAGATACGCGTATTTCGTCTACAATGTGCAGACTTCTTCAGTGTCTCGTACTAATAACTCGACTGAGTTATCCAGTCGAGTTATTAGTACGAGACACTGAAGAAGTCTGCACATTGTAGACGAAATACGCGTATCTGTCGAAGATAAGCAAAGGTAGTTGGAATTAAATGGAGACTACTAATTTTTCTTCTAATTTATAGATAAAACTCATACTCTTTGAATCGTAGAGGGTTTGAGCTGTTTAGTGTTTAGTTTCATACTCTTTGCACATTATTTATCCAAAATATCTTACAGGTCGGTGCCGATGGCCATTGGAAGCCATGGCAAGCGGCTCTCATAATGGCCACTAACGCTATTATTAGGCTGCAGAGTAGATTTCTAGTGGACTCCGGTTACCCAATCCTCTTCACATCAAGATTCACACAGGACTGTGTGGAAAATTTATTTTCGGTCGTTAGATCCAAGCAACGAAGACCCACTCCCTTGCAATTCAAAAGCCATCTACGCACCATAACGCTTTCCCAATATATGCTTGAAGTGAGAAATGCTTCGTACGACATAGACGATCGGGAGTATTTGTCAGGATTCATGGACCACCTGAATTGCATGGATCAATCTACTCCAAGACAGTCAACTCCAAACATTGAAGAAACGCTTGATTTCTCGGAAGTAGAGCTGTCTACAATGGCGAAGCAGATTCTTGCAAAACGGAATAATGCAGAAGGGAACGCGTTATTTCATGTTACCGGATATGTTATGAGAAACATTAGAAAAAACAGCGATACTTGCATTGATTGCCTTCAAAATTGTGTTACAGCGGTTCCCTTCGACAGAAACTATGGAAGATATTCAAGCTTGTTGGCAACTGCCAAAGGAAGGCCATATTTGTATGCTTCGGAAAAGGTATTCCACTTCATAACGTGCTTGGATTCAATAATCCAGGATCATTTTGGTGATCAAAGACCAAAATTGAACTGGCTAAAAAAACGTTGATGTCCTTGCCGCTGCAGCTTCCGAATTGCCATAATATAAAGATAAAATTGGTACAGAGATACTTAATGCTAAAAATGAAATCTGATCGACTTCGTAAAGTAAGAAAACGCAAGTTTGATAGCAGAAGTATGCTGAACTGATTTAGTAAGTTGAATGTTTTTCAAGTGTGTTTTAGTTATTATCTAAATTATACTTCTTTCCCTATAGGTGAGAAACTCAACATCAATTAACAATGGATCGATGACGAACTAGTCCAGGTGGCTAAAAGTCACCTTAATACAGATTAAAAAAAAAGATTAACAATGGAGTGAAAGTCAGTAATAAACATCTAAGAAAAACTTTCACCGCAAATGTGTTTCTTTCTTTATCATCCGTTTTTTACCCTTCTTACATCAATAGAAGGGTATTAAGATCGCTTGAAAACTCGACTTTTTATCCGAGGCCCACAGGGCCGAGTGTCATATACCATTCGACTCAGCTCGACGAACTCAGCACATGTCTGTGTGTATGTATGTATGTGTGTGTATGTGTATGTGTGTGTGTGCGTTACAAATAATGTCACATCGGTTTCTCAGCCATCTGTGAACCGATGTCAGTTCTGTTGACGGCAAATGGAAGCTACAACATTCCCATAGAACGCTATTGATTTTTTTTTCATTCGGACATTTCGTTACGAAGATATGAACGAAACAGTACTTGAAGGCCTATTATAATAGTAATCAAACAGTTTAGTCTCCGATTACATACTGAGCTATTTGTGTACCGATTTTAGTTTTGTTGGTGGTTTTGTTGGTCAAAGCTATGATATCTCCAAGTAACTGGTCAAAATTTCATTATGATTGGATAATTCTTCATGGAGATATGACCAAAACAATACCTGAGAGCACATAAATGTGAGATGACAATATACTCGTTGCAGTGCAAAACCAAACAAGACCAATCACACCAATCGATGCCGCTTGTATTCTATTGTGTCGCATCTGGAGCGTTGTACAGTAAACATATGTAAATGTAAATGAAAATGACAGAGTTGTCAAATCCGAAAATATAAACATTTATTTTTAGCACGAATAATTTTGAAGCAAAATTTACGTTGCGCTCATTTTAAAATATAATACTTCTGGAAATTTAACATACATTCGTGACCAGAACAAACAAAACGTTTGAATTGACCCTAATATATTTGCTTTGACGATAGTTTTCCTCGCGTGTAGTTTCCATTAGACAACTCTTTTCGTATAATTAAAATTTATAATTTAATATTTATTTCAGAATCAAAATGATCAAGTTTCTTTTTACAAGACATTAAGTAATCGATAAGTTGAACAAGACCCTTAGCAACATTTGCAGATTTTCTCCTCGTATGCTTATAACTTGGGTACAAAAATAAATGTCTCCAGGTATCATACCAAATTGGTCAAATTTACAATAAAATATGCCTTTAACTCAACAGAGTTGCAAATTTGCTATCTTTTTCACAAGGAAAACACGAAAAAAAATTTAGTTCAAATGAATTTCAAGCAAGAAAATATTTTATATACAATTCCAATACTTTTCTTTGACTGCTATTATATTCTCTTGGCTTCACTTGACAGTTTGTGACAGCTCGAATCTGGCTCCACTTGACACTCACATTTTTTGAGTCTGCTTCTCCCTCCCAGGTAAGAACCAACACTTCATTTGATCACTTTTTTAAAATAAATATTGAAAAACTGAAACTCTTTTCAAACTATCACTACACTGAAGATTAATTTTAGTTTACATTACGAAATCGAAGGTAACACTAACGAATCTATTCGTTGTTTACTGCTACGAAACTGATTTGTACATATCAAGAAGCTACCTTCGTATTCAATGCCACACGCGCAACTGTCAAAATTACTAAGCATTTGTTGAAACAGAACGAACATTCGTGCATTGTACGGAAATAATACAAAGAGCTGCGAACATTTTGTCACAAATTAAAAAGAAACGTCTCTCTGGTGGTTGCATAAATGACTGGCGGATCTTCTATATCGGCTCGAAATGTAATTGAAAATAAAAGTTCGAGCATAAAGCAGCGAAAGAAGTCTGCAGCAGTCGACTTCCTCGGTTATAGGGGCCAATTAAAGCCTGATTCAAAGTAAGTTTGGACGCAATCAAGTGATCGTAACTTAAGAATTAAACAACATACACGGTTGTTCAAACAATCAGCTTTCAAACGATTTATAACAAGTTATTACATTCTACCGTTTCGAACGAACTGTCGCACTTTACTTGTGATCGATGCCATCATGATCAGCACAGTCGCTGGTGACACTGTGCCGGTGAACTTATTCCACTTTGAACACATTTGTTGTGCATTTGTCACTTCTTTACCGCATCCTCGAAGTTTCCGCTTGACAATTGCCCAATATTTTTCGATCGGTCTCAACCCAGGGCAAATCGGAGGTTTAATCTCTTTGGCGACGAAATTAACATTGTTTGCAGCATAGCATTCTAGTACTTCCTTAGAGTAGTGGCAGCTGGCTGGATCCGGCCAAAACATAACGTTGATCTTGTGTTGCCGAAGGAAGGGTAAAGTCCGCTTTTTCAGACAGGTTTTAAGGCCACAACTGCAGATTCCTTGCCAAATCATTAGTTTCCGAGCAAACTTATCAGCAAAGACAAATTTATACCGTGAAAGGAAATCCTTACGACCAGTTGCCAGGTAAAATGTTCGTCCGGGGGTTTGTTTATAATCCATTTTGACATATGTTGCGTAATCCATTAAAAAAAAGCCATCAAATTTCGTCAAAACGCGTTCGTATAGTAACCGTGCTCGCTTTTTGGCCACTAAATCTTCTTTCAGGGAGCGATTAGGATGTTTACTGGCACAAAAAGACTTATATCCTTCTCTTGAAAGGATGTTACACACGGTGGAACAGTTGGAATCGTATTCCTTTGCCAAATCACGTATGGAGACACCTGGTTTGCCTTTCACGTACCTCAACACCTTTCTCCTCAGCTCTTTGTTCCTAGTGCCACTTTTATGATAGATGCGCAATGCTCTATTCACATTCAGAGTATCTTTGTAACGTTTGATAACAAGACACACCATTGACTTTGGGAATTTTGACACTGTTTCTATTTTTGAGGCAGACCACGAAGGATTCTCTAGATGTTTATGCACAATTGATTTTCGTTTCTCAAGTTCCATGATCCGTAATTTCGAGATGCGTCGCAATCGAGAAAAACCAATTTCTTCGTCAATGAAACATCAACAAATGCCTGTAAAACTTTTTTCGTTCCAATCACCAGGGACGCGGTGTATTAAACCATGTGTCCAGATTTACTTTGAATCGAGCTTTATGTTAATCGAATCGACCATCGCTTTGCTCCACATCACTGCTATTACAAATGTCGACATCGACGAAATTTTGTTGAGTTGGTGGACTGAATCGACCTCTGGGAAAGTGACTGAGAGTTTGATTTGCTACGCTTTTTTCATCGGCAAGTGGTAAGTGGCTGAGTAATTGAAGGGAAAGCATTTTTTTTTTGCAGGTGAATAAACAATACAAAAAAAATATTTCTAGCGAAAAGTTGTTTTGTAGCGTCAGTTCGAACGGCTCACTGGACTGATTTAAATAATGTGGATATCGCCAGAGGCTTTTGTAGAGTTGGAGAAATTGACCCAGAGTTCGATTCATTGGGACCACCAATGCGCCTAGGAAAGGCTTGTCAAAAATTAACCTCGAGCCCAGTCAGTAGCCGCACAGACGACTCAGAAAAGCTGTTCTAAAAGCATAATTTCAGTACATTTGCACTGGGGTTGGGTTTTAAAAATTTACCTTCGCCCAAAGTGGTTAATATAAATGGATTCTTACACAAAATTACCCAAAATTTACACTACATCCTACACTTTCAGAAGACGACTTCCCATGGCTTCAAGGAGAAACCTTCTTAAACTTCATGAAGAGACTTCCTCGAAATATTGAAAATTTCCCCGAAGGTCACGAAGAAACTTCTCGGAAGGAAGAGCGAGAGAGAACTTCTCACCAGTTTAAGCTCCAAAGAATATCCCAGAAATTCAGGAACAAGCTTCCCCAAAGTTCAAGATCATACTGCCCAAGCGTTCAGGAGAAAATTCACCGAAGTTCAAGAGAGGACTTTACAGAACTTCTGGTAGAAGTTTAGGGAAGAGGCAGAGGACTTTTTCGATGTTTAGGCGGAACTTTCCAGAGGTTATGAGGAACTTCCCCAAAATTCAGAATATAACTTCCAAGAAGCTCAGGGAAAAACTTCCTAGGAGTTCAAGTAGGAACTTACCAGAGAGGGCACTAAATATAATTTCTCAAAAAACCCTTAGAAGTTCAGCAGACGACTTCCGAAAAATTTGGTTGGAACTTCATGGAATTTCAGAAACAGGCTTTCTCGAAGTTCAGGAATTTCCAGCAGTTCAGGAAGAAGGCTCCCTGAAGAAGAGGAAAAAAAAAACTAATCTTGCTTCTAATTTTCTAGAAAAAACTTGCCTAGCTACTTTCGAGTAGTTCAAGTAGGAATTCCTGATAAATTCAGGAAGAAATTTTGCCGAAGTTCAGGAGAAAACTTCCATGCAGTTCAGAATAGGACTTCTCAAAAGTTTACGAAGAAACTCCAAAGAGAACCTTCCCATAGTTTCGGAGAAACTTTGCTCGATGTTCAGGATGGGACTTATCAGAAGTTTACCAACTTTTTGGTTTCACTGATGACGTTAATACACTGACGACTGAATCAAGTAGGATTGAACTTGTCATTAAGGCGTCGAAGATAACATACAAGAGGTTTACGAGATTACAATGTTAGCCTCCCTCGATGAGGCGATCGACGAGTTTGTGCAATTATGCTCATTCGGGACCGCTGATAACGACACCAGCAGATACAAAGGCGGGACAGTCCTTTTAAAATGAAAATCGATAAAGAACCGATGAGCACTGATTTTCGCCGAAACATGCTTTTCGACTTTTCACACTTCATAATTTGTCATGCGTAATCTACTTCTAGCCTATAAATCGCCAATCGACTATATTGGCCATTTCGGGACAGTCCGGATGCCCCGCGGGGAACCATTTAGAAGGAGACAGAAACAGATTTTCACCGAAACATGCCTTTCATATTTTTTATGAGTAACTAGTATACTTTTGGTTTTGAAATGGACCAATGACCACATTGACCGAAGCTATCCGGATGCCCTGGATAACCCTTTAGGATGGGACATATTCTGGATTTGAAATCGAGGTGGTAAACGACTTTGTGTATCTGGGCTCATTGGTGACCGCCGATAACGACATCAGCAGAGAAATACAAAGGCGCATTATGGTTGACAATCGTGTGAACTTTGGACTTCAAAGGACAGTAAGGTCGAACAAAGTTCGTCGAACTACAATGGTGACCACCTACAAGACATTAATTAGACTGCTAGTACTCTACGGCCACGAAACAGGTACATTGCTAGTGGACTACCAACGCACTCTTGGTTTCTTTGAACAGAAAGTGGAGTTCAGATGAAATGAGGAACGTGGAGGAGACGAATGAACCACGAATTGCTTCAGTTGCTGGGAAAAACTTGCATCGTTCACACCGCAAAAATCTGTCTACTACGGTGTCGTAAGAATATCTGACGAAAGCCCAGTTAAAATGATTCTTGAAAACGAACTAACAGGCTCAAGAAGAAGAGGCGCGCAACGAGCAAGGTGGATCGATCAAGAAGAAGGTGACCCGATAACTCTTCGTAGACTGCGAGGCTGGCGAAATGTAGTCATGGACCGAATAGTATGGAGACATCTTCTGTGTACAGCAGCCACCCCGGCCTTAATTTGATTGGTAAGGTAAGTACTAAGGTGACGATTTTATGATAACCCCTCCCAGCAGCAACACCATCATGCATGAGTACTCTAAAAGAGAGACAGCGATTGGCTGGTGTTCACCTTTTTTTCCTTTCGCAACCAGACTATTATGGTAAGTTTATTGAATCGATCTTCAAATGGAAAAGGTGAGACTTAAAATAAATAGCGAGGTTTGGTGTGTGCCGAGAACACATGATGGTGCTAACCGGAAAAGAGAATTGAATAATAAGTTTGATAAATCAGTTGTTACCCAGTGGCCACTGCGCAGGCGGGAAATATTCGTCCTTTATGATGACTAAACGGTTGACCTTGATCTTGACGGGCAACCGACTACCTTTGGTGGAGCGGGCTTGATGATTCCTGGAGATATTCGGGATACCACCTTCTCAAAATTTGGCTGAAACCATCGTGATAGCAAGTTGTCTTGTGTTGATTGGAAGTCACAATCGGGAATCGCTTGAAGGTTGAACCCGATTCAAAAGCGACTTAGAGAAGGTGCTTTAATACAGAGTTTTTTTTTTAAAGAAACATGGCTGCTGTCATGATGGCGGTGCCAACAACTCACGGGAAGACAGAAATCTGTGTTGCTTCAGCGTACTTTCCAGGGGATCTTGAATATTTACCTCCACCAGAAGTTGCATCGTTTGTTTCATACGGCAAACAACAAAATAAGGCGTTTATAATGGGCTGTGATGCAAAGGTCGTTCAAACTGTCCTGAAGTCCAGAACCTAAGATTTTCAATTCAAACAGTAGCTTTACAATGTTATGACATATATACAAACATATTCACTAAATGGCCTGGAAGACCAACATACATAATGAGATAATCTTGGTATATTCATGCCACACAAACTAACTAAACATTGTATAGCCCATAAAGCTACTGTTACAATTGTAGACTTTATGTTTCCAATGACCTAAAACTAACAAAATTACCCTATGATGTCTGTGGACGTTTCAGAATATTCATTGAATATGTTTGAATAGTAGTTTTGTACAGCCCAAGAGACTATGGTAAGTATTGTATATCTTAAGTTATGACCTCAAGTCAGTTTTTATGAACAGAAAAATTCCAAGATAATCTGATAATGACTGGTGACCTTACATAAGATTCATTGAATATGTTTGAATGCATATCGCCACCCTTTATTGGTTATAAAGCTACTGTTACGACTGTAGATACTAAATTATGAAATCAAGGGCAGTTTTTATGACCTAGAACATCCCAAGATATCTCATTATATCTGTTTACCTTCCAGAAGACTGACTTAAATTAGTCAATATTGCTACTTTGTTTGTCCAAGAAAGCTTCAGTTACAGCTCTAGATTTTATGTTTTGAATTCCAGGACAGTTTGGATAACCTAGATGATTACCTCATAATATCTGTTGGTCTTCCAAGATATTCACCGAATATGTTTCAATACACAACGTAGCTTTGTATAGACTAGAAAGCGTTTGTTGCAACTGTAGATCCTATTTTCTAATTTCAAGGATAGTTTGCGTGACCCAGAACATGTCATATTGCTTAATTAGGTTTGTTGACCTTTGCGGATATTGTTGGTACCACTGACAGCACGGTACACGTTCTCAGCTAATAGCAGGTGCTATCGGATGTAAATTTGAGTTTTTTCTAGCGTTCCTGGCAACCGCACCGGATTAGCTGATTACGTTGTTGCCCAAAAGAAGATCCAACCCACCCCAGGCTCGAAGTAATCATCATCATCGCTAGTCAGTGCACTTTAACCTGTTGTGAGAACAGTCGAAAGTAAAAGTTGTCTTGTTAGACCCTTTTTCTCTTGTCTGTGTTGTCACTGCTCACCGTTCAGCCCTCTCAAAACACAACGTAGGACCTTCTTGTTTTGGGTAAGTGCCAACATAATTTGGTGCCGTGACCAGGATCGTCAACACCGCCCGGGATCTAGCATCCACTAGAAGCACGTAGGACGATCCACTGGGCGCTGCCATCTTGTTCCCGAGTATAAACCCAAGTCTCGAACAATCGGGCATCAGGTCAGGTGCGCTTAAGATCTCCGTTTCTTCCCTGCAATTGATTGCCGCAAAGTCATTTTGAGTCGACTACAGCCATTGTGAAGACATTACGCCTGAGTTCTTTGTATCGGTCAAAGACCGCCATAACCGCCATCGCCGTTGCTGCTTGCAAGCCACGCCGTTCCGCCATTGTGTCCCAGGTATTCACTGGGTTTCTGGAAGCATTGACCTATTCCATACATCCTCCACTACAATCAACCTGCACAAGGCACTGCCTTGTCTGGAATCAGTGAGTACCGTTCCAACTGAGTTTTTACCACCTGTCGGGTCTACCGTAGTCTTTTTGTTCGGCAGACATCTTTGCAAACCGTGGCAATACTGGTTTTGAGAAGGACCACCCTGATCGAGGCTTAGGGTCCGGCAGAGACATTCGTGCAACACTTCGTGGAAGAACGGGACCAGTCGCATGTTTTCATCAGCTTGGACTATCGCAACAGCATGTGGACTTCTTTGAAGGAGGTCCAGTGTCAGCTGGAGGACAACGAGACAACTGAGGTAGGTTGGCAACACCATCGTAACGTTCGTGCCGACTTTGAACCTCAGCTGTTCAAAATTAAAGCAGATCTTGTTTCGAAGCTTCCTGTTATTAATCAAAACGCTCGCATCCCTCTGGTTCTCAGGCTTCCACTCTATCCACTATCAGCGATCCAAAAAGGCCACGTCTAAAGGGTTGCTCCATTTCAATCAGCTCCGCAAACTACATTTTTGCAAACTCTCGTCGACAGATACGCTAATGATTACCTGTTGAAGAAGCGACTCCTCCAGGCTCCGTTCGAAGCCTCTTCGGTCCGGAAAGAATCTGCGACATCGCTGCATGGGCTGGTGGATGAGTTCCAGAGCCACACGAACATTTTGTGTCAACTTGGTGAGTCGACTGGTTCCTGGAGCATCTGTTGTGTACGAAGCTTCCGGATGAGGCGCTTAAGGCCTGGGAAGTCCACGCACCGTCCAGTGACCAACCGAAATACGATTGCTTGATAGAATTCCATCAGCATTGAATGCGAGTGCTGGAGTTCATCTTGGTGAACCATCATCAGCCAATGGCCACTGCTACTGGAGCCACTTCTGCTTCCAAGAAGCCACCTCATTATCGTTTTTCGTTGTACGCGTCCACGTATAACTCTAACAACAAGTGTCTAGCCTGCAACCTGCCTGCGTGAAATTTAACGGTTTCTCACACCGCCAACTCGTACATCCAAGCCGACTCAATCAGTGGAATCAAACGATCGCTCTACAGTGGATTCGGTTCTTCAATTGACTATTGCAGTCTCGGAAGCAGTTACCCGTGTCGTTACCAGTGCATCCGCTCCACAACCTCCTGAAGATGTTGTTCTTTTGACAGTATTGGTGAAGGTCCTCGTTGCCCTCCTCAACAGTGCGTCTCAGCCAAACCTCATTAGCGATCGTTTTGCACGCAGACTGCATCTAAGGAGGGACCCCGTCAACGTGACCATCCAGGGAGCTGGAAAACCATCGAAGAACGTTCGTGAGTCAATCTACACTCGTATCAAATCGCGAAACGAAAGTTTTGAATGCAAAGGATATCTCAGTAAAGGACTTGCAAATTCCGAAGAACTTGGCACTGGCAGACCCTTCGTTCAAGTTAGCCGAGAATCTTCCGATACTGGTTGACACCGTATTCGGCTGGGTCGTCACGGGGTCCGCTAGCACGATTCACCCAATCCAGCAGCGATTTGCCACTCCCAACATTGTTGCTGTTCCGATGATGATCCTCGAAGAGACTATGGAATGCTTCTGGAAGACTGAGGAATTAACTGTCGGTGAAAACTACTCAGTTGAAGAACGTCATTTCGAGAGCATCTACCAATCCACCACGACTAAGAACGACGCAGGTCGCTACATCTTCCGCCTGACTTCGATACGATACTTGAGGACTCCAAAAACAGGGCTCTTGGACGTTACGATCTGCTTGAGAGCAGACTGGATCGGGATCCTGCGGCCACATGCGACTAGTCAAGACCGACGACGGAACTAGCTCCCAGAAGACAGCACGACTACCAAAGTTCGAGTAGTTTTCGACGGATTAGCTCGTACTTCCACCGGCTTCTCATTGAACGAAGCCCTTTCCGTTGGTCCGGTGGTTCAAGATGAACTTCTCTCAATAATTTTACGGTTTCTCACGTATCCAGTAGCTGTCGTCGGAGCCACTGCCAAAATGTACAGGCAAGTGCTGCATCACACCCCGATGATTTTTCTCTACTCCGCATACTGTTCCGTTTCAACAAAAGCACTCCCGTTCCGCCATATGAACTACAGACAGTGACCTATGGCCTAGCTCCGTCTTCTTTTATGGCAACCCGTACGTAAGAACTTCTATGTTGATGACTTTATTGGAGGAGCGAATTCGGTCGAAGAAGCTATCCAGCTTCGTGGGGAGCTATCTGAGCTACTAAACAAAGGAGGATTCGAGCTGAGGAAGTGGACCTCAAATCGCTTGGAAGTTCGTCAAGGTCTCGAAGATGTCCAAATCGGTACGAAATCAAGCCTGCAGTTCAGCTCCAACGAAACTGTCAAGGCTTTGGGCATTCGTTGGGAGCCTGAAATGGATCAACTGCGCTTCGACTCACGAATACTGCAACGAGATAATCCACCCACAAAGCGATCGATCCTATCGGACATCGCCAGATTGTTCGATCTCCTCGGTTTAATTGCACCAATAGTTGTCCGAGCAAAACTTCTAAGGCAGGAGTTGTGGTCACTTGCTTGCGGCTGGGATGATCCGGTACCATAAGGCAGTTGTTCGAAGTGGGAACAGTTTCGTCAAGAGCTACCAAGGATCGCCGTTTACAGAGTCGATCGTTACGCACTTCAGCCAGAGGCTTTCAGCTCAACATTTGCGTATGGAGCATGCACATTTGTTCGCTGTTCAAACGCCCAGAACAGTGTGTATACAAACTACCACTAGAAACTATCACAAGCTATCAGTGGTACATGAGCGCGATCCAACACGTTACTTTTGCCTGTTTAGGTGGCGGATTCGTCCGTGCCTTGTCCTACCCCGCAGTGGGATGTTAGGCAATGGTACTACTTTACCCATGCCGTTTCGCTCAATTTTCAATACTTCTCTTCAATATTCAAACTACCGTACACTGACACTTTCTCTTCACATCTTCCATTCTAGCAAACATTAAAGACTGTATTCGATGAAATTTGGACACACGCAATTGTTCGTAACTTTTTAGCGTGTGGGTAAAAATTATTGAAATTTTAACTGAATGTATTCCATTGTGTTGTGTCAATTGTGTAATGAGTTTCGTGAAAATCGGTCGAGTGATTCAGTGATGGCTTCGAATGAAGAAATAGTGCGCCAACAAATTTTGGGCACTCACTTCGAAAACCCAAACGCTTCTCATCGATGGATCGGAAAACAGCTCGGAATCTCACATTCAACCGTATCTCATGTGATCAAAACGTTCAAGGACCGTAAGTCAACCAAGAGGAAAACTGTAAGACAACCAAGCAAGAAAACTGTACAGAGAGTGGCTCACAAAACCGTTCTGCATTGTGATGGACGATGAGACCTACATTAAAGCCGACACCAAACAAATGCCAGGACAGGAACACTACGTCGCCACCTCTAAGTTGGCCGTTCCGGAGAGTGTACGGAAGAAGAAACTGTCGAAATTCGCCAAAAAATTCCTTGTCTGGCAAGCGATCTGCGGATGTGGCAAAATGGGTCAGCCCTTCATCACCTCTGGGACCGTCAACGGACAAATCTACAAGGACGAATGCCTCCAAAAACGACTTCTGCCCTTCTTGAGATCTCACGATGGCCCGACACTGTTTTGGCCGGATTTGGCATCTTGCCCGGCCCGTCTTAGACTGGTACAAAGATAATAATGTTGTTTTTGTACCAAAAGACGTCAACTCTCCAAACACTCCGGGACTTCGCCCAATTGAAAAATGTTGGGCAATCGTTAAGGCAAAGCTCGTTAAAACTCCAAAACTGATAGCATTTGGGTTGGGAGAAGAGGTTCAATAAACCAATGATGTCAAAACTTAACCATTTAGTAGTACTTTATTTCCAGAAAGTTTGAAAAGAATCGGGCTCAAGGAAAATTTTTGGTGACCTATTTTGTGTGTCCAAATTTCATCGAATACAGTCTTTACTGTCCACTCTTGGTGCCTCATGGTGATGAGCGAACATCTCCTTCTACATAATTTAAAATGTTTATGCATATGAATTGTCTTTTTTTACACGGTTTCATCGTAAAAGTGGAATGTAAAAAAAAACCTTTGCGTATTTGTTTTTGAACTTTTTTTCAACGTCATTCTGAATTCAATATTCTCGCCTACTTAGTGCTTTGTGTGAAACAGAAAATGCACTACTGGAGGCCACGGTTTTCAAAAAGGCTCCAAGTCGAAGCCAATCTTCAATCAACCCTGCTAAGGGACCACCCGCAACCCTTCCCCAGTGCCCCCCCACCCCTCTTCATCATCCACCACCCTCTTGTGTTTATTCTCCACTTAGCTTTTATGCACGGTTACGGGCTAACTGTTTGTGTCTCATCGTTGTTGGCTGTTTCGCCTCTTGCCGCCCGATGGTGGTGGCTATAAGGTAGGCTCTCTTATTCTTGCCTTGTCTTGTGCCTGATGTCTGCAGCTCGGCTCGGCTCGGCTCGGCTCGGGTCGGCTATGAGGCTACTACGATTGATTGTTTTTTGTTGTTGCTTTTTCATTTGCCTGCCTACTGAGTGTGAGACAGAGAGCAGCCGGGGTTGGTGTTGGTGGCCTCGTTCGTTGGTGTTGGTAACCGTGAGAATGATCGGAAGGAGAGTCTCAGACCAACCAGGCTGATTCAGGAATAAGGCCAAGAAGAGTGTGCAGAGATGAATATGGATAAAAATAATCAAAATATAAGAAAATCAGTATAAAGTGGCTCCTTTGGACGAAGTCGTCGTCGTCGTCGGAGTCAGAGTCTTCACCTTTCTGGGTCTTTTGCTTCGCGCCGAGGGATGAAGGGAGATTGGTGGGGAGGGCGTTGGGACTGGTGGAGCAGGTCGATTTGGTAGCGCTGGGTGGGAGAGAAGCCCTGTTTTACACTGTTTATATTTTTTCCTCGTCCTCCGCCTTTCTCAATTCCCCCACTTTGTACTCTCGAAGTGACTTTTTTTTTTCTTTGCCGCTGCCGCTGCTGCCCGTGTTTTGTGCTGTATTTGAGTTTTTCTTTTCTTCATGTTCTCAATTCTTGTTTTCCGCACTCTCACCCAGCTCCATCCTGAGCATCCCCCTCCCCCTCCCTTCCACCACTCTCTCTCTCTGTCTTCGTTGTGTACACATTCAGGCGCACTCCGTCGACACTTTTGGAGTTTTGGATCATCCGCAATATTTTGTTGGTCTCATTCTCACTTACAAGACCCCCCCCCTCCCCCTTCCCCACACCTATAAAACGCTCCATCAAGCCGCCGCCAAGCTCAACTTGTTCTGTTTTCTCGCGTTAAATCTCTTTTTATTGTCTTCTTGTGATTTTAGATTATTCAAAGAGCACACAGCACCGAGTCCCCGAGTCAGACCCTCCGAATCAATATCGGTGTGAACGCGAGTTATTTTTCTCCTTCTGATCTTTATTTTTCTTCTTCTTCTTCTTCTTCTGTTCCCATTCGGGGTTTCGCTTCATTCCAACAGGGATTCTGTGTTCTGTCTTCTCGGGGTGGTGCTGCTGCTTTCGTCTCTCTTATTATTTATCGCTTCTATGTTGGACGACCAAGGCGACGACGACGACGACGACGATGATGACGGTGTTGTTGAAGATGATGATGATGATGATGATGATGCTAGCTGCCGTAGAGCGAGAGTTATAGCATTGCTTTGCGGAGTTGGTGGATCTGGAATCCTAGGACTTCGGCTGGCTCGCGACCGACGGTTTGATGGCCCATCCACTCGAGTGGGCATGATTCGCGGCTTTTCGCGAGCTCAACGAACGGATCAATTCTCGGGTGGATGGGTAATTAAATTACGTCGATTATGCGGGGAGGAGCGGGGGAGTCGGTGGGTAAAAATTGATGGTTGATCTTTGATCCGGAAAGTTTATGGACGGTTTTGGGAGGGAAACAAATTTGAAGTCATGCGGAGAGAGTTGATCTTAAACTTAACCTTCCTGGTATGGTTTGACGATGATAACAGTAGTGGATAATTATGTATTACTGGTATTTGAACAAACAACAAAAATCTCATTGACCGTTTGAAAACAACGTATGAAAACAAACGTATATATTTAACCTTCATAAGATATTAGGGTTAATTCTGACCCTAATATTTTTTTTAATTTTTAACAATTGGACTGAAGTTTTCTGACTTTTAATATTTTATGGAATTTATCATTGTTTTCATCAGTTTAAGGTGGTTATACAAAAAAAGTGAGACATAAGACATTATGGTCAACATTGACCTGGATTTCAACCCTTCGTAGAGTTCCGAAATTTCAACTTACAGTCAATGTTTATGCACCGTTTGAAAGGTTTTGATTTTCCTATCCTGAGGTCAAGATTTAGATTCTCGAATCAATCGAACTTCTCTGTTGTCGGGTTTTCGTTCGACTGCCCTGAAACGCAACTGCATTGCAGGAAAAGTATGATTTTTTGACTTAGCATTTCAAAAATTGTAAAAAAAATGTTATGGCTTCCTTTGTAAATAGAATAAACTTCTAGAAGAATTCTCAATGATGTGTTAAACTTTTGAGAAATACGCTGGATTTGAATAAGCTATACATGAAAAGCTATATGCTATATGGAGAAAAGAAAATTGATCGTGCACAAGCATCTAAAGAATCCTTCGTGGTCTGCCTCAAAAATAGCAAAACTGTTAAATTTTCCAAAGTCAACGGTGTGTCTTTTAATTAAACGTTACAAGGATACTCTGAGTGTGGATAGAGCACAGCGCAGCTATCGTAAAAGTGGCACTAGGAACAAAAAGCTGAGGGGAAATACGATTCCAACTTTTCCACCGGGCGTCACATCCTTTCAAAAGGAGAGACTTGGAACTTGGGTGTGTGTGTCTGTGGTGATCAAAACATCTCCAGAAGAAGCTCTGATAAAAAATCAAGCAAGTGATGTGCATTCTCATGAAACATAAGTGCAAAACATAGAGGAAGAAAGCTAAGTCTATGATACGTTGGAGGTCGTGTTATCTAAGCATTATCTAAGCCAAAGTTTGAGTTATCTTAGAATTAGTTCTCTATACGAGTCTATTCCCTTCAGTCATCATGGTTTGTTTTTGAGCTCCCATCTCCATTGTATCAGTATCGTTTGAAAAATTTCACAAGTTGTGTAACGCCTGTCGGATTTGCTTTGGTTATTGTTCCCGTTCATCACAACAGTTGTTTATCCAGCTGATCGATAAAAACAACAATGTCCGATGATGTGTCTATCTGTTCGTGTAGAGGAGAGGGATCGAAAAATCAATTGGCGGCAGTGCAGCGTCAGAGTCAGTACGCAAACTTAGTGAGAACCCGTATTTCTGTTTCGTCGAGTGCCAACCGTTTCATCAGAAGGCCACCAAAACATCTGCAGACGAGTCCAAAGTTTTGCACGAGCTACGAACGGTGCTTACTGAAGTCCGCGAAACTCGGGCTGAGGTTCACGAGATGAAAACCACGATTACGGAAATGGAAAAGTCCCAAAATTTTCTTTCTGGTCAGTTGGACTCTCTTCTCAACGAGGTTAAATCCCTGAAAACTGAACAGTCGATTCTAAAAGCAGATGCCGAAGAAATGCGAGAGAAACATCATCACCTGAGTACTTCTGTTAGGCAGCTCGAACTGGAAGTTGATCGTATTAATCGAGCAGCATTGACTAAAAATGCGATTGTGTTGGGAATTCCACTGAAGAATAATGAAAACGTGAAAAACATTGTCCATAAATTAGCTGCTGTTGCTGGGTATGATCTACCGGACGGAGCAATTGTGCAAGCAAAGCGTTTAACATCAAATGATTCCAAATAACAAAAAACAGATTCGGTGCCGATTAAAATCATCTTCTCGAATGAACAGTACACGGAGGATCTCTTCAGCAAAAAGAGAACGTATGGTCCGATACTACCCGATGCAATCGATTCTGATTACCGTGACAGCTCTAGGAAGGTCATTTTAAGGGATGAACTGACTCCATATAGAATGAAGCTGTTCAAGCGTGTGCGTGAAATATAGAAGGAAATCAACTTGAAGTTTGTCTGGACTGGTCGGAATGGTGCAATATTGGCTAAAAAATCGGAGAATACAAAAACCGAGGTGATCCGGTCTAATGTCGACGGGGAAGCATTGCGGAAATCTGCTCGTAAAAGGCAACTAAATTCTTCGGGATCGTCACCTGGCGCGGGACCTGTCTCCAAACGTAATTAGAGTACAATGTGTTGTTGAATACTTAGTCTATTAATGGAGCAATGATTTGTAATTTCTCATTCGATTGTGTTGAAGCATGGTTAAACAATAAAGAAGCAGGCAACTAGATATATTCGTTAACGGTCATTCAGTTGAATATCAGAGGCATGAACGATTTATCCAAGTTTGATAATATAAGAGAGCTATTGGATAGGTATTAAAGGCGAGTGGATATAATTGTTTTATGTGAAACATGGATCAAATCAGATAGAATCAGTTTGTATTGTTTAGACGTATTTAAAGGGATTTTTTCTTGCAGAGCAGAGTCGTATGGAGGTTTGGCTGTATTTGTTCGACATGGTCCAAACGTTGATGTACGCTCGATCAGATTGATTAAAGGATTTCATCATATACACTGTCAACTGGAATAAAATGGAAGAGGATTCCAACTGCACGCTATTTATAGGCCACCAGCATTTGCTGCCAGACGCTTTCTCCTTGAAATCGAGAGCATAATTGCTAATGTCCCAAATGGTCACGACTGCATGTTAGTGGGGGATATGAACGTACCCACTAATATTTCTGCAAATAATATTACCTCGGAATATATCCGACTGTTACAGTTCTTCAATTTTCTTGTTACAAACACGGAAACAACAAGAGAAGCGAGTGGTAATATCCTTGACCATCTGCTCAGATCGCATTGCGGACAAGGTCCGTAATGAAACTATTTACAACGACATCAGTGATCATTGCATAGTGATTTCTCATTTGAAATTATACAGTGCTGTATCAAGGGACACTTTTTTTAAACGAATCTGTAACTGTTGGTCAGTTATCTTCCACATTGAACGCGAACGACAGACTCGAGCAGGTGATCGCTCTATACAACTCTTCATTGAGTGAGTGCACAAGAACTGTTACACTGGAGGCAAAAATTAAAGGCCACTGTCCGTGAATGAATTTCAATTTAATGACACTGATTCGGTTGAAGGAGAATGCACTCAAGAGACATCGTCGTCACCCTAACGACTCATCACTCAAAGAGTCACTTGCACGCTTATCAAATCTACTTCAGTGGAAAAAAAACTCAAAGTAAAAAGGAGTATTACAGCAGAATGTTAGAGACAACCGACTCGAAAACAGCTTGGAAGTTTATAAATAAAGTATTGGGGAAGCATCAAAAAGAGCCCTAAATTACATCAATCATAGACGGTGACCAGTCAACCACCGATATTGCACGGATCTGCAATATAATGAATAATCACTTCTGCAATATTGGGAAAAACCTAGCGGCGCGTATTGATAGTGATCGTATTATCCATAAGCTGGGAACGCTGGTCAATCAAGTGAACTCTCTATACATAAATCTAACCTCTATCAACAAAGTTACTATCCAAATTTTACAATTTGAATATCAACAAAGCCTCTGGACCCGATAATATACCTGCTTCCTTCGTTAAACAACACCATCAATTTTTCGCCAAGCTGATAACCGACGTGTTTAACAAAGCCATTACCACCGGCCAGTATCCAGTATCCAGTATACAGTATCCAGTATCCAGTCTGAAACAAGCTCGAGTCGTTCCGATCTTTAAATCAGGTGTTAGGGACGACGTGAACAACTACAGACCAATTTCTTGTTTGTCCGTGCTTGATAAGTTGTTCGAAAAACTGTTGGCTACTAGGTTGATTGAGTTTACGCAACGCTTTCACGTTATCTACAATCATCAATACGGGTTTCGGTGTGGTTCTAGTACATTGACAGCATGCTGCGATCTGCTGGACAACATTTATGGACCACAAACAGCTGGGCGGAGCATTGTTCATCGATCTTAAAAAAGCTTTTGATACCATCGACCATCAATTGCTTATCGAAAAGATGAAAATTATGGGAATAAGAGGAGTATCTAGGTCGTTGTTCCAAAGTTACCTCACTAATCGCTCTCAGTTTGTAACTATCGAAGGATACAGAAGCACTTCATCGCCAATAACAGCTGGAGTTCCTCAAGGGAGCAATTTGGGACCCATTATGTTTTTGCTATTCATTAACGACCTATCCAAGCTACAACTGAAAGGAAAAGTTTGACTATTTGCTGACGACACATCAATTTGCTATCGTGGCGAAACTGTAGAGGACTTGCACCGTCAAATAAAAGAGGACATGATCTTGTTTCAGGAGTTCTTCAAAGTTAACCTCCTTTCGTTGAATTTGAGTAAAACGAAATATATGATCTTCCACTCGCCATGGAAACGCCTTGCATCTCACAATCCATTGCATCTATCATTAATTAACATATCCGGGTTTCCAATGCTCAATTTTCATTATTCTATGGAGCTGTTTTCACATGTCTATGGAACATTTCATATACCTTAAGGTTATATTTTGTTGAATTTAATGAGCAATTTTAGGGAGCATTTTTCAATTTGTTAATGAAAATTTGTCCAATCTTATGATGCATATACCCTTTTGCCTTTTTATATTATCATATTAGTTCCAAATCGTGCTGCAGAGATTGCGATTCAGTCTATCTTTGCCAAATAAAGCGCTAGAGCATTGCCGTCTTGATGTTGTCAATAGACAATTAATTAAATTCCAAGAAACTTTGCTGAACATGGTAACTCTCTAGAGTTTCATTTGGAAAGATAGACTGAAGATACTGATAAAAGACAACAAATGGCCCAAGACGGCAACTCTCTACTTCTAGTCCTTTTTTTTTTGTTTTTTTTTTAGATGGGATGGAAAATCTGCAACCAGACACATGAAGAACTCAGGGTGTGGGGATGAGGGTGCCAACTCCTCGACCCACTAAAAACCCACTCGTGCCTTAAGCCCCGGCTTTCCCCGGAACCACCTTTCGGTATTACTTCGGGGAGGGGGCTCTTGTGTTTGTTCAGCACCCACTATGTCTAACTACTTAGGGCTTTAGTGGTTAGGTGGTCCCTGCGACTTGCCTTTGGTCGTTTCGCCATTTTTGTTGGAGATCGAGGACGATCTGGGAGGCTGCTACGCATACCGCGTCCCAGATCGTCCCAGTCCTGGCACATCCTCGGGACCAAATTGTCCGGAGTCGTGTCGTGACCGCTTACGGAGGACATGCGAAGAACTCCCGCGCACTCGCTGCATGCGGATGACTGTGCATGCCCATATTTATGCAGGTATTGTCTAAAACAGCCATGGGCAGACAATATCTGCGTTAAGTGGAAGTACAAGCGTAATCGACGTTACTGACAAAGGACAGCTCCCAACAAACATCGGTGTTGTATTAGAGTTTGTTCAAACGAGTTTGGAGAAGCGTATCTCAGCTATTCTAGAATGAAACAGCTGAATAGTTTCTCGCCAAATTTCGCTTCGGACAATGCCTATCTTGAGTTCAAGCTAACCGATGTGACTGATTGGAGCTTATCGTCGATCATGATCCCAAGATACCTCAAGAACCTCTTCGATTCTACTGTGCAGTTACCTGCATTGATCGTCGCATGTTGCTCCGATTTTCTATTATTCACCACCGTGACCTCAGTCTTATGGTGGGCTAGTTCCAATTGCCTGGAGCTCTTCCATCTCTCCACAATGCCAACTCAAGTTTCTCACGTCAAGGGTGACCACTGCACAGTATCGTACTCCTCGCCTCTTGCGCTGGATTGCCACCTCAGCCGTCTTGGTGACGGACAGGATGACATCCACCGTCGACTTCCCTTTGCGGAAGCCAAACTGATTATTAGACAGACCACCTATACCCTCCTTGTACGTTGTCAGTCTGTTGAGGATTACCCTTTCGAGCACCTTACCCGCTGTATCCAACAGACATATAGGTCTATATGCCGATAGATCTCCTGGTGGCTTCCCTGTCTTTGATAGCAACACAAGGGTCTGAATTTTCCAGGCGTCCGGGAAGACGCCCTCGTCCAGACACTTATGCATCACCACCCTGAACATTTCGGGATCCAGCAAGATAGCCGTCTTGATGGCCAGGTTCGGGATACCATCCGGTCCCGGCGCTTTGTTCACCTTTAGCGACTTTGCTATCGCAATGAGTTCATCATTCGTCACCGTCGCCTCGTCGCCGGCCCCCGTTGTGCCGTTATCAATGCCCAGGTGGTCACGAGTGTTCGGCTGAGCCGTCCACCCTTCCGTCGCTATGACAGCGTTAAGGTCTGGGATACTAGAACGCTGGTCATGGGACAAATCTACGGCGGCGGGGGGCCGTGGACTCGGGTCGTGGCTCGGAAAGAGTCCCCCAACGATCACCTGCTGCAGCTCTGATGAACGCTCGGTTGGAGCCGCCGATCCTCTGGTTTTGGCCATTACTACCCGATAGGCGTCACCCCACGGGTTCGCATTGGCCCTCTGACACAGACCCTCGAAGCAGGCTTGCCCAGCAAACACAGGATTGTATATGATAGCGAATAAGCGTGCAAAGTGGAGGCGATATACGTACATTTTTCATGCAGTCAAATGGGCGGATGTACGTATATCACCTCCACTTTGTGCTTATATCCGCTATCATATACGATCCTGTGTTTGCTGGGCAAGCCTGCTCGAGGGTCGTGTCGAGGCTATCGAACCCTGGTGACGCCTATCGGGTAGTAATGGCCAAACCAGAGGATCGGCGGCTCCAACCGAGCGTTCATCAGAGCTGCAGCAGGTGATCGTTGGGGGTTCTTCGGAAGTCAGTAATCGACTCCGTCCACCAATACACCGGCAATCTTCCATTCCTCGGTTTGACTTCCCTCGGCATGGTCGCATCGCACGCTCGTGTAAGCGTCATAACGAGTCGTTCGTCGCAAGGTTCCTGGGTTTCGCGTAAATTTCGTTCCCTCTCAAGCGCCTCTTTAAAAGTCTCTACATCAAAGTAAGATGTCCTCCATCTGCGGGCGAATGGAGTGGATGCTCCTCCTTCCACACGCTGCCTTGTATTGTGGAAGATACAGTATCGAACCGCAAGCTGGGTTCGCTATGGGTGTAACCATCATTCACCCTCCAATTGCTAACTAGCCCAGGACTGCTGAATGTTATATCGATGATCGATTCCGCTTCGTTTCTATGGATGGTACTCTTGGTATCCACGTTGGCTAGATCCACATTGAGCCTAGCCAAGGCCTCCAGAAGAATCTGGTCCTTAGGGTTAGTAAGGCGGCTCTCCCACTCGAGCGCCCCGCTATTACCAACGGGTTCAGGCCAGTTAGCTCCGTTGTCATCCGATCGAGCATATTGGTAAACTGTTTGATCGACCATCTTGGCGGTGCGTAGCAGCTGCAGAAGAACACTCCATTCACTTTTACTACCGCGAAGCCTTTGTTTGTGGTAGACACAATCTCCTGAACCGGGTACTTGCCCGTCGTCCGTAATGCCACCATATTGGACCTGTCCGCAAACCAGTTTCCGTTGCCGGCTGGGAAGCGGTATGTGTCAGAAATTATGGCGATATCCGATGCCGACTCGCTAACTGTCTGACACAGCAGTTGCTAGGCAGCCTCACAATGGTTCAGGTTTAGTTGGGTTACCTGCATTACGGTTGACTCGTTGGTATACCCCCCCCCCCCCCCATGACGTGCTTATCGTCCGGTTTTCCGGCGCACATCAAGCATACTGGGGGACCTTTGCAATCCCGCGCCTTGTGGCTAGTGCTGCCACACCTTCTGCACATGTTACTTCGATCTGGGCCTTTACACTCACAGGACATGTGCCCGCTCTCTAGGCATCTAAAGCATGTCTTTGGCGGCGCCTGCGTCGACTGCCGCTACCCTCATGGTTGCTAACTGTGTCCAGAGTGGTGGACCCTTCCTCAGACGTATGTCTGCCGAAGCAACCTCGCCCTTGCACTGTTCCTTTAGTGCAATGGAGATCTCGTCTGCCTCACCGGTACGGGTACGGCGTATACACGTCAGCACCTAGGCCTGCCAATTTAGACTCCCCGCGCATCGCTTTCAAGACCTCCGAGAACTTTGACGCCTCGGTCTTGACGATGAGGGACGCTTATCCTTTTCTTTTTTCGTCCTATTTCCCTTTTTTCGGACCTTATTGCAGTGGTTTTCCCTGCCACGCCTAGGGTCGTCACTCGTCCCCCTCCTAACACTAGCGTCTGCTTCCGTGCTGGTTATGGCTGTTGTCGTTGGGGCCCTGTCGCTCGGGCCTTCCTCGGCGCTTGAGACAACTCGCGAGCTGGGTGTCGCGCCTTTCGCGCTAGGCTTAGCGCCGGAGCCTCTTTCTTTGCGGGCAGCCGGACTTGGTCGCGAGGATGGACCCTCAGACCCCGCCGCCACGTTCGCATAGGTTTGTTTCCCTTTTGGGGCATCCGACACAATACGCTTCTTGGAAGCGCCAGGTGCCGTTTTACCCGGGGAGCGCCTAGTCGGTTGGAGGTCCCTGCCCCCATGGGTAGGGTGAACTCTCCGACCGAGATGGTTGCATCCGTCTGTGTCTGCTTCGAGGCTATGTCCCTTGCCCTTTCCGTAGCTGCTAGCTCTTCCCTCTCCTTGCATGCATCCTGCACTGTCATGCGTAGCCTAAGAAGGCTCAGACGTCCTTTGCAATATTGTTACGCGTCGACGTGAAGTCGATAATCGCGTCCAATTGCTAGACACCTCCATCACCTTAGGAAGGGTTTCCCGCATCCTATCCATGGCCCGGATGAGTCCTGGCTCTTCCATGGCCACGCCCAGCTTGGTGACACCTGCCTCCGATGCCGTAGCACTACCGCACGTGTCGCTCACGCCCGATCCCACCGTTTTGCGCATTGGGCACCTCACTAGGCCGCCTTTAGCGAACGGATTTGCTTCCTCCTGGGTTTTCTTCGTTTCCTCCATGTTGTTGGGTCCCCCCTCCAGCCGCTATCCAAACCCACGTGGAGTAGTCGCTGTTGTGATCCCATGGTTGTCTGTGCAAGCAGGAAGCCTTGCCAGGTTGACGCCACGGCCCTTCTTGGGGAACCGTGTTCAGAGCCGGATCAGCGTAAGACAGGTATAGGGTCATCTGAGCCTACTCCCGCTGTGCCTCGGTGTCACCCGGCAGTACTGAGGGAGACGACACAGGCGCCAGCCCGAATACGATGGTACCACTAGTTATTCCTTTCGCAGCCAGTTGCCATAACTGGGGTTTTACTGGCATCCACCCTAATGCGTCGTTTCCAAGGTGCACCGGGGGGAGGCGAACTACATTCACACCTCATTTGGACCCATGGAGCAGCTTGAATGTACGCTATAGTTTTATTTTTAAACCAATCGGTCTAAAATTGTCTGACTTTTAATATTATTGAATTCGGCAATTTTCTAGCGATTCATTTGGCAAAGATAGACTGCAGCGCCATATTTGCGGCATGATCTCGAACTAATATGATTATGTCAAAAGACGAAAAAATGTCATAGACGAATTTCACGCCCCCTCATCCAGTGGTTGACAGCACCCTCTCAGAATCCTATAAAAATTTGTGGGTGTGTAGACAATGTCTTCTCAAGCGACTTTGCATAATTTGTTTTTTTTTTAAATTATGTAGACTACCATTGGAAAAGGGCATGAGTGTTTTGATCGTTTTTTTTCTTTAAATCAACATAACTCAAAATGGTCAAGACTAGGAAAAAAGTGACTATCAGAAAATTGTCTAACATTTAATGAAAAAAGTTGTAAAATTTGTAAAATCAATTCTTACATGCTAAAAAACATATTTTAAAATATCAAGTAAATTTAAAAAAAAATGGCCATCTTAGAATTGGATGAAATTTATATAATTATCTAAAAACTCGCCATACATTGCAAGATGGGCATTTCTAGGGAAAACATGTTTTTCATACAACAACTTTTTCATGTTCCATTTTTACCGTGTACCGCAGCAACTCTTATTATTTGGTCCTAACAACCTCACAGAAGCCAATTAAATTTAATTTTAATAAAAATTTTAATATTTTAGGGTCTTTGAATGTTTGAAAATCAATGCTACCATTTGGAAAGGGCTTATGTTTAAATTATTATTTTTTTTATACTTTAGTGATAATACAGTTAAATCAGGCGGTTGATTCTGTTTATTACCAAAAACTTAAAACACCATTCAATGGTCAACTCTGACAGTTTTTATTATTTCCTTCCTGAAATAACCTTTGTGGTGTAGAACATTCTATCACTTGCGTGATCTTAGGTATAGATTTGATTTAAATACATTATTTCTACCCACATCATTTACTAAAAGCTGTTTCGATCGAAATTTGGTCGACATAAACTTGACGCATTTCCTTTCATCGTGCATTAAACAGTTTTGCACACTTCTAATTTTGAAGATGTGTGCGTGTAGCATCATGCCTCTATTTTGATTTTAAGATTAGCACTTCAGTTATCAAAATGTGGTCAAAGGAAGAGAAGTAACGCATGAAAAATTTGCACGTGCTTGGCGAAAGAAATTTATCTGAGTGAGTGCCTACAAAAACGTCTACTGCCTTTCCTGAAGCGACACAACTGTTCCGTTCTTTTTTGGCCGGGTTTGGCATCTTGCCATTACGGAAAAAGGCCATGGTATGCTTCCAACGACGTTCAAGTGGTGCCCAAGGACAGGAACCTTCTCAACACGCCAGAGCTCCGCCCAATTAAACAATATTGGGGCATCGTCAAGCGGAACCTTAAGAAGACTCAAAAAGCTGGTGTGAGCGAGAAACAGTTCTAGGCAAACTGGCGTTCTGCGGTGAATAAAGTGGACAAGGAGACTGTACAAAATCTTATGGCAGGTGTTAAACGAAAGACTCGGCAACATATTTCTCCTGTATTGTATATTAATTGAACTTAAAAAAGGAAAAGAATTTGACTTAAACTTTGATCGACTCACACACATTACTGTTTCACCAAATTTTGATCGGAACACCCTCTAACTATGGAGCTGCACATGCTGGACATGCAAACGATGGAGCCATCGTGAACGAGCTGGGTCAGAAGTTTACCCTTTCACAGCTGCGAGTTGAAATACGTCTGTCCAGAAAACACTCTATGAGGTTCACAAATCGATGCCGGAAGGTCCAAAAATGGGCCCACTGTCATTGGTACGACTTGAACACTTCGTACGTTCCTTCTCGTAGGGAGGTTCACCTCTTCAGCCCGTACTTGGTGAAAGTTGGAAGAAGCGTTGCAGAGCGTATGGTCTGTCTGTTTACGTGCCTGATAATCAGGGCCATTCATCTGGAAACACCTCACACTTTCTAGGATCCAAGATTGTACATTTCTACATGCCTATGATTTGGAAAATAATGCTGGCTACAAATTCGGACTACTTAGTCGTTAGAGCTTAGCTGTTTTGAAAAATATACACCTTAAATAACAATTTTTCGGGAATTGCAAACTACAATTTAACATCCAAATTTCTTTAAACCGAAGGAGGAGAATACAATTCCAATGTTAGTGCCAGATACTAACACCTAATCTAACAAAATCTGTTGGCAGCTCAACTTGAAAAAAACCTCACAAAACTTCTCCAAAAAATTCAAGATTTGTTTGTCAACTTCATTTTCGAATCACAACATCTTCTCATCTCCGTGCTTCCATTGACTTGCCCTGCCACCCCACCGAAGAAGCATCCAATAACAATTTCAACTTTCCCAAAACACGCTTCCAAATGTAGCAAACGTCTAAAAATAATCAAATCCAAAATTAAGCGACGATCATTCTCGCCTCGACCAATTTTTCCCCCACTCCCCTAGCTAGTAAGCTTGCACAGCCTGCCCGGATTTGAACGAGCCGCCGAGAGATGAGGCCAGAGAAAAGAAAACAAGAAGTCTCCGCGCCGCTGTCATCTAGTAGTCATACTAGCGTAGTAACAAAAATTAATTAAGAGGACAAACCTCCGGCTCTGATCGGGAGAAAAGGGGGAAAATCTTTCACTGCTCGCGCTGTCATTCGAAACAAATCGTCTACTAGCAGCAGATGCACATGCGGTTGTTATGCTCGACATCGCTTTCCATTCTTCCACCCTCACTTCTTAGCTGCGGTGACAAGCGAGGGAAAAAATGCACCCTGGAATGGGTGAATCCGAAATTGTTCTAAATTTATATACATGCATGAGGATATCTGTGTTTATTCGGTGGAGAATTATCCGTCTGGGACAAACCCGGAGCGAACGTGCGGTTGCCCTGGGGGAGGTTCGCGAGGGGTCAGTGATCTATTTTTGGGAGGTTTCGTCTTCTACGAAATGAGTCACATGGCCATGCACACAGACTGTGACTAGACACGCTCGATAGTTAGGGATGGAGTGTTGTTTCTAGCGATTGACAAATGGGGGTCAAACGGAGTCAAATCGATCGGAAGTTTTAACGAATTCGAAAAATGTATATGGTTGGAGAAACTTTCCCCTCCGGGATGATGTTTCAACCAAAAATGCCCAAAGGTGAGAGATTGACGTTGAATCATTTGTAAATTGTCCAAATTGTCTGGCCCGGCGGACGGTAATTTGACATCACCCAAATTCATAAGTCACCACCGCATTCAACCGAACAAGGCTAAACGCTTCAAACCAAAAATCAACCTCCTTTCAGCGCAAATGCCAACCTCAAAGCCGTAGACAGGTGCCAAAGCGTTCAGCCGATCAGGTTTGATGGATGACATCATTCTCACTCCATCTCGTGCCTAGCTAAGCCTAATAGATTAATTATTAATATTTCATAACCCGAAAAATGGCCAACCCCCACGTTCCCATGTGTGGGCAATCTCTGAACAAAACTGGTTGCAAAACAGCGCTACTTATAGAGCTACATATAGGCATCGCGCTTCGTCCGAGCAAACACCCCAACTGGACAAGTCTCGCTTCATCCTCCGGCTGGCGGTGGATAATTTAAATGTCGCACTCTACTCTCGCGCGAATCTCGTGTCACCCCGAATACAAAAAAAGAAGAAGACATCAGACAACCTTCAACGCACTGAACTTCTCACTAGTATTCACCAGTGGTCATCGGGAATGGTCACCCTCTCTATTGAGGCTGTGTAGTCGGCGATCAAAGATCACGATCGCTGAAGCGGGCATTCGGCGAGAAGGAGATGAGGAGAACAGATCAAACATCATTATCATCATCCGCGCTTCAGGGAGCATCATAACAATCGAGATCGGATTGGCGGGTTCATTTTTGGGGGCTTAGAAATTGAGTGGGAAGGGACGGCACTCGACGGTTTGAGCGAGGTGTTCGGATTTGGATCTGGACAAATACCGGATAAGTTGGGTGAAATACACTTTTTTGAAATCAACGTGGATCAACTTGATAAACAAAGATTTTAATTTTGTTATATATTCTACAGTTAATCATTTAACTGTATATTTCAGCATTACAAAAGCGTGCCTTACAAATCATTCAAATAATAGCGCCAATCATAAACTTCAAGCTTCTTGTTCCGTATATGTAGCTGAATTAGCGGCAATAAACTTTACGCTAGAAATTGTTGCCTCATTAACACCGGATCAGTACTTCATTTTTACGGATAGTCTCAGTTCTATAGAGGCTATTCGCTCATTAAGGCCGGTAAAGCACTTCTCGTATTTTCTCATGAAAATACAGAAGCTTCTAAGTGCTTTATCCTCGCGTACTTTATCATCAACTTTGTATGGGTCATTTCTCATTATTCAATTCTGGGCAACCAGAAAGCGGACTCGCTTGCAAAGGTGGGCGCTATGGAAGGCGATATTTATGATCGACAAATTGCTCGTCAGCTGGCAGTATAAATGGAGTAAAGGAGATTTGGGGCGATGGCAACATTCTATCATCCCAAAGGTGTCGAAGAAATTTTGGTTTATAGGGATGGATGTGGGTCGAGACTTCATTCGTGTCATGTCTCGCCTCATGTCCAATCATTATTCTTTGAACGCTCATTTATACCGTGTTGGGCTGAGTGAGAGCAAGGTTATCAGGACGCAGATCACGTAATTTGGTCTTGTGCTGAGTATCGCGGAGTCAGATCTGAGCTCTATGATTCCCTTCGGGCTCGAGGTAAACAACCCAATGTACCGGTTCGAGATATTTTGGCTCAACGTGATCTGGAGTTTATGAGACTCATTTATGTGTTCTTAACTAATATTAGCCTTATATTGTAATTTGTTTAACCTTATGTTTATTTTATTTAAGTTTAGTAGTTTTTTTTATCTGCGTTTGTGTTTTTTTTTCTCTCAAAAGAAAACTGAAAGTTGTACAGTAATAAGTTATTACTAGACAATTAAGAATTTAGAATAAACGTGCTTCGTAAACCATATTTAAAATTCCCGCCCATCTTCCCATCCCTTCAATTGTTATTTCTGTTAACTTCGAGACGGCCGCGAGTAATCGGTTCTATCTATTAATATAAAAACTTGGCTCGGTAAAGTTAATTTGATTGAGCCTGTACAAATAAATGATTAAAAAAAAAACCATTCCAATAGTGCAATGTTGCTGTCCATTCCCTGATATTAAGTGTTCAATCTGTGCTACTTCAGCCTCCAGAGGGTTTCAATTGTCGGTTTTCTGTTATTGACAAAAAAATTCAGATTGAAAACGGAGTAGGCTGCGCAATAAATCTGACGTTTATAAGTTTTTAGTATCGTAAAGTTACGTTTCTTTTCAGTAGTTTAATTATGTGAAAAGTGTTTGGAAAACAACTCTAAACAATAACGGAAACCGATTTTTACGAAGATCTGTGTCGACCATTACTACACAGAAAAGAACTATGAATTTTAACAGACGCGTAAAATTTTCCCTCGTTTAATTGCAAACTGAAGCAAGCGTAAAACATGTAATTGTTTGCAATCTTTCTTACAGCATACCACATTGTTTACAATCTGTCATACAACAGACTAGCGTGGACCTTGCTCTGCATGGGGTTCCACTTAATCGCTAAATAAAACATTTCGGAAGGAAGATTTTCTGTACAGGAGGAAGAAAACTAACTGTAAGTGAGGTAAAATTACACAAATAAATTTAATTAATGAAGTTTTCGTTGTAGCTTTGATCTACTCGTACACCGTTGTTGATCCAAAGGCGGTTTTTTTTTCGTACTTAATTACCGGCCCACCACACTCAACGAACTCACCGAGAAGCAGCTTTAGTTTTCTCTTTCTACTCTCAGTCGGTCGATTGATCACTCGCATCACCGAACAATAGAAAACCGAAACAATAGAAATGCGCTATGCCCGATAACAAAACGGTGGGCAACCAAATATCGACACCGGATCAACACTCGCGTTGACACCCAATCACATCACAGGCGTAACAATAGGGAACGCGTCCTCAAGGTTAATTTCAAATAACAAACGATGATGAGCGTGCATCTCTTTTGTTACTGGAATAAAGATGCATGCAAATAATAAACATGCAAAAGAGCCACAATACAACCGCAATGGTCGCGCTTCAATCTTGCACTCAACAGATTCTATTCAGGCGTTATCTGGATGACATTTACATGGAAGATCCCATTAATTTATATGAAATCTAGCATTCCTTTTATGTGCATTAGATAACGCAGCAAATTATATGTTTCTTTCACACTATGTAGTGAGGCGTTCAGTGAAGGAACAGCAATTTTAACCGATACTTAAGTTTGGGTCATTTTTTATCTGGATGGAACGTTTTTTTTTACTGCAGTGCTCCTAGAAACTCCGAAATCACTGCAGTCAAAACATTGCCGATCCGATGATCCGCAACGTTTTGACTGAGGTTTCTTTGCAAATTCAGAGCTGAAATGTTCGCCCCGACTCGTTTTGTTTCAAAAAAGGTTAAGCTTGATGGAAGCCGTGAACCGATAAGTAATCTTTAACACTCACTTCAAGATTACAACGTGGTATGGTTAATAAATCGCAAAATCGTTGAAATTAACTGAATGGCTAATGAATCCTGGAGAGTGGGATACCTGTAACTAGAAAATGAGAAGAAAGATTAGCAATTTCCATTAAATTCCCACTAGCCCAGGAGACTAAAAGTCACCATAATGAAGCCAAAAAAAATATCTTGACAGAAACGCGTATTTCGAGTACAATGAGCAGACTTCTTCATTGTCGTGTACTAATAACTCGAATAATAGTCGAGTTATTAGTACACGACAATGAAGAAGTCTGCTCATTGTACTCGAAATACGCGTTCCTGTCAAGATAAGCAATAAAGGTAGTTGGAATTAAATGGAAAATACTAATTTTTCTTCTCATTTCTAGTTATACATGACTAGTTTTGTTGACGTTTGACCTTTCTAGGTTATGTTTGTTTCTAGAAACACGGCAACAATCCAATGCTCACTGTCCAGGAGTGCACCATGGTCCTACGAGGAATTTAAAGGAATTTGCTCGCTTTTACTAGCGAAAATTTGAAAAAAGTGTTTCAATGTTGTATTTTATATTTTTAAAAAGTGATCATATGAAGTGTTAATTTTAAATTCTCCTAGTTTCCCAATCACAATCGTTCTACTAATACGGTTAAAAAAAGTTTTTTAAAATAGTGTTTTAAAAAAAAGTGAAAGTGATAGAATTTATAGCTAGAAATTCAATTATGGGTTATTTCAGTTTGTTCACCGGATTGCTTCAAGGAGGAGAATTGGGTGAAGCGGGAGTGTCTAAAAAGGAAACTAATTTTGTAAGTAGCCTAAGTAACATTGTATTAAAGCTTCGTAAACAGTATTATTCCGATAACAGTTTTGAGTGTCACGAAATTATCCACAATAACGTTTGCATAAAAAAATGGACTTTTTTTTACGGATGGTGATATAAAAAAAGCTAAGACAGATAATTGCTTTTGATAAATTTCCCATGGAAGGTAATTATTTAAGCTTACTTGCAAAAGAATTCTACGCCTTTGACCTTCCGACAGTTAACCGCAACATTCGCCAAGGTGGACGAAAACATGCGTGTAGGCGTGTTTTTTAGTTCTTTTTTCGTTTTATTTATCAGTTCCTCCTCAGTTTTCGCGACAAAATTGTTCTTTGAACGCGCACACTTCTGAACGGAGTTGCTTTGCTGTTTTTGCCATCACGGTTAGAGTTCGACTGATAGACTTGTCAAATTTTGTCTGCTGGCTCATAGGTTACTATGATTGATGCTGCATGGGTAGTTTTATCAGTGCGGGTGAAGATAAGCTCATGAAAAATCGGTAATTTCAGTCCATTTTTTGAATGCAAACGTTATTTCAGTTTTTTTACCGCATTGCTCCGAAGGGAAGATTTGGGTGAAGCGGGATTGATGGGCATAGCCACCATCTCAACCGCAAGGTTAGAAGGAGCACGACTGAAGAACAACTATGTCGTTGCTCTGCACTCCGCACATTGGACGATCCAGCGATGACACGACACAACAGCCTGTTCTTCTCAACCTCTTGCTTTGCAGAAATTCTAAGCCCACGTCCTGATAAGGACGTGAGTTCTTAAATAACAACTCTTTGGAAACAAAGCAAGAGGTATTGTGAAGAAACATCCGTCACAATGGTCGCTCAGGAACTAGCTTTTTCCAGCTACAGGATGATAATCGCCTTCGGGAGTCACCAATCAAGAAAAAAGCACTTTATTTTCCTTTACTTTGCAATTTATTCACTTGACGGTTACAAAAATACTGATTCCGAACTCGTCGGTTCGGTTCCTTTTATACAAAATAAAAACAATGGTAAAAAAATACCGCTTCGTTATTGGTTGACCAACCAGCACCGTTTGCAGGGACGCTATTTTGGAATTCTGTTGATGGACAATAAAACTCGCTCGCTGATTGGTCAGCAATTGCGCATTTGATGATCACTGATGACGGTTGCTTTCTGGAACGATATGCGACGTACGTTCACTTTAGCGAACAGGGATTGTGTCAAAAAGGAACTTATTTTGTAAGAAGTGTCAGTAATATTGTATTATAGCTTCGTTAATCTTATTATTCCGATTACAGTTTTGAGTGTAACGAAAATTATCCGCAAGACAGACTTATCAGTGTTGTGACCAAGACGAAAAGTACGATGATTTGGTGGAATGTGGCTGGTGCAAGCAATAATACCCCTTTTGATCATTGCACAGAATCTAGTAACCTCACATATTTGACAATTCAGGAACCTTGTTTACAAGGTGTTAGAATTTGAACCGCTTAAACGAAATTTTGACTTTTTCCGGATTCTATACGATTAGATTCAGGAAATGATCTAAAAATAAGCTCTGGTGTCTCTTTTCCAGCAAGTTTACTTCAATAGAAATATATTCTGAGCACAAAATCTCAAACCGATCTTAACAAGAATATTCTAAGTCCACGTAAACAAGCTCCTTGAGCTGTCAAAACTGCAGTGATGACGCCTTTTTGCAATGATCTATTAGTGTGTTTGAGTAAACCAGAGACTATAGGAGCTAGCTTGGTAATGCCGTACGTGCCTTGAACAGGATTTATCGGCCCGTGAATCACTGGAGGAAGCCAGGGGTCTGCTTCTGCCAGATAACGTGCCAACAACTTCTGAGAAGTTGCGTCAAAGGTTTGGCAACCCAGAGCTTCTGTTGACGATGCTGACACACCGGGTTTGATACAGAAGGTTCTACACTTGAGTTTAAGGCAGAAGCTTCCATCGAGCTACGCTATGCTGTGGGAGCAGTATAAAGGCCCAAACGCAATGTGAACGGAAATGGAATGGAAATGGCAAGTTTGACAGTTGTCGTAAATGATGTCCAATTGGAATCAACTTGAATCTTATCAGTTTTCTATCCGAAAAGCAAGTTTAGTCAGATTGGGCTATTTCGCTGCCATGGCCGTTCCGCTTCCGTTATAACTGCGTTTGAACCTTAAGCGTCCGTCCTCGGTGGTTGATCTGAAAACTTTTGGCAGGTTTACGGAGGAATTGCTAGATAAGGCGTTATTGGCAACGTTTGAAAAGTGGAACGTACAAATTGTTGTTAATCTTATCTGCAATGCCGCAAGTTTTCAGACGAGCCATCGAAGAATGTTCCTGAAAGAAAGCCACCGACTTCCCAGGTCCAGCTTTTACCGAAAAAAGAAATTAGCTGTTCTATCTGCCAGAAACACTGGACACATCGATAGAGGTTGCCGAGAGTTCCGGAATAAGAGTCAAGAAGATTGATGACGAATCGTGAAACGTAGAGTACAATCACGGAAATTCACAATAGAGGTCGAAGATTCGATATGATGATGAAGATTGCAACGAACAGCGTCAGCAGTAACTACATCCTGCGGTTAGTGAAGCAACATCTAGGATGGAGGGCCGTTGCATTGGCCATTGTCTACCGAACAGAACAGTGGGGGTTTGCATAGTTCCAACGTCTAGCGTCACGAAGGCAAAGAAGTAGAAGAATTAGCATTGGTGGACGAGGGATCATCAATTTCATTCATTCATAGTGAGGAAGCAGAGTTATTACGAGTGGATGGACCACGTAAACCCCTGAAAACGTGTTGGACGAATGGAGAGAGATTCAGAGAAAGTTAACCTGCTGATTTCTGGAAGATACTAATCAAAGCAGTTCGATCTACGAGCAGGAAGAACTGTGGGTAAGCTAGACATGCTAGGTTCAAGGCAGCCGATTGAGGATTTCCAGCACCTGAAGGATATTGAGTTCGTTATGGCAACCGCTGTAAGATTTCCGCTAGGCTGGAGTGCAATCAGCTGGATAGAAAGTTAAATCAAATAATGCGGGACAGCTGCCAGCTCGAGGCAGTAGGAGTGTATCACCAGTACGGCTAGAATCAAAGAAAGACTACCGAGCACAGGAGATCGTACAGCTGTCAATAAACCGCGTGGGAGAGTGATTTGTGACATGACTTCCAGGGAAAGAAGATGAGCCTAGATTTTCCAGATAGTTATCGGATGGCACTCAAAAGATTAAGAAATCTGGAAGTGCGCATGGACAGAAATCCAGAAGTTGAATGAAGACGATCGGCAAGAATCATTCATTTACAGTGAAAAAAGGGTCGACTGATTCAAATGCTGTCGTATCATGGTCGTATAAATCTGACTCGAGACGCTACAAAACCTTCGTTACTCACAGAATTGGGGAGATATTGTGTTGAGTGTTACCAACCCAGATCTTTGGCGCTGGATTCCCTTGAGCAGCAATGCACCAGATGATGTCACTATAAGGGGGAAGGCTGCGCAGATCAGAACTAATTGTCGAAGGTTCCGTGCAATCGGACTTTCTGTACCAAACGGAAGAGTGTGGCCCCGAACATAAACACCATTCAGTTGAGGTAGAGGAAAAACTGGTGAAGACAGTGGTCAGCATGTACCGTTTCATGTCTAACTGTCGACGCAGAATTCAGAAACAGCCAATCGAAGTCTCACCATCGTCAAGATGGTAACGTCAACGCTGCCGTTAAATTCTCGGCTGTAAGACTTCCGTAAGGCAAGAAGCGTTAGGCGAAGAGTTTGCTGGCGATGGGAAGACGTTGGTGAGGAACGAAGAGCTGTCACAAGTTCAGAAAAAATCGATTGAAAAGAGCAGCCTTTTATATCGACTAAAGGGTGTTCTGATCAAAATTTTGTCGAACAGTAATGTGTGTGAGTCGATCAAAGTTTTAATTATTAGTCAAATTATTTTACTTTTTCAAGTTCAGTTAATACAATTTACAGGAGAAATATTCAGCTATGCTTCCTCTGTACCAAATGCGAATTGCCAGGTCTTTCGTTTAGCTTTTAATACGTTTGTAACAGTTGATTTAGGCACATTAAACAATTTTGCCAACTTGGCGTGAAAGTAGTTTGGATTTTCGCCATGCACGTGCAAAATTTTGATGCGCTGCTTCGACGACATTTTGATAACTTAAGTTCCAATCTCAAAATCAAAATAGAGGCATCACACAGAATGAGGGGTGTGCAAATTTTTTTAATGCACGATGAAAGGAAATGCGTCAAGTTTAAGTCGACCAAATTTTGATCGAAACACCCTATATCACCATTTTTGGACAAGTACGGTGTAGTGCGTATGGAAGGTAGGACCGAGCTCCAGAGTATGCAGCATTCGATTTACGATTTCGATAATTCTGCCAAAGTTGCTAAAAGCGTAACATCAGGACTGTGGTCATGGGAGTCGGGAGACTGTGTTTGCCGAGGTTTCTACATTTCCGGATTTAGATCCAGGACAGACAGGTTTATGGGAGACTGCTTATGGAGCAAAGTTCAAGTCGCTGGTTCCTCGGATGGCACCGCTTCCTAAGCCACGGATGGCAGCAGAGCTGCACTAATTTTCATTTGATGGCTTGGACTATGTCCAGCCTTTGAAAGTGGCTATCGGCAGATGAAGAGAGAAGCGCAATTCCAGCCAGAAACGCTAAAAAATATTTTGATTTTGTCTCGACAGTTTCCAGTTTTATTGAAATTTTGTCCATATGTAAGTTTATACTCAAGATAACATTTTTCATAAAAAAAAAATCTAAAATTTCTTGGACTAATTTCCTATAAGGGCTTCTGCAAAATATGTTTTTTTTTTTAAATCATGTAAAGGATTACTCTGATCAAAATGTCGTGCCAGAAGAAGTTCTAAGTCATTAGGTATTCTTTAAGCCAAAAAAGCACTGAAACCAAAAAAACGTAAATTCATGCTAGAAAACATTGCACATTGATTTTTTTGGAAGCGTCTCGCTTCAGGTTTTTTTAATTTTTATTTTTTTCATAATTTGAAGTTATATCCTAGAGTTTGGTGAAAAGTTTAAGACAGTCACTTCTCTATTTTTTTAAATATTTTATTTTTAAATTTTCATAGATATTTTGAATTTTGTGAAGTCACGTTTTTTATTATATAATTCTACCAAAAATAGACTCAACTTGTTTAGTTTGATAAAAAAAATTTAAAAACTTTTTCCGTTAGCCCAGCCGTTCTGATGTTATCGTGATGTCCACAACAAAATGTATGTTACATGATAGATTATTGAATAAGAACCAAATCTTTCTCAGACATGGAGGCTGTCAGCCTTACCCGTTTCTTTTTAAACGCAACGGAACCGATGCAAACTAAAGTAAAAGATCAAACTCAAACTTTTTTTGTTGTTGTTGCAAAAACGATTAATACCTTTATCGGGATTTTTTAAGCCTCTCGTTGAGAAGACAGCAGTCAGGTAATTTTTTATTTATACCCGTTTTTGGCACAACTTTCTTATGGGTACATTTCAATACAATGTAGTTTGCCAGTAATCCGATTTTTAACAAAGCAAAACCAATTCCTGGAATTCAAAAATATCATTTTTACATTTCAGTTTCAAGTAACCAAATTTCAGTTAAGGCATTTTCTAATTCTAATAATAAACCCAAAATATTTAATCATTAAAATGATCTGAAATGTAATATATTTAATGAAAATTGAAAAAAAACAACCCTTTATGAAAAACTGCTTCTTTTCTCCCAGAACAAAACTATCCGAAACACACGCACATATCCAAAAGCATCAACTTGATTTTTTTCCATCGCTTCCAAACAGAAAAGGCTAAGTCTGATTGCCACCGTGTCAGAGAAAAAATTACCTGTTTTTCAATAATCTATTATGAAAAATACATTATGATGTGGACATCACGACTTACAATCAAAACGGGCCAAGAAAAAATATCCAAAAACATAAATTTCTGATATTAAAATTCGCAATAACTTGAGAACGGCTAGGCTTACAGAAAAAGTTGTTATAAGCTTTTTAATTAACAATAACGCATAAAATCTATTTTTGGTTTATTTTAATAAAAAAATTATCATTTTCAACATGTCCAAAAATTTCTAAATGTTCAAAAACAAAAATTCAAAAAATTAAAGAAGTGACCGTTTTTAACTTTTCACCAGCTCTAAAGAAGTATAGGGTAACGGGATGTAATGTTAGCCTAGCTCCTTGATTCGGCCTATGTACTAAATATGTAATTATTTCTTCGATAATCAACCAAATTATGTTGCTATCAGCATGACCGATTTATTTCAAAGCAATTGAGACATAATTAAACAATTTATAGTAGTTCACTTCCGCGTAGTTTTAGATTTCCTTTACAGAATATAGTCCCATGTTTTAAACTAACAGGCCACATTGTTAAAATAACAATGATTTAACAAGCAAATGGTGGACCCAATGTTAGGGACATATTTTTTCGTATGTTCCCAACTATGGCCTGTTGTATGAAAAGCGTAGTAAAAATGTTGTTATTGGTAACATTTACAATACAAATGTCTGAGTTCCGGATGAACGTTGTTCATATGGCTCATCTTAACACAAATTAAAGGAACAAAATCTGTGTAGAGTGAACTATAATGTTTTGATTGTCGAGTGACCGCTAAACCATATGTAAATATCACTTAAGTGTTTCTTAGCCGTTTTAGTATAGTTTGATTTGTGAAATTGTTTGTTGGGTACAGCGAATACAGCTGGCAACGCCTTGAATCAGAAAATCAAGAAGAAACCCGTACGAAGATTGCATTCTATAAAAAATCAACCGAATGGGACGAACTTGCATCCATGATTAGACCCAATTTGGTACCCATAGACTGACATAACATCCATATCCCTCGAAAGTTTCTGACTTTATAAAACGAGTTGTGTAGCTTTTCGTGATACATACTACCAGATGGCTTATTAAACATATGTTAGGAAGTGTATAGCTAGTTAAATTTTGTTTCCAGCTCAAATACTTTATGAGTTACAATGAAAAATGTAATTGATTGTTGCATATTAGGCTGGGTTAAGGGACACATACCCTATACAGCTTTTTTTTTTAAAAAAAACTAAGAGGATCTGAGGGGGGTCTTTCGAGAAAATTAACGTTTTATGTTTTTTATGCATGAATTTATGAATTTTTTAATTTCAGTGTATTTGTTTTTCTTAAAGAACACTTCATTACCTACAATTTTTATCAGGACAACATTTTCATCAGATGCGTCTGCGAATAAAAAAAATCACATTTTTAATACACCCTTACAAAAAATTTGTCCAGGACAATTTCCGATTTTTGTAAGAAAAACAAAATTTTGGGTGGAAACCAACATATGGACAAAATTTCGTTCAGATCGAAGGGAATAGGGTCCAACCGGTTTGCTATTCTGGCTGGAAATGCTCCGAAGCGATGGGTAGCACTATTTATGTGTCTGATGATCCGCGCTGTGCATCAGGAGGTGGTCCATAACCTTACGACTCAGTCGTGTGAAATGGCGATTCGTAGGATTGTTAAAAGGTATGGAAGCCTGATATTGGTTTTCTCGGATAACGGGATAAACTTCGTAGGGGCGAGCAGAGATCTCATAGAACAAATGCGTAAGATCAACACTGAGTGTGCCGACTCTTTCAAGGGTGCTAGAACCAACCTTCGACCCACCCTCAGCGCCGGACATGGGAGGTGTGTGTTTGTGCATAGTGCGTTCTGATTATACTGCATCGATTGTTTCATTATTATGTCCTAAACACCCCCAACAATTACATTTAAAGTAACTAGAGCAGTCGCATAATCGCAAGGTTCCGCAAATTTTCGATGAAATTTATATTTTTTTCCGCTTGTTGTATGCCCAAAATTCTTTTTGTATTTTCTTCGTAATGATGTCACATTGGTCTCCTACCCTAAGAGATTAAAAATAAAATAACGAAAAAGGATAATCATCACAAAAATACAGAGCAACAATAACAGAAAAAGTATCTTTATGATAAATTTTTTAGTAATTTTTCATTTAGATATGTTTCACAAATTAAAAAAAAACAAGTACTCAAAGATGTTGAGAGGAACGAATAAACGATTTGAGAGGAATTCTAATATTGATGTAGGCATTGCTTTGATCACTTTTAGTCCAGTATGTTAAGCTGCTAGATCAAACAATTTATATCTGTATGAAGAATTCAAGCTGAACAATGCATTAGTTCCTAAGTAACTTTGAGAGGCTCTCTTCGTTGACTTTCTCTTTGCGTTCCTACGGCTATGTAAAAACATGTATGTGAAATAATACACCCAAATCTCCAAAAGGCCTTGGGAGATTAGATTTTACTAGTTGGGTACATAATGTGCATCCCTATATTAGATAGCCGAGTTCTGTAGTCTGAGTGGCAAGTCATCGCTCAGGTTACTACCACATTGGAGGTCAATCGAGCAGCAGGTTTGCTAGCAAGTCGTTGGTTCGCTGCCACATCAAGTTGTGGTTGAAAAAGGCCGGAACTCGTCTAGTTAATTCTCTAGTCAAAGGTCAGGTATGTTTTCTTTAGTTTACATGTACAAGTATTTTAACATACAGTACGGTAATATAAAGTGTAACTAAGGATCCAATACGTCAAAAACATCAGCAAATCGTTCAATAGACAAACTTTTAACGAAAAAGAAAGTCAACGAAGAGAATCTCTCAATGTTACTTAGGACCTAATACATTGTTCAGCTTGAATAGTCTACAGAATCAACAGTAACGTATGCAAACATGTTCCTTGTAGTTGGTGCACCACATCACATTTATTCATATTTGCAGGTACTGACAAGCCTCGGAACCTTGATGCAGCTAAACAATCCTCAAGGTCTTTTTAGCCTGATTCAAGCATTCGAAAAGAAGTACAGTGGTTGTTATATCGAATGTGCAAGAACATATCGGGCACATCCGGACATGTTCCGACTAGTCCAGGAGGTATGGCCATTTTCGGTCTTGGGCCAAAGCCAATAAATCGGCTCCTTAAATCGAATTCAATAACCAGTACTTTGGACCTCGTTGCTCATATATAAACAACCTCCGTGATTTGGCAAACGACCGTGAATCACCATCAAAGTAACCCATCTCATCGTAGGTTCAGATTTTCATTCTGCTACATAAACTGTAACCATAGAAACCAGAAGTACGATTCATTTTCAAATGGACTCCAATTAGTTAATCCCTTGCAACCGCCCAGTTAATCAAATCAGCCATTTAAATCCATCCAGCACTCCCCACCTCCCCACCGAATTGACCCCAGTAATCATCCGCATTCACTCGCATCGGTCTCTTCCATTTCCGGTTGTGGAGCGAGAGAGAGAGAGATCCCGCCGCCGCCGCCACCATCGCAATGCGCGCCGCCGGCCGAGGAGAAGGAAAAATTCAAATCACAACAAATCGTCTGCCAAGCAACCACCAGGCAAAACACCGATCCGAGCCGAGCCGAGCCAAGAGACTCGAGTATGTAGATCGTGTGCAGTTCGACGACGGTTGATCGTTGCTGGTGGTGTGTCGAAGTTACGCGCATATTTGTACTTGCTTCCATTTACGGCCTCGACGGCATCGCATCGTTCTTGAAGGGTCTTTCTTCGACATTTCCTGACTATTTTTTCCCTCTCTCTCTGCCTAGTAGGCACTGGAGACTCTAGCAACATACCGGCAAAGGTCGACCCCGTTCCTCCTTCTTCTACTTTTCTTGTTCCAAAGATCGCGCACCACCGAATGGTAACAAGCTGCTGATCCCTCTCTTCTGCTAGATCTGCTCGAAGGAGCGAGACCAAAGAGCACTCATAAGTGGCAAAGAAAGGATGATCCCCAGGTAGGATAGGCAGCAGCCCCGGGGAAACAAACGCACATAGTTATGCATTTCGGTTTCTCATGCCACTCTTGAGGTATGGTTAGCATGCGGCGCATTGATATGGCAGGGTGAGATGTTTTGCGGTTGGTATGACGACGACGATGATGACGACGAAAGAACGTGTGAGCGGGAGAGGAAGAACGAACGAAAAACCGGCAGTCGTCACTCACAGTATGCAGTTAATAAACATAAATATGTGTACAAGCATAACAATCATTACTTTGGTACTTATTGGTTAAACAGCTGTAAATTGAGACCCGTAACAACAAACTGTTTTTTTTGCCTCTCTGTCTCTATCTTGTGTGTGTTGGTGTGAATTTGCTCCATTCATCGCATTTTGAGATTATTTTGTTTTCACATTTCAGATGCGTTGTTTATTTCTTTTGTCTGTCTGATGTTGCTTCCTTCCTTCCGAGTGCAGTTGAACGTTGCAACAGGAAGCGCATATAGGGTACTTGTTATGCACATTGAATAATTTTCAAGATTAGGGTAATGATAAATTAAGATTCTTTTTTTTCAAGTCGAGGTAGGGGGATCTACCTATTCTTGACAATCCAGGCAGAGTCCATCCTTTTATGAGTAATTTCGCAGCCTCGTTCAAATATCTGAAGTTGTTTTTCGTTGACGTTTGTTTGCTCAGTGTTTGGTTCTCTTTCTATAATGATCAACAGAATTATCCAGGGAGATGGTTTTATAAAGCGCCAAACTTCTTAAATGAGTGCAACTATTGTCGGCAGTCACTTTTTATTCCATATGAACTGGGCTCAATTGTTCTAAAGGGTGTTCCGATCAAAATTTGGTCAAACAGTAATGTATGTGAGTCGATCAAAGTTTATATTAATAAGTCAAATTGTTTTTCTTTTTCAAGTTCAGTTAATACAGAATATAGGAGAAATATTCAGCTATGCTTCCTTTTTGCCGAATGCGAATTGTCGAATCGAGTCTTTCGTTTAATACCTTCCATAAGATTTTGTACAGTCTCCTTGTCCACTTTATTCGCCGCAGAACGCCAGTTTGCCTTGAACTGTTTCTCGCTAAAAACAGCTTTTTGAGTCGTCTCAAGGCTCCGCTTGACGATGGCCCAATAATAATAAATAGAACAGACCAATTGTGTCGCTTCAGGAAAGGCAGTAGACGTTTTTGTAGGCACTCGCTCAGATCAATTTCCTGGTTGACGGACACGGTCGCAATGTAAACGTTGCTCTTCAAGCCACAGGTACAGATGGTCTGCCACACCAGATATTTCTTCGCAAACTTGACAGTTTAATGTACTTGAAGATATCTGCCACCTTTCTCCGTCTGGTTCCCGTATAAAATTCCTGTCCAGGAAGCTATTTAAAGTCTGCCTTGACGTCCTGTACCACGCAATCAAACTTCGTCAGCATCGTCGTGTATAATTTTCGCGATCGTGCTTTGGCCGACGTGTTTTGTTTAAAGTCGAGGTTTGGAGTCACCACTTTCTTGTCAGTCGACAGTCCAGCTCGTGTTTTAGCTCTATCCACAGCTGAAGGCTTTGCGACATCTCGGACGGAGAGGATGGGGTTCCGCTCGAAACAGCGGGCAACTCTTTTTGTCGTCGCTGTGGCCTCCGGCTTTCGATTTCCCTGATCCAGCTTTCCTGGCTGTCGATAAACGTTCACCGAACACTTGTAAATCGTTGGTACCAGTTGACTTAGCCATATTCAACAATTTCGCCAAATTGGCATGAGAGTAGATTGGATTTTCGCGTTGCTTCTCTTCCTTCGACGACATTTTGATAACTGAAGTCCCAAGTGACACAGAATGTTTCATTGCATGCATTTTTGCTTCGATCTGGCAATTGATTATGTAGCCATTCCGATGAAGGAAAACCTTTTCCGGTACTACTGTAGAATAGAATTAGCGCAGAAGGTGGAGCTTACGAAACATAATTTATGTATGAGAATGGTCAAAAACAAAAAAAATATAAAACCTCAGTTGAACAAACTTTTGCCATCAGTAAAAAAGCATTCATGAACCAAGGGTTCATACTATGAACGCCAAGCTTACAAAGTTAGGGCTCTTACCGCTCCACCATTTAGATACATAAGATATGTATAAGACGGAATTCTCTTAAACATCACCATCATTCTATTCACCAACCAAATAGAGGACTAAAATGTGCATTCCTTACTAAACCAAATTATTGGTTGATTGCTACTACGTTTTGTCGATACTTCACGTTGTAGTAAAATAATCTATGGCATCAATCATAATGTTCGATCATACAAGCAAATGGCAACTGAAATTCATTATTCTATTTTTTTATAGTTCCCTGATTATCAAGATTTTCAGCCCTGAGCTGGTTCATCTCCCGTCGTAGTCACTTAAATACATCTTTGGGTACTTTTGAAACTTGTTTGGGATAAGATTCGAACTCATGACTTTGAGAGGTATGGATGTTAACCACTACGCCGGGGTCGCCCTCGTTCTCATCATTCTAACGTATAACTAAAGCAAAATTTGAAAACTATCTTTTCCCGTTCAATATGGCTCCAACAGAACAAACCTGACTGGTTTTGTTATGACGCTTGACGTTTCTCGCATGTTTGCTTTTTGAAATACGGAAGACTTGTGTTGATACATTTATGAAACATAATATACAAACAAGATATCAGACGTAAACAAATATGTTTTGACTGAAAAACATAGAACACATGTATGACAAATCATTAATAAGCTAAAATAATCTAGATTTGAATTGCATGAAACGTAGTTTTTCATGTCACATCACACTACTATAGATCTACAGCATGACACGTGACAAATAAAACTTGTTTTCGGTGCTACTTGGGATGGTACATAGGCTGAATGAAGGAACTAGGCTTACGTTACATCTCCTTACTCTACCTTTTCTATATATTTGTGTTTGAGTGACGACAATATTACTTCCCATTCCATTCTATAATACACTCAAAAAATGTATAAAATAAAAATCATTTAAAAACCGTATAACTTTAATTTTATCCATTATTTTTTTAACATGAATTTCATTTCAAAAGCATATAGATTTACTGCATTGTTATTATCACTTAACTTGTATATATCTAAAATTTTATGTTTGGACCCTTCAGACTATATAATATAATATTGCGTGTGCTGTAATAATAGGAATGAATCTGTTATAATAATTAAAAGACTATGAACATGAGCATGAGCATGAACATGATTGACCGCCCGAGGTTGCTTCTCCGTTTTTGCCAGATCAGCTGTTATTACATAGAGAGCCAACAGATGATGCTTGGGACTAACAAACATCTTCAATGTGTAAAAACTGGTGATCTCAATCTTAGGCAATACCGGCCCCGCCCGAATGCAGGTCAAGTAAGGAAAGGGTAGGAATATGTTGACGTGATACTCGCTTTATTGGAAGAGAACACCCCTGCACTTCCACGAGAAATCACTGGGATTTTGGATAACAGGATTGGGTAGCAGCACGGTTCGTTTTGGTTAACGATAAGCTGTCAAGTGAAATATTTGGAAATTAGTACCGATATCCGATTTGAACTGATTTAAACCAACAGTAAGGATGCTATTGGGGCCACTCACAAAGCGTGATGGTGGTTTTCAATGTTATACAAGGATTTTTTTTCAAATATAAGTTCAGACGTGTGGAATGGCATAAAAAACCAACTGGCGTTTATCGTTATGATGATAAATGTGTTTTTTTATGATGTTTTATTGATTTTTATTCGATTTTTTTCTTTTACGACTTAAAAAGGGCGTAACTCAAAATTTTGTCCAAGGATTTTTTTGAAAATTTGCCCAGAGGTATAGAATAGCATAACAAGCCAACTAGCGTTCACCGATTTGATGGTATATTTATTTTGATAATAACGCTCAATAGAACACCGTGGTATATACTAATGGACAAGTCGCTGGACTCATAACCACAACGTTTAAGGATCGCCATATTTTTATTTTTTCAACATGATTTTATTTCATAAGGCAAATTTATGAACTTCATACTGATTTCTTATAGCAAATAATCTTAATGAAATCTTATGAATATCGAAAGTTTATTTTGCTGAGTGTATACTACACCTATGAGGACGTCTATATGTAAACATACTTCAATAAAGGGTGATACGGTCAAAATTTGGTCAAGGGAAAACGCGTGTAAATCGGTGAAATCATTTATTTAAAAAATCAAATTAAATTTCTTTTTCAAGTTCAATTAGTATAAAATTCAGGAAAAATATTCAGTTAGGCTTCCGCTTTTCCAAATCCGAATTGCCGGGCCTTACGCTTGACCCGTGCCATCAGATTTTGTACAGCCACCTTGTCCACCTTCTTCGCCGCAGAAAGCCAGTTTGCCTTGAACTGCTGCTCGTCCTTAGCAGTTTTTTTGGTCTTCTTTAGGTTCCGCTTGACAATAGCCCAGTATTTCTCAATTGGGCGGAGCTCTGGCATGTTGGGAGGGTTCTTGTCCTTGGGAACCACCTGCACGTTGTTGGCGGCGTACCACTCCATGGCCTTTTTACCGTAATGGCAAGATGCCAAATCCGGCCAAAACAGTACGGAACAACCGTGTTTCTTCAGGAAAGGCAGCAGACGTTTATTCAAACACTCTTTCACGTAAATTTCTTGGTTGACAGTCCCGGAAGCTATGAAAATGCTGCTTTTCAAGCCACAGGTACAGATGGCTTGCCAAACCAGATATTTCTTTGCGAACTTTGACAGTTTCGTGTGCTTGAAAATATCTGCTACCTTTCCCCTTCCTTTTGCCGTATAAAACTCCTGTCCCGGAAGCTGCTTGTAGTCGGCTTTGACGTAGGTTTCGTCGTCCATTACCACGCAGTCAAACTTCGTCAGCATCGTCGTGTACAGCCTCCGGGATCGCGCTTTGGCCGTCGTATTTTGTTTATCATCGCGATTTGGAGTCACTACCTTCTTGTAAGTCGATAGTCCGGCTCGTTTTTGGCTCGATGCACGGTTGTAGACGATACACCCAGCTTATTTGCGGCATCTCGGAGAGATAGGTTAGGGTTTCGCTTGAAACTACCGGCAACTCTCTTTGTCGTCTCAGCGGCTTCCGGTTTTCGATTTCCCCCCGATCCAGACTTCCTGGCTGTCGACAAACGTTCCCCAAACACTTTAATTACATTTGTAACGGTTGATTTGGCAACTTTTAGCGATTTTGCCAAGTTTGCGTGCGAGTAGCTCGGATTTTCGCGATGCGCGAGCAAAATTTTGATACGCTGCTCTTCTTGCTTGGACGGCATTTTGACAACTGAAGAGTGAATTCCAAAATCAAAATAGGAGCAACATTCTACACACACACACCTTCAATATGAGGGGTGTTCAGGTTTTTTAAATGCAAAATTGAAAGAAATACGTCAAGTTGATATTGACCAAATTTCATTCGTATCGCCCTTTACATTGTCTTTCCAGTATTCCATATTACAATTGAATTGGCATAGTAAGACCGGTGGCAGGTAGAAACTATTGATGGGTGCATTTTCAACAATTGGAATTATAGGTTCCAATTATCCACGATTTCACAATCGAGTGAAATGTTTTTGGATGAATCCTAGAGGGTTTGAGCTGTTTAGTGGAATACTTGTAACTATAGTTATTAGTACGAGACACTGAAGAAGTCTGCACATTGTAGACGAAATACGCGTATCTGTCGAAGATAAGCAAAGGTAGTTGGAATTAAATGGAGATTACTAATTTTTCTTCTAAATGTTTTTGGATGTTGTTTTGCTATATCCATTCAGGTGGATATTTACAAACACAGTCCATCCAAAAGAGGTCTCGACGAACACAGGCTGTTTGTCACCGAAGGTAGTCTTGCTGCTAGTATGCAGCTCGTGGTATGCGTCACCACCAATAATGAGGTTGATTTCAGCTGGCATGTGGAAGCTTGGATCAGCAAGCGGGGCATCGGGGAACTTCCGCGCCGATACATCAATTTCAAGACCAGATTGACCAGATCAAGACTTGATATTTCTCCTATTCCCGACTCGGCGATGTTTACTTTCATTCGGTGGAGGTTGAGCTTGTTGCAAGCTTCTTGATGTAGCTGCTGAATCAAGTAACGCACGAGCGGAATGCTCGTTGCCATTCTCATCCACAACTAGGAGGGCAACCGTTTCCAGCAGGACAGTGAAGTGCTTTGATTGCACCGATAAACTCATTTGGAGGTTTGGGTTGCTGGTCCAGAGACTCGACGGATGTCGACGGGCATGGATTCAGATGTTGGAATGGCTGATCAGCTATGGCTACAGGAGTGGTTTGAACCTTGGGAGTTACAGTTTCGTGCAACAGGGTGTGGTGTTTCTAGTGACAGTTTCGGCATTCGTACTTGGATGTACAATTTCTACTTTGGTTTCGAGAGCGGAAGAAGTTCCAGCATAAGCGCTTCCGGGAAACCACCTCTCGGCGCTGGCGAACGAACATCTTGGAAAATGTTGGACACTGTAACAAGAAATGGCTTTCTGGACAAGCTATAAAGGACGGAGTGGAATTCTTGAATACGGTCGTGACGGAATTTGATACTAGCTTGAATGGTTTCTTTTGGATGAGATTAGAACCGGCCACCTTGACTTGGCTGGGCTGACTGTAGGATCTCTTTTCTGAGTGGCGGAGGGTCGTACAGGGCACGGGACAGATATCGCTTGTTGTCATAGCGTTTCGAGCTTCCCAAGTTAGCTAATAACTATCCGCGATTATGTCTATCGATATTGTATTGCAAGTTGGCGACAGTTGGAATGTCCGCGTTGGAATGGATCATTGGGGTGAACGTATCACACAAGAAAAGCCATCTGTAAAAGTCGTCATCAGATGGTCACTGGATGGAATTGCATGCTGATTGCCCGTTAACGACGTGTTTGACGCTGCCTGATTGGGATCCGTGGACCGCTTCATCAGCAGAAAACCCTTAGCCGTACAGAATCTCGATTCAAAGTGATTGGTCGCTGGTTCAAATCCGGTTCGAAGGACCAAATGATGGGGCGTACCCGTTCCGTTTGTCGAAGAATTTTCCACCGCCTGTGATGTAGTCGGTCCAGAAGATTTGATGCGATGATTATTAACGCACTTACCCCCAACTAGTGTGGCCACAAGTAGCCCTAAACCGTACAGACGGTGGTAATACACAGTGAAATCTAGTACGTCAGGAGCAGTTTGTAAAACAAACTGTCCTAGCGACTTGACAAAAATTGTGACTCAACATCATCTATGCGGTGCACTCTTTGCAGGAATCTGGGCTGTCGATTTTATCGACGGTGGAAAATCCTTCGTAAAGGAACGGGTAAGCCCCAACAGACATTCTTCTCTTTTCAGAGAGCGAGCAATGGCGCTCTAACCATTAGCCATAGGGAGCTAGGACTACAAGTAGCGCTAAAGTCCCAACCGTTTGAAGAGAAATGGAGCATCACTTACCCTTCTTAGACTAGATGCTCCCACCGACCATTTTTGAATAAATTTTTGTTCTGCACACCAAACAGGGCATTCTGTTGAACCATTCTCTCCGACAATTGATTTCCTTTTTCCACTGAAGGCTACATGGGTTCTCCATGTCTTCTTAAGGTAGATATCAAATCCTCCCTATGACCAACGGTTGCATGGACGTGGCCAGGTGAGCGATCGAGGAGTGTCTTCGTGGAGATTATTGTGTGAAGAAACGTACAACTGCTGTGGATATCCAGCCATAGAACAAATTACGGCCTTAACAATCCACTGGATTTATGTTGTAGACGTTTCAATGAAGTGTGTGACTATTTCGATTTTAATGTTGACAAAGTAGTTTTTAAATTTAGAATTAAGAGTGTCGATTAACCAGTCTGTGCGACTTTCGTGTCGAAGATGTTGTCAAATAAATATAAATATAAAAGTATCAGTATTTGGTTCTGTTTCATGGTGACATGCAATGTCTTCAACGAATTATTCCTCATCGAAGGTCCATCCATAAGGTGTGCAAACGTCAATGCTAATGCTAAAGGATTGGTTGCAAATGAAAGACTAATGATGCTTTAGTGTTTACACAGTGTTTTGATCCTAACCTTTGATTTTAACCTAAGGAAATTGAAAAACTAGGAAAAAAGGTTTGAAAAACAACGTCACAATAGAACCAAAATTGACAATTATTTTAACTTTTAACTTTCAGCCAAACAACATATTACAACCTTCACAAACTTCTCGGAGAACTCACAATCGATAATTCAACTCAATAACATCACAACCGGTACCGATTTTCGGTTGATTCGGTAGTTTTGCGACTGTGTCAACTACAGGCATTTCGTATCATGTACTTCACCCAGTCCAGAAGATAACCACCCTTTAAAATCACACTTCTGCTTCTTTTCGCACTTTGATCGCACCCAGTCACTTTACACTCTTGTCGATGCTTTCTCCACGTTAAACCATTTTCAATCACAGCATAGATCGCTAAGCCATTAGAACTGCATTGATTAAGTTGAATAACAAAATAGAAATTAATTTTCAAATTTGTTGCAAACGAGCAAAATATATGACAGGAAAAAAACACGTTCGTTCGTGGCCATGGCACACTTCGTTTTATTTTGATTGATTAAGGGAATTTATTGAGTAACGTAGGAGGTTCCTTATAGAATCATATTGATTTAAAATTTCAAAACGTTGAATGATTAGAATGGTTTTCTAAAACTAGTTCGAATCACGATCACTCATAGCTCATCGGACATTTACCTGGAGTGTTCAAAGAATGACAATTCCAAACATCCACCCAACATGCAAAACCCTATCTTAAGTGACGTGTTTCGATGGCAGATTTTTTGTCTTCATTTCTAATTTGCCATTCTTCAAAGACGAAGACAGATATCGAAGCGAACGGAAGGAGATCATTGTTTTGGGAATGGGACGAGCTGAGAGGGACTGCGGGATCACTGACTGAACCCGAACCCGATGACGACGACGACGGATGAATTGTATAAAGCTGCTGTGGTTGGACCAAACGCGGCCCGAGAAAGATAAGGTGCAGTGAAAATCCTCTTGAGCACTGCTAACCAGGACCGATGGATGATGGTAATAAGGTTACAAAGATGAGCAAAGTGGTGGGGAAAAATAAGAAGAGGAAGAACGCAACGCAACACACTGTGAGATCTGTCGTCGTCGTCGTCGTCGTCGTCGTCTTCGTCCGTGTGTTCTCACATGGGCAAGCAAATGGGAAAAAAATACGAGTAAAAGCAGGGGAATTTTCGCCACTCCGCGCCACGACCGTAAACCGTCGTAGATCGTAAGCCGGGCGCACTCGGGAAAGATGGTACATGTACATCAAGAATCGAAATGAGAATATTAACCCAGGCGGATAAATGGGAAAAAATTGAATTCAAAATAATAATAATAATAATAACAATAATAATAAAAATAAAAATAACAGGCAGCAGCAGAGGACAGAGAAGCACCGGCGGGGCGGGGCAGTTTGGTAGTAGCGACTCAGCAAGGCTACTCTCCGAAGGCACAACAAGAACTCTTCGAAGGCGGCATAAGCCGAGTGATAAAGTGATTGTAGGTCAAGAGCAACGAGGGGCGGGCGGATGGTCGGTCGACCGAAGGGAGAAGCCTCGGGAAGAAGGCATGAAAATGAGTAAGAAAACTATGCTTAAAACGAAAACGACGGTCAGACGACGGTGGAGGCGCAGAAGGAAGAACAAGCCAAGGAAGCGAAACAGCCCAGTCAGTCAGTCAGTGGAAGCTCAAGAAGTGAAGATCAAGCAAAAAAAAGAAAAAGAAAACCAAAAGCGTAAAACGGCAAAACAGAGCTAAAAACGACGGTGAAGTTAAACTAAACTATATGTGTTGAACACAAATATATGTATAAATAAATTATTATGAAAAGCAGTACATAAAGTTCAAACCTCGGCGATCTTCTCGGGGGCTTTGAGCTGGCAAAGCGAGCGAAGGGAGGACCCACTTGCAGTCGTCGTCGTCGTTGGTCGTGGCGCAAGGCTGCTCCCGATTACTTCGCAAACTTGGGCTCCATCGATGGCCGAGAAATCCTGCCATGGGGGGAGAGAGGGGGGAAATGGACATAAGCAAGGTGGCAATAAAAATCTCGAAGACACTCCGCGGATTGGGCATTCTTTCGCTCGGTTGTTTTTCTCATTTCCATCTTCGTCGTCGGGTTCGCTCTCCAGCAGCGCCGCGTTGCTGATAGACTTCCCCATATATCTCAATGGTCGCGTGACTGCCGTTGAATTCCACAATCAAAATTTATTAATTTTTCATATCAAACAAAATTCGGTTGAATATTTATCCGTCCTCAATAATTCAGCGACCAATTTGTAGATTACGCAACGTCTCGATCCCCTTAGTTTCCATCGAGTGTAATAACCTACTTACCAGATGGGCAAAGAAGAAAGGCGACCCGAAAAAAAAGAAGAAGCCATTCTCCCCCAAGTCGCATAAACGAGAAGGATTTTCCAGTTCATTGTCGCATCGCCACCGCCGCCGTCTGGTTTGGCAAGTCACCTTTGTTGTCCTGATTCAACCTCCTCTCGGTCGTTCTTTGATGATGAAGAGTTGAAAGTTGAAGAAATGCAACATTTTCCATCCATTCATGCAGCCGTCAGCAGACTGGCGATGGTTTGTTGCCTTTTTTTATGGGTCTGTGTGTGTGTGTGTGGATGCTGTATCGAACAGATTTTCACTCTCTCGGCGACGAAAGGAATGACGAAGGGATAGAATATGACGCATTCCGAATGCCCTTTGAGGTTTGCTAGCTGTCTGTCGAAAGGTTGTTGGTGCTGTACGGATTCGCTACGAGAAACAAAGCCACTCAATCAGTTGTATTAATAAAAATGAATCAATGACTCAGATCGTTCTAGATGGGCTGTACTTCAGATTCTTCCTCGAACAAGTTAAAGTCAGTGCCGAGAATGTGTCGAGGAAAAGATACCTAGCGGTTTAGCAGGGAGTTTGAATAAGAACAGGGAGTTTGAATAAGATAACTCAATTAAAATGCATCCACTAACTAATCGGAATTTTGCCAGGAACTTCAAATAAACCCTGCAATAAATTTATGAAGATATTTTGAATGAGTTGACTTAACCACAAAACGGAAGTAAATAACAAATATTGATGAATCTTGTTGCGACATCTTGCGGTTGAAGTCACACATTTTACACGGAAAATAAATAAACTTGCTCCAACCTTAGACAACATTTTAAGACATGCTAGTATAAAGTAGCAAGGTACTCACATGAGGGTTGGTTCCTCGTGGATCGAATTTAGTAATACGAATAAAATTATATTTTTAATGATTTGATCTTAAATAAACTTCTCCGACGTCTCTATTGTGTGAGTAAGAAATGGCATGGGTACGTATATCGACTCTGTCACCCATTTTTCATGGGTTTACGCACTGACAAAACTACCCATGCAGCATCAGTCATAGTAACCCATGAGTCAGCAGACAAAATTTGACAGCTCTATCAGTCGAACTCTTATCGTGATGGCAAAAACAGTGAAGCAACTCCGTTAAGAAGTGTAGAATGGCACCCTGCCGCATCAAAAATGGACATCGTGCGGCATCTACGACATCTTGGCACTATTAGACAACAATCACAGCATCGGAAGAAAGCCCGGTTCCGGACGGCCGACGACCCTGAGCGACAAGAAGCTCCAAGGGATGCTGAAGAGGAAGACCGAGGAAAAAGTGGCTACATCGTTGCGTGCGCTTGGCCGGGAGGTCGGTTCAACCGGCCAAACAGTGAAAAAGCACCTAGCAAACATGAACATACAAGTCAGGAAGCGGAAGTCGCGTCCACTGGTTTTGCAGCTCGGGCAATGACGCAGCGGCAGCGGCTCAAAAAGATGGTCAACTCGATTTTACTGGCAAATCGCGACGGTGATGGGCGACTAGACCTATCTCACCCTGGATGGCAACGACTGGCAGGGCACTTCGTATTTTACTTCCCCCACGAAGGATGTGAGCTCCGAGGTGAAGTTCATTTCACACATCAAGTTCCCCAAGAAGGTGCTGCTGTGGCTGACAATCAGCGAGAAGGAGATGTCAAAGCCGCTTTTCTTTCGCTCTGGACTGGCCGTAAAAGGGGATATTTATAGTATGAAATGCCTGCCGGAACAACCATGTTCATAAAGAAATCCGGATCTGACGTCGGCCCACTACTCGAAGCGATCGTTGGAGGAGATGGAGCGGCTGAATATCGATGTGATACCCAAGTCGGCGAACGCGCCCAACATCCCCCAGCTGCGTTTCCTCGATAATTTCTGGGCCAACCTAAAGTGTAAGATCTACTTCAACAATTTGGTCGCGAAAATTGAGGAGGAATTGATAAATAAAATGAAGAAAGAACTCAAAAACATGCCTACTTGCATATTTTCGTCCGCCCTGGTGAATGTTCCGGTTAACTGACGGAAGGCCCCTCGCAATGTCGTAGAATTTGTTATTTGTTATTTGTTATAATATGTTGCGGCAAACATCCTCCCCCCCGTGTCACCTTAACATCCGGTTCAGCGTCACCAGATCTTACGACGTCCAGCACAGCCAACCTCGTTGCAGGCCTCTTCAAAATCCCACTCGATATCATCACTTCCGCTCGACGCGTAACTCCATCCTTTCCTGGCATAGTTCGGATCACTCGTCCGCGTATCCACCGGTTCCTAACATTCTCGTCCACTACCAGCACGAGATTTCCAAATTTGATGGGCGGTACGTCCTGAAACCATTTCGCCCGCGAATAATGGTTGGCAAGTATTCCAGCACCTACCGACGCCAGAAGTTGTCCAGCGTATGCTTCACCATGTTCCAGCTGGTCGTCAACGCCAACGCCGCATCCGTAGGAAGCTTCACCGGTTCTCGAACACCATTCGAACTCAGCAACAGGAAATGGTTGGGCGTCAACGATTCTTGGACAGCAGTTTCCAGTGGGACGAACTTTAGTGGTCTGGAGTTGATCATGCTCTCAGCCTCAGCCAACACTGTAAAAGCGACTTATCGTCCAATTTCCGCACAACTGGAACGCCAGCAAGCGCTGATTTCACGGCTCGCACCATTCTCTCCCAACAGCCTCCCATATGGGGGGCAGCAGGAGCATTGAACCGCCACTTCGTGTGAGCATTCGTGAAGGTACTTCCCAGTTCCGTGTGTATCTTCTTGATTTCGTCCTGCAGCTCCCGATTCGCTCCTGCAAAATTTGTCCCATTGTCCGAGTAAATCTCCTGAGGTGCGCCCCGTCGTGCTATGAACCGCCTGATTGCCTTCTTGCACGAATCGGTAGACAAACTGGCCACCAGTTCAAGGTGTATGGCCCGTACTGTAAGGCAGGTGAATAGGTACACCCACCGTTTCGCTACGCTTCGTCCAACTTTCACCAAATACGGTCAAAAAATGTCGACTCCCACGTATGTGAATGCACGAATGTTTGGCTCCAATCGTACCGCAGGAACCGATCCCATTTTCGGAGCGACTGGTGCAATCTTGTTCACGCGGCACCACATGCAGCGTTTCCTGGTCAACCGCACTTCGACTCGCAGCCGTGGCACGTGAAACTTCTGACGCAACTCGTTGACAATGGTTTCGTCGTTCGCATGGCCGTACTTTCGGTGGTAGTAGTTTAACAGCAGCTCCGTAATACGATGATTCCTAGGCATGATGATAGGAAACTTCGTATCGTAGGCCAGTGTCAGCGCCTCTTCAGCTCTACTGCCTACCCGCAACACTCCATTCTCGTCTGCAAACAGTGACAGCTTCCCAAGATGACTGGATGCTTCTATTCGCTTCTGTTGATCACTGCTTTGCCTTAAATTCTGCTTCAGAGTTGCTACTTCCTGCGGAAACACTTCCGACTACACCACTAACCACAAAGTCCTTTCTGCCTTCTGGATTTCCGCACTGGTCACCCCAACTGTATCGATAGATCTTCCGCTCTTCAAAGCATGCAGTCGGTCCACAAAGTGATGAACGTATGCTACTGCACGCAACATTCTTTCGAACCGTGAAAATCTTGTTGTATCCACCAGCGGTTGTCTGATCAGATGACTGCAGACGTACGACTCTCGTAACTCCGTATCGCTTTCATCCGTACTTGCATCAGGATCCATTGAAAAATCTTCACCGCGGCTGTAGAGAAATTCCAGTCCCTGGAACCAACGGCTGTCTAAATTACACGCAGGACCTGTCCCCCACTTGGTTGCCTCGTCCGCAACGTTTATCTTCGTTGAAATCCACCGCCATTCATCGATGCTCGACAGGCTCAATATCTCGTCGACCCTGAAGGCGACGAACTGACGGTACCGGCGTGTGTCTGACTGAATCCATGAGCACACTGTTGATGAGTCACTCCAGAAGCAAGTTTTGCGGATCTTCAACGTGTGATGCTCCTCTACAGATCTCCGCAAGCGCGCTCCCAGAAGCGCAGCCATCAGTTCCAATCTTGGTATCGATACTCCTCGAAGCGGTGCAACCTTCGTTTTTGAAGAAACCAGTGCAATTCTGACCTGTTCCCGGTCCACGATTCGGAAATACGCTACTGCTGCAAAGGCCTTCTCGCTAGCGTCGACGAAAATATGCAGATCGAGTGTCTTAAAGCTTTCCGGGTCGTATCCCGAAAAATAGCAACGCAGTACACGTAGTCCATCCATTTTCTTTAAAGCGGCTATCCAGTCCGACCATCGGGTGGCGATCTCCTCCGGAATGTGGCTGTCCCATCATGTTTTAGTCCGCCACACGTCTTGAATGAGCACTTTCCCGTGTATAACGAAGGATGCCACCAATCCTAAGGGGTCATAGATACTCATGACCAGTCGAAGCATTTATCTCTTCGTGGGGACTGTAGTATTCTCCAGCAGAGTGCGCACTTTCTCACTGAACTGCAGCGAAAATACGAATACATCCTCCTCTTGCATCCACGCCATTCCCAGCACACATGTTTTCAGAGAAGGGGCTCGAGTCAACTTAGAAATATTTCTTGCCTTCGAAAACCTCCGCATGCCAAATTTGGTTCCATTAAGCTGATACGTTCTCGAGTTATTCAGAAATTTGTGTTTCATTTGTATGGAAACCCCCCTCCAGCCCCCTTTCAGATGGCGGAGGAGTCTCAAACTTCCATAGAAACATTTATCTCCTCCAAAAACCTCCACATGCCAAATTGGGTTCCATATGCTTGATTAGTTCTCGAGTTATGCACAAATTTGTGTTTCATTTGTATGAGAGCCCCCCTCTTACAGAGGGGGCTTAGCGATTTACCTTAGAAACATTTTTTGCATTCTAAAACCTCTACTTGCCAAATTTGGCTCCATTTACTTGATAAGCTCTCGAGTTATGTAGAAACTTTTGTTTCATTTATATGGGAACACCGCCCCCCAGCCTAACAGAGAGAGAGAGGAGGGGTCTCGAACTATCGTAGAAACATTTATTGCCTTTAAAATCCCCGCATGCCAAATTTGGTTCCATTTGCTTTATTAGATCTAGAGTTATGAAGAAATTACAGTTTCATTTGTATGACAGGACCCCTTCTAGGAGAGGGGAGGGGTCACAAACCACCATAAAAACATTTTTCTCCTCCAGAAAACCCCACATGCCAAATTTGGTTCCATTTGCTTGATTAGTTCTTGAGATATGCCGAAACTTCTGTTTCATATGTATGAGAGCCTCCCTTTCTAGAGAGGGGAGGTGTCTCTGACTACCATAGAAACATTGCTTGCCTCCAAAAACTTCCGCATGCTAAATTTGGGTTCTTTTGCTTGATCAGTTCTCGAGTTATGCAGAAATTTGTGCTTCACTTGTATGGGAGCCCAACTTTCTAGAGAAGGGAGGGGTTTCAAACCATCATAAGAACCTTCCGGTGTCCAAGACGAATTCAACAAAGCAAAAATCTTGCCAAACGGTCCTTCCGCTCGCGAGTTGAATCGTGACAAAGGAAACCCCAACTCATTTTTATTTAGGCTTTGTGCACAAATTACGTAACGCAGAAAAACGGGATTTTGGACCCCCTCTCCCCCCTATGTAACAATAAGTAACGCGTGATTAGACTCCCCCCCTTTAATTACGTAACGCTCACAGACCCCCTCCCCCCCTACTTCTCAATTGTTATAAAGTCATCACAAAAACTGTAATTGGGGGTTTCACTTAAAAAAAACATGTTTTTTCCATCTGTATCGATGATGGGTGTTCTTCCTAGCACAAAAATACTTATTATGAATCTCAACTATTTTTTCTCGATTTTCAAACAAGAAAAATCTAATCATTTTTATTTTCACAAGCCGACATGCAGTTTCACAAAGTGACATTAACTTTCAGTAACAGGGGGCTCCCGGCACTTAATTATCAGTCACAGGGGCTGCCATTATGACATAAATGTCAACTTATGTATGCTAGAAATCAATGGTTGGTTCTTTGGTTTAGGTAGTCTGTTTTTTGTAGCGTGTTTCATGGTGAAATAGGATGATGTTGGCTTGCAATCAACATGTTTTCATAATATTTTGAAATTGTTCTTTTCAATAGTTACGCTCGTCAAAATTAAAAAATAAATTAACTGCCGGTATATTATTATATTTGCTATCGAACAATGTTATAATCCCCATACCCTTATAATACCCTATTACGCCAATTGGTGATACAAATCGCCATAAGATACCTTTCGTTTAGTAGATCACATTTAAATAGTATGTCTCCATATATCGAAGCTTTAGAATTTGGTCGGAACTATGCAGTTGTTTTTAAATTGGTGCAGTGTTCCAGTTACGGCAACATGATTAATATTATAGAAACGAAGCTTTGGCTCAGTTTTGATTTTTTTTCTTCAAAATATGGATTTAAAGCTTTCATTCAACGTATTGAAAGTGGGGTTTTCGCACAAAATTTAAACATGGTTCTTAACTAGTATAAATTAACCCTTTGCTACTTGCTACTTTGCGTGGCACACAGAAAATTTTATTGATTTTAAATTGGTTATCACTTTTGATTTATGTTTCAAATTGATTATTTTGTTACGTAACGATTGTAAAACCCCCCCTCCCCCATATGTCACAATAAGTAACGGTGGCTCAACCCCCCTCTCCCCCCTTCATGCGTTACGTAATTTGTGCACAAAGCCTTACACAGATAAAAAGAAACATTAAATTTTCTGCGTTATCTAATACACATAAAGAGGATGCTAGATTTGCCAGAATATAATGGGATATTTCATGAAAATTTTAGCCAGATAACGCCTGAATCCAGCCTGTTGTATGAAAGATTGCCAATATTGTTGTATGGCACATGCAAAGTTGCAAGCAATTTCGTTGTCTACGCCTCCTTTAGCTTGGATTTAAACGAGGGGATATTTTACACGCTTGTTTAAATTAATTATTTTTTTCTGTGTATATAGATTACAGTGCAAGTGAGAGCAATATTACTGGCGTCGATCTTCCGAACCACATGGTATATGAGTTTATGCATATGTGAGGGCAAATCGGGTAAAATGGACCACCTCCTGGCATTCGATCAAAGTAAAATTTGTTCCCTACAGTTCTTCAGCTTTTTTACAGTGCATTTGGGTTCAATATAGTAGCACCAAGTTTAGTTTTTGGGTAATAATTCAAGTTTGCATCAAAAATGAGGAGAGAAATGCGCAAACTGGGACACTTACTGCAGTTAACCCTAAATGAAATTAACACCATTCGATTGCTCGCATTTTTTTCCCATAAGAGAGGCTATTTTTCAGGAGTTCTGCTCTACGCCGTCTAAATTAATGGGATTTTGGATCCATTTCTGCCCACTGTGCATTGGTTTTAAGGGGTAAGGCCACTATAACGGCCCAAAAAAAAAGGTTTTTTCACCAATTTTTTGCTCCCGAAATTGAAGGTATTTGAAAAAAAACTTTTAATGGTGTTATCGGGCGTACATTAACCTTTATTATCAAATTTTTTAACAGTAAAAAAAACAAAATGGCGGTTCAACAGCTATCTTCCCGGGACATGTTTTGCTTCCATGGCTCCGCGGCACGCAGCACCACTGGTGCACTTTTGAGTCTAGAACAAAAAAAGAAAACCATTAATCTAGAGGGCTGTAGGTAGAGAATGTCGATCGGATTTTAAAAAATATCAATTTTTGTGGATTTGGCGTGCGTTTGAAAAAAAAATTGATTTTTGACGAAAAAAACGGCAAGTTTTTTGTTAATAAAAAATCAATAAATAAAGTTCTTGAAAATTCCGATCGACATTCTCAAGATAATGTAAATGTTCACATCTGGTTAAAATTTCAAGTAAAAAAAATGAAAATTGTTCGAGTTATGCTGCGTGCCATTTTGAAAAACGATGTTTCGAGAAAAACGCGTTTAAAGTTTTTTTTTTTTTATTTGCATTTCCCCCTGAAAAATTAAAAAAAGGAGAATTTTTTTTCGCACAGGACCTTTTTTTTCTTATTCTAGAGGGTTTAAACTATTTTTTAAGCCAATAAAAAAAATCGATTTTTCAAAAAATTTACAGTGGCCTTACCCCTTAATATTCAGGTTTTTGCCAAGAACTGAAAATTGAATTGAGCATAGCGTCTTTAACTTTCAGCTAGCGGAGAAAAAAGCAATCAATGCTTGTCTAAAAGTTCTCATTGCAGGATTAGAGATAATTATTTGGATACGTTAGGTTAGCTAGGTTGGGTTCTCGAGTAAAGGGAAAAGAGTGTTATAAAATGTTTAGTCCTTATAATTAAAAAAAAAAACTCATGCATGTCCACTTTTTGCACTTTTTTGCAACATCAGGTAAGTTAGGGTAAAATCGAGGTAATTTAGGGCTTTTGCATTGAGGCAAAGAGGCAATTCATCAAACATTAAAGGGTGTATTCGATAAAAATGGCACACACATATATATTCATCAAAATTAAACTGATTATCGGATTTTATTGAAATTTTCAGGGAATGAAGAACTACTAATGAGTTTTGATTTACAGCATTTGTTTTATTCAATTTCGTCTCCCATCCCGAATGCCCGCACCTTCCTTTTCACTCCACTCATCAAATTTTGTACAACTGATTTTCCCAGTGTTTTTGTTGTTTTTACCCAAATTTTCTTCAATTCTAGCTTTGTTTTTATAGTTTTGGGATGTTTGCGAAGTTCCGTTTTCATAATTGCCCAGAATTTTTCAATTGGACGAAGTTCCGATGAATTTGGTGGGTTCATATCCTTTGGCACAAAATTGACTCCGTTGGCTCGGTACCACTCCAATACGTTTCGAGCGTAGTGGCAGGATGCTAGATCAGGCCAAAACAGAGTTGATCCTTTGTGCTTCTTAATGAATGGCAAGAGACGCTTCCTTAGGCACTCTTCCGTGTAAATCGCACCGTTTATTGTTCCGGAAGTGATGAAGGGAGCACTTATTTCACCGCATCCGCAAATCGCCTGCCAGATTAGAAACTTCTTTGCAAATTTCGATAGTTTCTTCTTTCGGACATCCTCCGGAACATCGAACTTCGACTTGGCAACGAAATATTCTTGCCCAGGAAGTTGACGGAAGTCGGCCTTGACGTATGTTTCGTCATCCATCACGATGCAACCGGATTTGGTGAGCAGCTTCGTGTAAAGTTTCCGGGCGCGGGTTTTCGCAGTGATGTTTTCTTTTTCATTCCGGTTTGGGGCCTTTTGCACTTTGTAAACATGTAACCCAGCACGCTTCATGGCGTTCTGCACAAAACCGACTGACACCTTAGACTTTTTAGCGACATCTCGAATTGACATGTTTGGACAATTCTTGAATTGTTGTACGACTTTCCTGGCCATTTTACTGTCCATTGGACCACTTTTACCACTCCCTTCCTTCCTTTGGACACTCAGACGCTCCTTGAAGGTTCTTATTACACGAGACACAGTTGTATTTGCAATTCCAAGCCTTTTAGCAATCCACCGGTGGGACGCCCCTGGATTTTGATTGTGAGTGCACAAAATTTTCTCACGGACAATTTCTTGTTTCGACGACATGACTGGAACTACTGAATGTATAACTATGAAACTTGGCAGATGTAAATAATACACTATGGATAAGATCTACTCAAATTTCTAGGTTTTTTACTCATACGATTCAAAAGTTACAGAAGATTTTCTGTGTGCCATTTTTATCGAATACACCCTTTAACACTGAAAAAAAAGCAAACATTAAAATTCTAAAAATTGATTCAAAAAATGGACAAAAATTGGCCGATTTTTCATGTGTTTACCTTCTCCAGCCCTGAAGAAACTACCCATGCAGCATCAAACATAGTAACCCATGAATAAGCAGACGAAATTTGACATCGAGTTATTTTCCCTACTAGAAAGGTTCTTCCTCTCATCTGTTCGAACAACGGGAGAAAAAGAGGCACCTCCCGCAACAGGCAGAAACTAAAGCCCAGCATTCGAGTGCACCCGAGACTTAAGCCACTGGCAATAATGGCAAACACTCCTCGTTCACCCATCGATCCCGGCCGAACGGAGCAGCATCATCATCATCATCATCGACGTGTCGCCATAGTTTAGTTTAGTCGAGTTCAGCTGAGGGCACGAGCCTTTGTCACCACTTTTTAAAAACGCATTGAAAACCTTTTACATCATTTGCCGCCCGGAGCCTCGTTGAGAATGCGGTGGCATTTTCCCTACCGACAATTTTATGAGCTCCTGAGCAGCCGCCGGTCCTTTCATTGAATGGTGGTTTGAATGCATTGCGGATAAAAGCTACAAGACAGACAGACAGACGAGTGAAGTGACGGATGCGATGACTGGAAGGTGACGGATTACCTCAGCCGCTTTTGTGGCTCGCGTAATAAAGTTGGAGGTTGTCCACATCATCACGTCTCAGACGCAACAAACAAGAGGAGGCGACAAAAGCGACCAAAACGAGCCACAACCAGAGATTGATCGATGACTTAGGAGAGAGGATTAGATTTAATGCCTTTTGAAAGTCAAAATTAAGACTTAAAACAAAACCACACAGGGCGGGCGGCCACGCGATCTAAACTGGGGTGTGAACAAGGCGGCATGGCATGTGTAAGCCGTGAGATGATTTACGTAATTATTGATCGGATTGAAGATTTGAGCCGACAATGTCAAGGGCTCCAGCGTTCAATTAAGTTGTACGGTTTACTGCGATGGAAGCTTTGTTCGACCAGATGAATCTCGAAATGGTAGTAGGCTTTGAGAAAAAATCCTTGTGATCTGAAGCGAAAAAATAACAAACAAGATTTCGAAAAAAGAACTTAATAATGCCAAAAGGATAAAGACCGAACAAGAAAAAGAAGGAGAACATCCGGCCAGCCAACAAAAAAGGAGAAGCAAGGAGCCAGAAGGAGAAAAAAACCGTCTCTCGAAGAAATTCCGAGAAATGATACCTGAAGCACAGAGTTGGATGAAAACATTTTTTCTGCTTTACATCATCCTCGGTGGTGGAGGATGTCAAATTTCCCGAACTGAACAATCGAGCATAATCTCCAGTCCCATGCGGCAGTTTGCTAGAGCCGCTTAACCTACCTGCCAAACTCCACACCCAGATCATCGTTGTCTATTTTCTCAAATAAACGCTTTATCCGGAATATCATGTAGGGGGAAGAAGAAGAAAAAAACAAAAAAAATAACAAAACACGAGTAAGTAGTAAGAAGCAAATCTCCTACTCCTGACTGCACGATGGCATTAGCCCCTGCCACGGAAGGCCGAAACGCATGTAGGTTTTATAATTTAAATTAATTTACAGTTTCTTCAACTTTGGCTTCTCTGTTTCGGTTGCGCATTTTCTTCTTCTATTTCTTCTCTCTCTCTCTTATTTCTTTCGGATCCGCGAAGTTTTACCTTTTGGTGTGTGTTCATTACGCGTGATTCGATGCCCGGTGTTTTCAGCGGCTGTTTGTCTGCGCGGGGAAGAATCGGCATTCCCTCAACCTGTAGTGACTCTAAGACATATTGGGCAGTTTGGCTTCCAGTGCTTGCTCCCCGACACGACTTTTCCCTATCTGTGTTACGCATGTTTTCGCGCTTAGTAAAATTTGATTTGATTTGGACTTTGTTCTTTTTATTTCTTTTCTGGGATTTTCTATTGTATTTGGTCGTTTAATTTGCATATAAGTGTATTTGATATGTTGATGTTACGGTTTCGAATAAATGGAGGCGAAAACAGTATGTTTGAGATTTTTTTTGCAACATCGAAGTACGATGTGATGATGTTCAGTCTTCATTTGGACGGCTTCCCTGTGATGCTAAAGGATGTATTTATGTCTCTACAAAAGTAGCACTCCGGTTTTCACGTCATTGATTATATGGAAGCAACTCACGCACTCAACAGCAAATGGCCGTTTCCTACATTGCTCTAGTTTTCTTTTTCTCTCTCCATACACTGCCAACAATCAAAATCCCCCGCTATGAGGCGATTCTATATCGACTCCTTAACTGTGCTTATAATCATCAAGTCACTCGTGACAGAGCGGAAAAATACTCTAATTTAATCATTTATGTCCACGTGGCACAATACTAACAGCACAAACAATCACAACTAACGGGTGTCCACTAAAAAATGAGAATGATTTCAATACTTTTCCATCAGAACAAAAACGGCCGCATAGAAATGTCACTTTAGATGAATGAATCGTTGCACTCTCCAGAAAATTTTCATACACTCTTATTTCACTCTAACATGTTCAGTCGTGTTCAGCATGCCGTCGAAACAGGAAGAACTGCGCGCGCGCGTTGTACAATTCTTTCAAGCGAACGAAGATCGTGGAAAAAAATACACGGTGGACCATTTTTGTCGTGAAAAAGTTCCGGTATCCACCGTATACCGTATCCTGGCATGCATGAGAGTAACCCGGAAGAAAGGTTGCGGCCGTCCAGCGAAAATAATGAATGAGAAAACGCTCCGCTCGCTGCGCTGCATGTTCAACAACAAGGATTCGGTAAGTCAACGGGAAGCAGCCCGAAAGTTCCATTGTTCGAAGTCACTCATCTGCAAGACGCTAAAGAAAGAAGGAATAGTGTGTAGAAAGAAAACCAGATCCCCAGAGTACACAGATGAGCAGATTCAAACCGTGAAATCCCAATGCCGCTGGATGACTCGGAATTACGGCGGAAAATCTTTCGTTCTGGACGACGAAAGCTACTTTCCTCTTTCGAAGTCTCAGATACCGGGAAACGACCGATTCTACACTAAGGACAAAATCTACTACTCCTCCAAAAGTAATGTATAAGTTCAAGCACAAATTTGAATCGAAGGTTATGTTATACATCGTAATATCCGATAAGGGTATTTCGAAGCCGTGGTTCAAACCAAGCGGTTTTGGCCATCAACCAGGAGGGTGTACCAAAGAGAGTGTTTGCAGAAAATACTCATCCCATTTCTTAAACAACATCACTCGGATGGCAAATACGTGTTTTGGCCGGACAAGGCATCATCGCACTACGCAAAAAAACGCTAACGTTTTTGGAGAGCCAAAATATACCATATGTCCCAAAAGACCGGAATCCGACAAATTTGCCACAGTGCCGTCTATCGAGGATTTCTTCGGTCTTTTGAGCTCCATGGTATACAAGGATAATTGGAAGGCCAAGAACACCAAGCAACTTACCAACAGGATCAAAGCTGCATCCGAAAAATCGATGTGGCTGCCGTCCAACAGTCATGTTCCAGCATAACGACTAAGCTGCGCCGCATGGCAGACCACGGACCATATGACAATATTCACTAAACTTAGTTTGAAGATTTAAGTTGACCCTTTTAATAAAATAAATCAGTTTGAACAAAACTTCACTGGTATTTTTTCCTGACCGATTCTTTTCGTTCTCATTATTTAGTGGACACCCGTTAAGCTGATATTAACTCTTCCTCCGGGTTTGGGGGCGTAGCACAAAAACAAAAAAAAAACGGAGAAAAACTACCGACCTTCACAAATTTTTGGAAGGAATCGATTATATTCACTACATCTTACACAAAACACGTGGAGATTTTATGATTTCAGGTTAAATCACTATATATTTTTGATTTTACTTTTCGCGAAAAGGACGCAGAAAAACAAAACACGTCAGTTTCAAAGCGCGGCTTGCCGTGATCTTATTTATTTTATTCGTTATTGAGCTTAAGCTAGTGCATGCTATTTTAGCGTGAATTCGGTTTACGTGTTGCTTACATGTCAAAAAAACCTTTCAGTTCATTTATTTTCATCATCACAGTTTTTTTTTGCAAAAGTTCGTCAAACGAGTAGTTTTGAAATAAGTATTGGAGGAATACACTTTGCAGCATCTGCAGAGAGCTGACCGAATATCAAGTTCCAGCAATTCAAAATTGGATAATAAATTCGTCGATCAGTTTCTTCTAGTGATTTGGTTAAGAAAAACAGGACCAGCATCAAGGTGATCCAGCGAATAAAGAAAATAAATGATTTGAAGACATACGGGAAGCAGAAAAGCATCAAAGAGAATCTCCGGAGCAAAAATGTGGGCTTAAGCCGTATTTTTGGACATGATTGATTCAATGGACGATGAAACGTACTTGAAAGAGGGATTCAGGAACACTGTCGGGACCTCAGTTCTAACCAAATCCACAGAGTAGATAAGACTGTTGCTATTGAAAAATTCGGTGACTCGTTTTCAAGCAATTTGCACATGCGTTTGCGATCTTCCATTTTATACTCAAAAGCAATAATATATGCTGAAATTGACCGAAACAAATGTATGCAGGAAGAGGTTGGCTTCGCTATATCATAAGCATGAGCATGAAAGATTAACTCTACAGTGGTTTACTGACAACAAGGTTGATTTCGTTGAACAATATATCAACCAACCAAACTGTCCCCAGCTACAATCCATCGAACGCTACTAGGTAACCGTCAAGTGGATCCTCGAGAAGGTAGGTGTAGAAGACAAACTTGTCAGCAGCGTTCAGGAAGTGCACAAAACTACTGTGCAGAACTTGATGGACGGTCTTAAGGCTTTCATCATTCGATCGTAATCTGATTAACTTTTGTCAGAAGCAGATAATTTCTCATCTCCATGCGAAGCTCTAGGAGTGGGCGGTAATTTATTGCTAGAGCGAATAGAAAATGAAGAGAAAGTGTATTGATAGTTCCGTAACGGCAGGCTTTGAAATTGAAAGATACAAGTTTGAAAACGAGCGGAGGGCATTGAACGGTAGTATCCGATCAGGCACATCAGGTATCCTCCCCCTTGCCTACCCTGGAATGGGTAGTATGGTAAAGGGTTATGCTAAAGGATAAAAACTGAAATCTTCAATTTTATCGTAGAAACCTTAAATACGCTTATATAATAATAGCTCGGTAAGTATGAAGGTGCAGCTAATAATATCGAACTTCTTCTTTGTGTACATTTTCAGTTATTCACAGCTTGTCTGTTTTATTATGATTTACCAAATAGGTTATTTTTCAACATTCATGCTGTAAATTCACGTCAATTTGTTTACATTAATTGTTATGTTATATATTCTCCGTGCGAGGAGTAACGATTATGATGTAGAAGGAGATGTTCGCTCATCACCATGAGGCACCAAGAGTGAACAACAATGTTTTTGGCTAGAATGAAAGATATGAAGAGAAAGTTTTTGATAGTTCCGCTAGTGTGCGGCAGGCTTGGAAATGTAACAGATGTTTTAGGAAAATTGAGCGAAAAGGGCATGCGTACAGTGGTATTCGAACCAACGACATTTTTTGCCTAACATCCCACTGCGGGGTAGGTCGAAGCAACGGACTAAGTCCGCCACTTCAACAGGCCTGATTAGCCTAATTAGTTGTAGTAACTTGATTATGACTTAGCAAGCGATATTTATGTTATCCCAACCGAATGGCAACAAGTGTGCTATTAGGGTCGACTTTCATGTTTCTGGTATGACCTGTGTGAATAATTTTCTTAATTTAAGGGTTATTTTCTCCAAAACTTAAATAAGTCAGTGTAAAGAACTTGGTTTATGTAGTATAACAGGCCGTGAGAAGGATTTATACCTTTCATTTATATATTTCATTACCGGTGTTCTGGATTGTTGTTGGGTTGAACTTACCTGGAAAGAAAGAAAAAGAGGGAAAATTAGATGTCAGCTTTGAAATTTCAGTGAAAAGTATGTTGCGTTATTCAGACCGTTGATGTAAATAACCTCTTCTAAATTTACAAACGAATTATTGAAGTTCATCACGCCATCACACACCACAACCATTTTACGGATACCTTAAAAACGTCACAAAACGAATACTACTGCAGTGCAAAAACCTCAAAACGGCTGCCAACCGGAGCAGAGATCTCTTCCAGCAATAACCTTTTCAGTTCAACATCTCCTCATCCTGCAACCCTTCCGCAACCCTTGGAGGATGTTTTGCTATTTCAGGATTAAATACTCATCACAATTTCAGAGCCATTGCCTCATAGCTCTTTCTCTCCCTCTCTCACTCTTCTCCACCTAGTGAAACCATTTGCACATCACTTCCGCCTCGGAATTTAAATAAACGATAATAAAATAAAACTTAATGATTATTTTATTACAGCCCGAGCGACGATGACAGTTGCTGCATAGAAGGCGATAAGAAGATGGAGCGAGGAAAATTACGCTGTATAAACATTCGACGACGAGAGCCGAGATCTGTATAGGTATGTTTATCTGTTTCTGTGCTCGGGAAGCAGTACCTTTCGTAGGAATCCTCGGATGTGTCCCTCGAGATGTGGAGCGCAATGGGAAATTTGCACTTGGAATCTATGAAGTGAAACATTAATTACAGCGTCCCATCGTCGTCCTCGTCGTCGTCGTGGGATGGTTGGGTAAGTGTGTTAAGGATGCAAAGTTCTGGCTTAAGCTATGACGGTGTTAATCACTGGCCTGTGACGAGAAATGCACTGCAATTGGTACGATGAGCTGGATTTGGTTGAAGATAAGCCGATGATTCTGAGGATACAAATGAACCACTTGAAGCTAGTTTCAATTTGTGACAGTTACAAATCTGAGCAGGTAATTCAATTCAGTTTCCGGAAACATTTGCGAGGAAAAACTCCGAGCATTCTGACTCGGGAAATCGTATTCATCAATTTGACCTCCCCGTAAGCCCTTTTAACGATTCAACCCGAAAAGCTTCTAATGCTTCACGGCCATTAAGCAAGCCCAGCATTGTCCAATTTCCATCCCAAACCACCGGAGTACAACGCAACACAGCACATAATCCGTCCCCACTGGCCCATGTTCCCTTCTGCTTCCCCTTAGGAAAAAGAGTTCATCTTATACATCATCTTCTCTAAACCGCATGGGACACGTCCGGAGTTTTCGGTGACGAAATTCAAAACAATCGTCGTCCCGTGTATCCCACATCGGTCGGACGACCAGCCGGGCAAGACAGAGACATAACCCGAAAAGAGCTTTCACCACATTGCCATAAATCTTCAGTAATCCAATTAGGACACAACAGAACTCATCTAATTAAACGCATCGACGGGCATCACAGAAGCAGCATCGGGCGACGTCTAAAATTTGCAAACAGCACTCCCTTCACTATGTACTGTGCTCCAGAAATATCCCCATGAGCTCGAAATCAAAACATGGTCCTCGTTTCCTTTCTCGAATTCCTAAACAACAACAACAACTGTGGAGCAATATGGAAGCTCCATATCCCGGAGAATGTCTATACGGCGTTCCATGATCTCGTCATTATCGCTCGGGGAGTTTCGGTTCGCACCATAATTCGAGAGCATCGCTGCCCTGTCTGGCTGGGAAGGATTGTTCCGAAAACGAGGACACGGACCCCGGACAAGGGATTTTAAAATGTTCAAGCAATTTGGCCCTTCGTTGGTCTGCAAGTGGAAATTGTTTGTTTCACCACCTTCCATTTTGGAAGTGGGGGGATTGGTTGACCTTCGAGGGCGGAGCTTTAAATACCGTTCCAGCTGATGTTTTTCCGAATTTCGCTTCCTGGAATTTTGTCCAGCACGAACGAAGGAGAAGAAGTGGCTTGTGGGAACGGTTGTTGCTTCCGTTTTTTTTCATTCTTCTTTTCGCTCTGTGTGTGTGGCTGTTGGTGGCTGTGGCTGTTAGTGAGATTTGAAAAAGGGTAAGCAGGATGTGAAACTGAAAGGGAGATTAACAGCAGACTAGGCCAGGCTTAGAGTTCTTTTATGGCTGAATTTCTAGTAGCTAGCAAATTCTGGAAACCGATACGAGAAAAGCTGGACAAAATAACAAATTCCATGTGGTGACCCGAGGTCGACAGTGTGAGGAAAACTGTTGCAAAATTAACTTGAGTTGGGAGTTTTACAAAGATGCGCGGATTGGCGAGATGTTTGAATCCCAATTGATTGGCGTTGGATCAACGCGTTGACGGTGGATAATATTCTGATTTTTGATATATCATGTCATTGCCCTTCACGATGAAATTTAAACGTTCTTAACGATATTTATGTCAATCATTATGAAATTTTCTCGGAAGTTATAAATCATGAAATGTAAACTTTAGAATATGACACATATAAAAAGTGACCTTTTGATAGTACTTTTAACATCATTCCAGTTTCAACAAACGACACGAACGGCAGGGTTGCCACATGCACAGATTTATCTAGGTTGACACAGATTTTTGTATTTTTTTTCCATACAAATATCTGCTTGTAAACATTACAGATTTTTGAGAAAAACCAAGATTTAAATTTTCCTACCTGCCGCACTCTGTCGGACCTTTCACTTTCTCTTCACATCTTTCATTCTAGCCAAAAACATTAATGTTCACTCTTGGTGCCTCTGGTGATAGCGAACATCTTCTACATCATAATCGTTACTCCTCGCACGGCGAATAAATAACATAACAATTAATGTAAGATTTTTAAGATTTTTGGTAATTGCTCAACCTCAAATTCGAAATATGAGTACAGTTTAGAATCCACCTTTTTCATATACTAAAGGGTGTTTCGGGCAAAATTTGGTCGACTGAAACTCGACGCATTTCTTTTCATCGTGCATTAAAAATTTTTGCACACCCCTCATTTTGAAGATGTGTGCGTGTAGCATCATGCCTCTGTTTTGATTTTGAGATTTGCACTTCTGTTGTCAAAATTTCGTCGAAGGATTCAACAAATTTTGCACGTGCATAGCAAAAATCCAAACTACTCTCATGCCAATTTGGCGAAATTGTTGAATGTGGCTAAATCAACTGTTTTCAACGTATTAAAAGTGTTCGGTGAACGTTTGTCGACATCAAGGAAAGCTGGATTCGGGAGAAAACGAAAGACGGAGGCCACAGCGACAACAAAAAGAGTTGCCCGATGTTGTGGGTGGAACCCCAGCCTCTCCGTCCGAGAAGTCGCAAAGAAGCTGGGAGTGGCGCCTTCAACCGTAGATAGAGCTAAAACACGAGCTGGACTGTCTACTTACAAGAAAGCGGTGACTCCAAATTGCGACGATAAACAAAACACGTCGGCCAAAACACGGGGAAAGGTGGCATATATTTTCAAGCACATTAAACTGTCAAAGTTCGCGAAGAAATATCTGGTGTGGCAGGCCATCTGTACCTGTGCCTTGAAGAGCAACGTTTGCATTGCTACCGGAACCGTCAACCAGAAAATTTATCTGAGTGAGTGCCTACAAAAACGTTTAATGCCTTTCCTGAAGCGACACAATTGTTCCGTACAATTTTGACCGGATTTGGCATCTTGCCATTACGGAAAAAAGTCCATAGAGTGGTATGCTGCCAACAACGTTCAAGTGGTGCCCAAGGACAAGAACCCTCTCAACACGCCAGAGCTCCGCCCAATCGAACAATATTGGGCCATAGTCAAGCGGAACCTTAAGAAGACTCAAAAAGCTGTAGTAAGCGAGAAACAGTTCAAGGCAAACTTGCGTTCTGCGGCGAATATAGGAGACAAAATGTCACAAAATAGTATGGCAGATGTTTAACGAAAGACCCGGCAATTTGCAGTCGTTTAAATGGAAGCTTAGCTGAATATTTTTCCTGCATTCTGTATTAACTGTACTTGAAAAAGACAAAGAATTTACTTATTAATAAAATCTTTGGTCGACTCACACACATCACTGTTTGACCATATTTTGAACGAAACACCCGTTACTTTCAGTGTTTTAGGCCCACGGAGTAAAATAAAACAATTGACAATGGCTTTACAGTGACAGATGACAGTTTCTATAGGTATTCTTCAGACGTTTGTAGGCATTCCTTCAGGAATTCATTCAAGAGTTTCTTCTGGCAATGGTTTTTCAATACTTTGTTGTGGTGAAATGTTTGGAGAAATCCCTGATCTTGTGAAATTTTGCAATTTTTAAAGAATCTCTGGAGGACACCTAAAATAATTACCCAAAAACTATACGGTTATTCCTGAAGTAATTCTTGGAGAAATCTTGGAAGAACTTTTTGCATGAATTTCTTGCAGTGATTTTTACAAAAGATACTGTTCTTCTAATTTAGAAGTATTTCTGATGCATTTATGCGAAAGAATTTCAGGAATTTAGAATAATGTTTTCCATGGTTGTTTTTGCTATTCGGAACAAAATTATCTCGAACGTGATTCTTTCCTAGAGAGTTTGAGCTGTTTAGCTAAGCAAAGGTAGATGGAATTGAATGGAAAATACTAATTTTTTCTTCTCATATCTAGTTATAGATTTACAGTCTTTATGCGCCTTTTTTGATCCAAAAGTATCTATATTGCAGGTTGTATGACAGTAATTCTCACTCTCTACGGAGCTGTAGCCGCCATTTTGGATTTCGGTCAGCTATCAACTTCAGCCATCAAGACACAGTCTTCGTTCCAAAGAAATCCATATTACAGGGTATTTGACAGTTTTTCTCCCAATTTACGCTACATAAGCCGCCATATTGAATCCTTAAATGGCGCTAGGTGATTGTTTGTTATCTTCAATATAATTTGACAGTGCGAAAACCTACACATAATTGATACGCAATTGATAAACAGTTCCAAATCGATAGCACCGGTTACAAAAAAAGGTTTGTGAGCTTTGGATCAGATGGAGTTTCATTAATGGTGGGTTCTGACCGATCTGTCAAGAAAATGCTGAAACGTGACTGCCCTCTTCTGATAACTGTCAAATGTACTTGCCATTTTATGGCTCTTTGTGCAAATTACGCATGCAAAAACTGCCATTGTATCTGGAACAAATGATGCGATTTAAAGCTATGTCCATTTAGAATCCGGAATAATAAAATCATCTGTATTCGATAACGGATTGACGTACAAATAAGTTTAATACATCAAAACAAAGGTAATTTACTGTTTATAAAAAAAATCTTTACAAATCATTTCTCTTCGTTTCTAATGAAAATACGCCCTTTCTTCTTTATTCCTCCCGTCAAACGCTGCACACCTCCGGAGTCAACTTCCTTGGCACAGTTGTTCCACATTTTGGTCATCTGAGTCGCGTCTCGAGCCGTTTTTTCACTTTGCTTAAGTTTACGCTTCATTATTGCCCAAAATCTCTCGAAGGGTCGGAGCTGTGGGCAGTTGGGTGGATTAATGTTTTTATCGATGAAATCTACGTTTTTTAGCAAAAGCGAGCTGAATATCTGTGGAAAGCAACGCGAGACAGTCGTTCGTTCCCTTACCCCTACGGAAACCATATTGAGTATCTGAAAGCAGGTTGTTCGTCTCAACCCATTTGTCCAGACGGAAGAGGATCATTTTCTCCAACAACTTTCGGATACAAGATAACATCGCGATGGGTCGATAGGAGTTGTGGTCGGACGCGGGCTTACCAGGTTTTTGAATGGCAATAACTCTCACCCGTCTCCAATCATCCGGTACAATGTTGAGTTCCAGAAACTGATTAAACAAGTTCAACACGCGCCTCTTTGCGACGTCTGGGAGGTTCTTAAGCAAGTTGAACTTGATCCTATCAGCTCCTGGAGCCGTATTGCCACACGAAAGGAGTGCGAGAGAGAACTCTACCATTGAAAAGGGTTGGCTAATCTCATCTATCGAATTCGTGTTTTCGCGACGAATCATCCGTGCCGGCACAGAATCTGGACAAACTTTTCGCGCGAATTTGAGGATCCATTGGTCCGAGTACTCCTCGCTCTCGTTGTTCGTAGTTCGGTTACGCAACCTTCGCGCCGTGTTCCAAAGAGTACTCATCGACGTTTCGCGCGATAGCCCGTTCACGAATGTTCGCCAATAACCGCGTTTCTTGGCCTTGATGAGGCTCTTAAGTTCGCGTTCGAGAGCCGTGTATACTTCGAAGTGCTCAGGTGTTCCACGTCTACGGCAAACTTTAAACGCGTCGGACTTTTTACGGTAAACCTCGGTGCATTGCTGATCCCACCATGGAGAAGGAGGTTTCCTACGAGATGACGTCCCTGGAACTGGTCGAGTTTGAGCTTGAAGCGCGCTGTCTAAGATCAGGTTGGAGAGGAAGTTATATTCTTCCAGCGGTGAAAGCCTTTCTACCGTTGTTACGGCTTCATCTACTGCTGTCCTAAACTTTGTCCAATCGATGTGACGGGTAAGATCATACGTGACGTTGACAGATTTCGACGGATTGAACCCGGTGGCAACCGACATTTTTATGGGCAAATGATCACTACCGTGGGGATCTTGAATCACATTCCATGTGCAATCCAACGATAATGAATTCGAACAAAGTGTGAGGTCTAATCTACTGCCAACTGAGGATGTACCAGCCAAACGTGTGACTTCTCCATTGTTAAGTACTGTCATATTGAAGTTGTCACAGTGGTCATATATTATTGAAGACCGGTTGTCATCGTACAGTTCTCCCCAGCCTGTACCATGAGTGTTAAAATCTCCCATGATCAACCGTGGAGAAGGAAGGACCGAACAAATATCTGAAAGTTGTTTTCGGTTAACTGAGGCTCTAGGAGGAATATAAACGGAAGCAATGCAAAGGCTTTTATTTTTAATAACAGCCTGACATGCGACAACTTCAATACCTGGAATAGGAGGAAAATTCACTCTATAGAAGGAGTAGCACTTTTTGATCCCCAAAAGTACTCCTCCTCCACGTGAATCCTCACGATCAAGACGAATTATATTAAAATCATGAATCGGAAGATCGATTTCGGAAGAGAGCCACGTTTCACAAAGAGCAAATGCATCACAACCGGTATTGTGAGCTAAAAATTTGAATGATTCCAATTTAGGAATCAAACTTCGACAATTCCACTGTAGAACAGTGATCAAATCCCCGACCTCATTTGGAAAATTATCCATCGAAGGAAATGATAGCTGCAAGGATGGGCCACTTAATTGTCAATTGCTTTAAAAAGTCTTCACTGTGGGAAGCATTGCCAAAACAATGCTTTTGAGAGGGTCAGAAATTTCGAGGTACTTAAAGATACCTTCGGCAATGTCATCAAATGAGAACAGCCCACTTGAGGAGGGGCTTCTGTTCTTAAAATAGGGGCGTCAGGGGTTTTGGATGTCCCCGGGAGAGATGGAAAGTCCTGGGTGTAGTTAGTACTACGGAAACCAGGAGGAATTGTTTTTCCTTTTTTCCACCTTTTTAGAAATGGGCAAGTTGGTCTCGGGCTTCTGTTCAGCAACTTTCCGTTGGCGAACGCGTCTTCGCTTTCGTGAAGCACCTTCCGGAAAACTGACTGATGTTCCCTCTTCAACCAAATCAAAGTCAGACTCGTCATCTGACAGAGGAGCAAAGGGATTTGTATTGGCATCGGGTGATGGTGAGGCCCTTTTCACCATTTCGGCAAAAGATTGCCTGGAACGCTGTTTTAGCGAGCGTTCTAATTTTTCCCCGCGTTGTTTGTACGCCGGGCATAACGAGAGGCATGAGGAGGAGAACCCTTGCAGAAAGCGCATTTTGGTGTGCTGTCTGCGCAGGCCCCATCCTCGTGTTTCTCCCCGCAATTGGAGCAGCGTGCCTTATTGCCGCAATGGGAGGTCGTATGTCCCATCTGCTTGCATTTTTGGCAGATCATGACCCGAGGTACAAACAACCGCACAGGTAGTCGAAGTTTTCCCAACTCGACGTATTGAGGAGGGCTGAGCCAGAGAAGGTCACACGAAACGAGTCTGACGGTGTATATTTCTTTTCACCCTTGTTGATCGATACTGTGCCAAGCTGGCGCACATCCAGTATCTTCACTGGCGAAAGCAGAGGGTTCTTATATCGACCAACCCCCGCTTCAGCAGGATCTCATGGGTCAGACTTGAATCGGTGACCACACCTTCGATTTCAATACCCCGAGCTGGGATGTACACTAAATACTCGAGTGTAAAAAGCTGAGAGACAGCAACCTCGTTTGCCTGCTTAAGGTTGGACACAACGACCCGAAGTTTATTGGGTCTGACTTTGATTATCTCGGTCACGGCCGAGAATCGCTTCGTCAGATCATCAGAAATCTGACAAACATTCAGAGGTTTCGATTTGGGCTGAAAATAAACAACCCATGGACCAGATGAGCTATCTGGATAAGCACGTGATCGGGTTACCTTTTGAGTTACCTCATCATTTCGCGCCATAGATGATTCGTCTTCCGACAAACCATCCATGGCTCGTTTGTGGGAGCTTATGGCGCTCAACCACTGAGGCAATTAATATGAAAAAAAACACAACACACACACAGAGACTCAACACAAAATACTTAAGCTAACAACAAATACTGAGAATATATTTAGGAGAGAAAGAGCAATAAAAACTTATCTTCTATGTACAATTGATCTGCTGCTGCCGGGCGACGAACGTGTGTGGCCGCCTATACCGGTCAGGAGTGAAGCACAACGAGTGTGATACGATGGTCGGTGATGGTTGGTAGATGAACGGATGAACGCTAACACTGGACTGCTGGTGTGCGTTTCCACACAGCGACGCTATAGCGTATGCAAAATGGCCCGTCTCCAGCCAACTGCAATTAATTTCCAACTTTGCACTGCTTACACTAATCTTCCGTTCTTCTTATGAAAAAAAAAACTCGACTATTGGTGGGCACTACCGCGAGAAAAAAATACCACTTGATTCTGCAATGAGGAACCGTGAAACACTCTCAAAGCAACGGCGCACGGGAAAACGAACTGTCTTGTTTGCTTGTCCACTGAGCAATGACTGATCAGATTTGATAGAACCAGTTTCACTGGAAGGGGAGTCGCCGTCGCCCTGTGCACCAACGTCAACTACCAGATGCCATCGGAGTCAAGGTCGAATCCACCATCGGTCTTATCACTATCATTGCGGCCTATTGCCCCAAATAAGCAAGCGCAAACAACAGGGTAGATACGACTTTACGAAACGATATCATCAGGCTAACTCGGAGGCATGAGCAGTTCATCATCGCCGGTGACCTGCATGCAAGAAATGAAACCGGGGGAACGCACGACGAAACAAGAACGATTCCGTCCTACATGAGGACTTGGAAGAGGGCCGTTATACCATCCTGGGCCCAGATACTCCCACCAGGTTGGGCAGATCCGGAGCCCATTCAACAACCGACATCTTCCTCACCAACATGGCGAACAACAACAGAGCCCAGCCAGTCGTGTTTCAAGAACTTAGCTCAGACCACTCTCCAGTGGTGGCTGAAGTTGGGTTTTGCGTCAACCGGCATTCCAGGTAACCAGGCGCAACTACCATCGCGTCAACTGGGTCCAGTTCCGCCATCAGGTCGACAACCCTAGTAGCACACATGTTGCCATTTAGTTGAGAAAACATAAATGTGCCTTGATTAGTTATAATCAAGTTGATGCAACTAATTATTATCGTTATGAGCTGCTTGGGAACACTGTCGATTACGATAGACGCCCTGAATCAACCGACAACATCGATCTGCAATTGCAGTCGATTGATCAGGTGACCTTCCAGGCCCGGGAGTACCACATCCTAGAAGCAACACAGGTGAGCAACTATTTAACTATTGATAGCCTCTCTAAAAAATTTATCCGTCAACGAAACACTTGCCTGCCTTAAAAGCAGACTGAAATTGGTTGAACAAAATCATCCAGGCCGAATGGTGGATCTCAGAAACAATAATGTTGCCTACAATAATCCACGCTCTCCCAGATTATGCAAAACCGTTCTGGAAAATAACGAAAAGTTTCATTTCACCGTTGATCTCACTAGACAACCATGACTCTAAGGATCGTTTGATTACTCCCGCTGAGAATGCTGCTGAGATAGGTCAACCCTTTGTCAGCTTCCACAATCTTGGTCAGAACATCATCAATCCTTACGAAGCTGCCGTTAACGACTTTTCATAGGAATTAGAAATCACAGCTCACGAACAGTCGGCCTATATCAAAACGCCGAAGACCATGAAGACCCTAGGTTTCGAAAAAATCCTGAATTTGGAACTCAAGCACTTGAGTTTCCATTTCTACGATCTTCTAGCATTGATATTCTACAAATGCCTTCAACTTACCTACTTCCCCTCATGTTGGAAGTTATACCCATCCAGAATCCTGGGAAAGATCCTTCCTCTCCCAAAAGCTATCGGCCCATCAACCTTCTCTCGGGAGTATCCAAACTATTCGAGAAAGCAATCTACCGTCGGCTCCTTGCATCTGCCGACGAACCCAAAATCCTGCTTGATGTAAAGTTTTTATGAACTAGAACATCCAAAGATAATCTGATAATGACTGGTGACCTTACAGAAAATTCACTGAATGTGTTTGAATGCATATTGTCACCATTCATAGGTTATGAAGCTAATGTTACGACTGTAGCTCCTAACTTCAAGGGCGGTTTTGGTGACCTAGAACATTCCAAGGTATCTTATTATATCTGCTTACTTTCTATCAAATTGGTCAAATACATGTTTTTACATTGTTTGGTGCAGAAAACTACAGCTACAGCTGTAGATTTTCAGTTTTGAATTCCAGGGCAGTTTAAAATACCTAGTAGATTATCTCATAATATCTGTTGGTCTTCCAAGATAATTAATGGATATGTTTCAATACACAGCTTAGCTTTGCATGATCCAGGAAGCTGTTGTTGCATCAGTAGGTCTTATGTTCTGATATAAAGGACAGTTTAGATGACCCAGAACATGGCATATTGCTTTATTATGTTTGTTGACCATGTTGACCTGTTAATCTGTAAATCTTAAGTTCTGAACGCCTAGTTTAGATAATCTAGAGGATCAAAGAGTTATAAAATACTGTTGACCTTTCAATAGATTCATTGAATATGATTGAATACATATAGTCACCTTATATAGCCTAAAATGTTACTGTTACAACTGTAAATCTTATGTTTTGAACTAAAGAACAGTTTGGATGACCTAGAATATCCCAAGATTGTCGCATTAGGTTTACATACATTAATTGTTATGTTATGTATTCTCCGTACGAGGAGTAACGATTATGATGTAGAAGGAGATGTTCGCTCATCACCATGAGGCACCAAGAGTGAACAACAATGTTTTTGGCTAGAATGAAAGATGTGAAGAGAAAGTGTTGAAAGGTCCGTCAGTATGCGGCAGGTAGGAAAATTAACAGATGTTTTTGAAAATTGAGCGAAAGGGCATGTATCCAATGGTACTCGAACCATGGACGTCAATCTTTGCCTAACATCCCACTGCGGGGTAGGTTGTAGCGACGGAACAAGTCAGCTTCTCCCATGTGCGCATCAGTAAACAGAGTGCACACAATAGATCGCTAAGAATAAACTATACAAGCCACAGTGGTACATGAGCGTCTTTCCATGCGTCAATTTTTGCCTGTTGAAGTGGCGGACTTGTGTAGATCTTATGGTCCGGTCTTAAGGACTGTTTGGAAGACCCCGATCATCCAAGTTAATATCGTTATTCTTGTTCACGTTCTGAAATATTCTCTGAATACGGTTGAATACATAGCGTTACTTTGTATAGCCTAAAAAGCTATATTTTCTAATGTAGATCTTATATTCTGAACTCAAAGACAGTTTTGATGACCTAGAACATCACAAAAATATCAAATAATGACAGTTGAGCTTTCAAAAGATTCATTTAATTTGTTTGAATTCATATCATAATCTTATATAGCCCTAAAAGCTACTGTTACAACTGTAGATCTGAAGTTCTGAACTCAAGTGCTTTTTAGAAAACCTAGAACATTCCAGAGAGATACAAATTTTTTAACGTTTATCACTCAAAATTTAATAATATTTAATAACCCAACCAAAAGGGAGCAACAAAATTATTTCAAGTTATGTAATTCAGTTACGCTAATTGTATAACAGAGGTTGTTAGAATGTAGATCCCGGATGTTGTTAAAAAAACTGAAATTCTAACAAAAGATCCTCTAGAGATAAGAAAATTTTAGCAAACTATGATGTAGATATAACATAAACAAAACAATCTTTGTAACAGCTTTGTTACGATGTAGCAAAATCATATCAGCTTGTGTTAAAATTAATTTACTTTCTTTACGCAGCTTGTGACTACCTGGGCATTATATCATGATTTGTTATAAGTATGTTTTACGATTATTCAGATGAAAATGTTTTAAACAAATTTATATCATAATCAGTTAGTCGTAACAAGGTTTGTTATAATTTTGTAATTTTTATGTTATACGCTTCTGGTCGGGAATGCTTTATACTATCAATCAGGCATTTATTTTTCTTCTTTCTGAACTTCTTCATACTCAGGATGTTCTGGGTCGTCAATTAGGCCTTAAACTCATATAATTATTTATTTTCCCAGACAGAAATCTTTTATTCAGTTTGTGAACCCTGGAGGGGTTATCATACGCGTCAAAACAAGGCTTAACATTTAATATTTTTTGCAATAGTGTAGGGCCCGAAATTAACATCGTTTTCTTTTAAGTTGAAGCTTAGAAATATTTTCGAACGATTGGTGCAAAAATTTAGAAATCTTTCGAGAAAGGACTGAGATACTAGCGCTCAATATCTGACCACTTTTCGTGACGGTCACAATGCGATTTTTTTTAAATCGTACCCCAGTAAAACAAAGACGTAGTTCTACGTCAAAAGGTAAAAATGTTTAAATGAGGTGTGCAAAACGACTTCATCAATGGGTTCTTGGCATTGCTAAGCATATCAGATGTTTGAAAAAAAAAAAATTCAAATTAGTTTCAAAGATGCCTTTATAAACCAGTTACGCCACTCGGGTCATCCTTGTCCGAAAACACAGAAGAAAATGTAGTTCTGATCGGTTGAAAGTGGATATAACTGTATGCCGAAACTGCTGCTGCTGTGTGGATTCTTAGTATCGAATTCATAGGCAAGACGGTTTATCCGGCTATAGCAGGTAGTAGCACCAGACGGCCGGAAAATGGGAGGAAACAATCTTTTGCAACAGCCAGTCAGTGATAGCAAGAAACCAACGACCGACGGACGAACGAGAAAGTAGCAATTTTCCGAGAACGTTTTTACGAGCTGACATGGTTAGCCAAAGTTGTTGTACAACCAGCCGACGTCGTCGTCGTCGTCGTCGTCGTCGTCGTCTTTCATGCAGGTTGTGGCAACAGCTACGACTATATTGGAACATGAGAGCATTGAAATGGACAAACCAAACGTGATCCTGGTTTTTAGAGCTTCATGAACCGGTACGGATTTTGGGCTGCTTGGGAAAAGTGAACCAAAAGTGGATTATATGGATCCTGGCTTTGGTTCGGAATCTGCATCGACCACCGAAAATGGAATTGATAAAAATAACTTCTTCGAGTTGGATAATTTCGATGTAGGAATGTGACCAATGAATGAATGTGAGAACCGAAACCAAGTGCAACCATTTGTAACAAACTCCCTTTTCTTACCGGCTACATTCGCTCTCGGAAGATCCGGAAAAATACCACCAGGGTCACCGGTTTATTTTTCCCAACATCTACTTCAGAATTTTACTGCCACCGTGTGCCGGCTCTGCTGCAGCGAAGGGAAAAGTAACAGGACTGGTAGTTTTCCCGGTCTTTACGGCATCTCAGTCCGAGAGACGGAAAACGCCAGGGCAAAAAGGCCAGGGCCGGTGAGCAATCTAGCCATAACCAACCCGCGCGTTTATGAATGAGATTGATATAAATTGCGAGAACATGAATTTTGCATTATTTCCAGGAGTTTGTGAATGTTTCTTCGTTGGCACTGAGATGCAAAACACGGAATAAAATATGAGTTTGGAGTGATACTTCTGTAGGTGGATTTGGAAATGTTTTTCAGGCTGTCATAATCGTAAATTCTTCTGATTTCGAAGATCTCTTATTTTTCTTAACGTGGTTTTTGGCCTACACTTCAAGTACCATGCGTCAACGATTACAAGCTCTCCGAATTAATTTCCCAGGCAGTGAATCAAAACTCGCGAATGCATAAATGATAAAGACATTGTCCTAACTTTTCAATGTTGGGACACAAACAAAAATGTATCTTTATCATTGTTGCATACTCAACACAATAATGAAAAATTGCAGGGCAGAAGAATCCAGACTAAAATGTTTCATAACATCCGATTGTTGTTGATGTTGTTTTGAGAAGGAAAATTCTCCCGCATATGGGAGAATACAAAGAAAGACTATATCAATCCGATTGTTATTTAGGAAAGAGACATAGCGTTGTATGATTACTGCTTTGTATGCAACAAAAATACATTCAATCATGTCACATGTTGCATGTACTGAAAAGAGACAATAGTGCTGTTGTTTTTTCTCACCAATCGCTTTTTGATGAGTTTGCCTGGAAATATCACGATGTCGCGCTACACGATAAAAGCTCTCATGCAACCACCACGCAACTCATTAGGCCACCGTAAGGTGGATTACGGTGAGCTGTTGAGTTGTGTAGTGGGGCAAAAGGAAGAAGGCAAATGTGTGTTTTGACAGTTCTAATAAGATCAAAAACAAGTTGTAAGTAATTTTTATTTATTACATTACGTTACGTTTTTATTCATTATATTACTCAAAATGGTTGATGTTGCCCATTTCTGTAGAAAATCAAAGAGCAAGTTAAGAGAGACAGAATAGTGTATGGGGCAGGATGGATTTTCTTTGACGAATGTACCATTGAGTGGTGGTTAGCAAAATACCGGTGAAGTGGAGTGGAGTGAAATGTGCTGCTCTCAGTAAAAAATGATGTTTTATGCTATGCGTTGATGTTATCGTTGTTATTCTTGCTGTGATTCAATGATTATACTTAAAACTATCAAGGTTAGTTAGTTGATTATTTATTCAATTGGTTGTGAGAATCATAACTATCATATTTTACAGGTGCATATCAGTGTTTATACGAACGAAGAGTTACAAGATGTGTACCGGTAATGGAGGAATGAACACAAAATCACTGCGATGAAACCTGTCATGGTTATTGTGAACTGTGAAATTATAGACCATAAGAAAGATTAGAATACAGACAGCATGACGACGACGTGATTGGACTAAGAACCAGTGCCAACAGCTGAATTAAAGTATTCTTCTTCAATGTGATGGAATTTCAGTTGCAGCACTGATTTGGTATATTACTTTGGTATATTACTGAGAGGATGCAAGAGAAGTCCCTTGCAAATTAATGTGTAATGTCTTCGTGACAAATTATGCAAAAACTGTAGTAGTAACTATGAAAATAAACTGAGAAACCTTAATATTTCTTTTAACTAATCATGTTTTGTGTGGTTGCATGAAGCACGCAATGAATTATAATGTTTGAAAGTTCGAAATATCATTCTCATAAACATGCAACTCTAGCAGTGGACAATCATTTTTGATAGAATCAAAGATGAGAAGAGAAAGTGTCGATAGGTCCGATAGAGGTTTTGAAAATTGAATAGAAGTCGTTTTGAAATTGAGCGTAGGGCTTTTGTTAGGCAGTATTTTGAAGCAAACGTATACATTTATGCCACAAATCTTCATGCGGGGTAGGTCAAAACAGGAACAAACCTAACACATTGTTATTAGTATTTCAACTGGAATGCCATTAATACATTCCAAAATGAACTCACTGCCTCCTATTAGTTTCGCAAATTTTATATAAATTTTGATCGGACTCTGGCCTTTAATGTTGATCATCAACGCATCTCTAAATGTACAAAAAAAAACTATATTTCTTTTTACTTTGCCTGTGGACTCTTAGGCTCAAAATTTATAACCAATTAAAAAAATCTACTTTAAACAATTGCAAATTCTGCAATGCTTGCGTTTACATGAAACAAAACTGTAACTCTTGAATTAACTCCACATACGTACCGTTTCCCAAAAAACATTTACTCGGATTTACAATTTGCCGAGAAAATAATAAACTTGTGATTGTATGTATATTACATAACATATAATTCAATATAACTCATAAAATAGCACAGAAAAAATTAACAAGAACAAAATCTTACAAATTATTTTAATAAATTTAATCAATGTTATTATCATGAGTTATTTTATATAAATGATCATGTATCAACCAATTATTTATTATAGTTAACCATATATATGTTGTTAATGTGGTAAGGATTTAAGATTTTTAACCCAACTTAATTCAGAGGTTATGTATAGTGGGACACATTCCATTTATTCCAAGATTTTTCCTTCGTACTACAGTTTGAAAAATAATTTTTAATCCAAACGAAACCTTATCAGCTCATGGAAACATATATTTTAATTTGTTTTAAAATCTAAGTGTACTGTATAGAATTCAGAAAAAAAACTAAAATAAACTCGAATATGATTGGAGCAAAGCATACCGAGATATTTACTCCAAGTAGATTAAAAATTTAGTTTATTTTGATTTTGTCTTTAGTTCCCACTATCATGAGTGAGTTTGTGCGAAAGCAATGAATTTATTTCAGTACACGCACACCCTCAAACATATGTTCAACAAAAACTGTGTAGCAAACTCATGAATCATGTGTCACGGTTGCACGATACGATACAAAAACTGACAGCGCAACTCATCCAATTCACTCACCAAAGGCAATTGGTGAATTTAACAACACAGCTAATGTTTGGCTTTATTCCCCTTTCACTTTCTGCTTTTTTATATGTACACGGCTACTGATATTGATTCAAAATTGAGTCGAGTTCAGCTCAACAGTGAAGAAAGTACAGTTACGCGTGGACTGCGTGTAATTGTTCAATATTTGAGTAAATATAAGTATGTTACTCCAATTTTTGCTCTTCTAAGTCGAACTTGACTTAATCTTGGATCGATCTAAGTGACCGTCTACGTCTGAATTCTGCATCTCTATATCATTCTCCAAAAAACCTGGATTCAAACATATTTTTTCGAGAATTTCTAACCAGCTTAACGTATACACACAGCATCAGGAGGTGATAATTTTATCATAAGTTGGTGGTGCTCGTACGTGTGGGTGAGCTAGTTGTTTTGAAAGAAAATATGTATGTCATTATTTGAATTTGTTACTCTCGACATAACGAAAATTTTGTCGAGAAATAGGGGATACAGGGCTGGTAGCAGGTCACATTTTGAGTGTAGTCACTAAAAAGTCACTATTTGCATTCAAAAGTCCCTAAAAATCACTATTCTGCGGAAAATGGTCACTAAAGTCACTATTTTCGTACTGCCGATTTTGAACAGTTTGAAAAAATCACTCGTATCTATTGTCCAATAGTTAACCAAAATATGCGATTTGGCCACTTATAAAAGTTGAGAAATATACACAATAAAAATGTTTTTATCATCACATGTGTAAATCTCTTTGACAGCAGAATAAAACATCGGCAACACGAGCTTTGTTACGATTTTTTATTCACAACATCCCCAACTGCTGCTGATGATGAAACTACAAATGACTCTGTTTATGTTTTGTAAACCTCACCTCTACCTCAATTGAACTTGTCAAATGCAGAGCGCTGGTCAGTCACAGCACTCTAGATTAGTTTGAATGTGGCGCACGTGGTTCTATATTACATAATATTTCATTATGTTAACGATTTTTCAGTTACTTCATAGCAATTTTTCATGTTTCTATACTCATAAACCCAGTGATTCCCATGACAAATCGAACGCAGAAATCTTGTAAAACCGTTCATCCGTTATCGAGTTAAATCCTGACACACGAAACAGCAATTCAATTTTATTTGGGTATAAAGGAGATTTTCACTCAGGTCAGGTTTGATTTTTTTTTTCAAAGCTAAATCTGACCGTGAGAGAACACGAGAACATGAGGACTTTAGGCATGGCCGTCTCTGTTCAGCTCAGTTTCTGGAAGGGAGCAAGTGATTTGACGTTTGGCTGAGGCCGCTCGACAAAGAATCTATCAAATCTTATCGATTAGCTGTCAAACGACGTAACTCAAAAGTCAAATCGTTTGCTCCCTACCAGAAACCGACTTCAATCTTGGCGGCCATTAGAGATCGATTTTTTCAAAATTTGTAAGATTCAATTTTTTAAAAGTGGACTTTTCTTCTGGTATAGAGATAATCGACAAAAGTGGGAACGAGTCGTAAATCAGAGAAAAGACTTATTTTCGGTGACTCGTTCAGTAATTCTGAAACTAAATTTGATTGTTTCTATCCCTACAGTCAAGTGAACTGAATTCCATCGTATGTGAAATTAGAATAAACTGCAATTTGACCAATTTAAATGATAAAAACAACATGATTTCAAAATTCCATTAAAACACGTAAATTGAAATTTTATACATTTTAAAAAAAAAATTATGACACAAATGTTTTTAGTTTTTGATACAGTAGATTTTGAAAATTCATAATTCATCAGTTATTTGAGTTTATTCTGACTTTGCTTAACTACTGTTAAACCGATTTTTTTTGGCAATGTTAAAAACTTCCGTGCTTTTTGTACCTGCCCAGCAAGCTATTGGTCGACCATCCGCGCCTAGCACCTGAAAGGCGCTATAGAAACCGAGCACTTGATGGCAGCCTCAGCCATGATCAACATTTATTAACTAAAACGAGTTACCTAGCCAGTGCCTTCCAAACGATAATGTGACCCATTAGCCTCGAGCCCCCCAAGATTAATTGGTGCCCCACTTATTCACACACACACTCACACACGTCTGAGCCTCATCAATAAACGAACCAATCAAAAACAAACTATTATCTTCTTCTTGACGAATGAAATTTTCATGAAATTTGTCAGAAGCAGATAATTTCCCATCTTCATGAGAGGCTATAGGAGTGGACAGGTGTTTCATGTAGCTGGGCAATTATCTGCTTTTGACAAATTTCATAATAGATCAAAACAATCAAAAGAATGGAACTTGTTAAAATACCAAGTGCTGACTTCAAGTACAGAGTACAGAATTGAGGAGTATTGAAACTAGTTTACTACTAAGGTGAATAAGTTAGTGAAACAGCTTTAACTGCATCACACGGGAACGGCTCAAAAAAGGAATTGTGAAGCAAGATGTGTCAGAAGTAATTCTGGCACAAGCCATGCTAGAAAGCGTTTCTACCGTGCTTATAGACCCGTCTTCGCAAAAACGGTCTCTGGACCAGGTGCGCCAAAGTAGTGGGGAAAAAATCGCTTGATATCAGGCTTTTTTACTAGAAAAAGGAGTGACACTGCGCCGCAGTATTACTCATTTTTGCAAAATACGAGGAAGAGTCCGGAAGGAACCTCCAAGTTTTGGGATGAACTCTGTATTATCCTAGTTTTCACTCAATACGAGGAGAGTCGGAAGGAACCTCATGTTGGGACTTAAGTCCTTTTTTATTGATTTATTTATTTTATATGTTTTCTTTTTTCAATTTCTTTATCTTTTCTCTGTGTGGCTCTAGATCCGGTTGAAAAGGCTGGTATCCTTCAAGAAGAAAAACACTGCCGCGATTGATGGTAAATCGTCTCGCAGAGCATTATTGATACTTCCTGAGATCACGTACTGTCTTCTTGGGCCTTCATGCTGTGGACAGTGGCAAAGCGACGTGTTCCACGGAGTGATGCACCCGACATACTGAGCTCATGACTTTAAATTCCCCGCCACCAAATACTTACTTTGAAAATTCATAACTCAGAACTACACCAATGCATTTACTTATCTCACGAGATAACCCTTGGTTCGATAAATTACAAATACTTTTTGTTACAAAACTTATCCCATAATCGGACAAAATCCGGTTTTACACACTTGTGACTGATCGCAGTTCAACTCAGGTGTGTAATTTGAGTTGGCAGTGCAAAAGTTGTAAAACATAAATTAAGTAGTAGAAAGTACTTTAAATTTTCTTATTCGATGAAAAAAGTCTGGAAGGTATTTACACGTCATTATTTCACGGGTTTGGAAAATTGTTCGGAACAACCAGGAAAAACACCGTTTGTATCGCGAAAAATTCAAATCAACTTTTTTTCAAATGCCAATTTTGATATATCGATATTGGATGTGTTTCCATTCTCGAGATATGGAAAATTATGTGGAAATATTCCCAATTTTCCTTGTAGAGAAGATGCGCAAACCAGTATGACTCATAGAAAAAAGTTTTGGTAGTGCAAAATGCATGAAATTACTCATAAATCCCAAAAAGAATATCTGATCAGAAAGTTCAAAAGAAATGGAATCATGAATATTCCAACAAATCGAATTGTTTTTAATTGCAAGATTTTATTTTTAGAACCATACAAATTTGGAAGCGGTGAGCTGTTTGTTTTTGAAATATATCAAGGATTTTCGAGATTTACTTTGAACACTCTGGGAAATTCCATAGAAATTCCCATACCGTGAGACCAAGAAATGATCGCACCCTGACACGCAAAGGGTTTCAAGAAATCAATATTTCCATTTTGTGGGCAACTTTGGTATTGAAGATGATTTTTTTCGTTTTTCCTTAGCTCTAGAAACTTTTGTGCAAAACTTTTTTTCGTTGCATATTTTGTCAGTTTTTCGAGATAATTTAAAGCATTTTTCACCACAAGATTTTTTTCCTACGCTTACCATCGTTGTGAATTGTGTTTTTAAATCACTTTTAGAAAAACTGTAAAAAATTTCATACATTTTTTCATTCCCCAAAAAAGAGAAAAGATCCTATTGTGAAATCTCCTTACAGTCCTGGAATCACTATTTCTGATTGAAAAAAAAAATTGATTGATTTTTTTTCACAAAGCATGGTACTGTATTCAAAGTTCCTGACCGTTTTCTCAACGTTAAAATTTTGTGCAACACTTAATCTAGAACATGTCTTTTATTACCGAGAAAATTTCAAGCCCTTTTCGACTCCTTAGTAATATGGTTTTTTTTTTCAAAGTAAGTGATCCTTGAAAAATTTTAATTTTCCAAGTAAAATTTCAGTACAGAAATTTTTAGATTCCAGAAAAAACAAAATTTGAAATAAAAAACAGCTTTGGAGATATAAATGGCACTGTTTTTGCAATGAAATGTGCAATTCACAGCTCAGAACACAATTTGCATCAAATCTTAAATTTCATAACGAATATGCAAATAATATAAATTGAATATGCCAATTGACTATTTTTCCATAGCTACCTCCGAATTTGTGAAAATATGTTTAAAAAGAATATCCGAGAGCAGGGTTGGATTACGGGAGGTAACACTTCTATCCTTAAGTACTGACCATATTCTATGGAATCAAGATTCAAGTGATTTAAATTTGGCTTAACTGAATTGATGAAGCGAGTAATGCAAAATTAACTATTTGTCAATCCTGAACGTATTGTTCATCGAAGTGATTAACATATTGCCATTAATAGTCTGTATCAGCCTGTTTATGTTAGTTATATAAAAGGGGAAATTACATAAATTTTAGAAATTTCATATTATCAGTCCATAGCATGAATTATTAGACAATCCTAAGCGTCAATTTTGATCATCGATATGGATTCAAGATGCTTAATAAGTACATGTTCGTTGAAAATAGTAAATGGAGACTTTGTGTAATTTTCGAATATACTTGTTGCAGTTCAAAACCAGACCACTAGAGCCAATCGATGCTGCTCTAATTTTATAGAGTCGCATAGTGTGGCTAGTCCACTGTATGTGCTACCCAAGTAGCACAATACGATCATAATTAGTTGCAGTAACTTGATTATGACTAAGCAAGTCATATTTATGTTTTCTCAACTGAATTGCAACAAGTGTGCTACTAGGGTATGCAACGCATCAGATGCGACACAATAGAATGCAAGCGGCATCGATTGGTGTGATTGGTCTTGTTTGGTTTTGCACTGCAACGAGTATATTTTCATCTCACAGGTATTGTTTTGGTCATATCTCCATGAAAGATTATCTAATCATAATGAAATTTCGACCAGTTATTTCAAGATTTCATAGCTTTGATTTGGCACCAAAACTAAAATCGATACACAAATAGCTTTGTATCACGCCACACACACACACACGCACACACACACACACACACACACACACACACACACACACACACACACACACACACACACACACACACCCACACACACACACACACACACACACACACATACACACACACAACACATACACACATACATACACACACATACATACACACAGACATGTGCTCAGTTCGTCGAGCTGAGTCGGATGGTATATGACACTCGGCCCTGTGGACCCTCGGATAAAAAGTCCGAGTTTTCAAGCGATCTTAATACCCTTCTATTGAAGTAAGAAGGGTAAAAAACCGTACAAAGACTGCATTTAGTAATAAATCCATCGAATGGGACAAAGTTGCATCCATGAATAAACCCAATTTGGTGCCTGTAGACCGACTTTAAATCCATATCCATCGAATGTTTCTGACTTTATAAAAAAATGTGTGTAACTTTACGTGAAACATACCAATAAACGTCTTATCAAACTAATCTTAGCAAGTGTATAACTAATTGAATCTCGCTTACTTTATGAGTTAGTTTGGACGTCGTTTTTGAATGACCCCAAAGCAACTTGTCTCCTTCCCATCATCGATACAACATTTTGTTGTTTTCCTGCGTGTTTTGTTGTAATACATTAATGTTACAACATATCATTGTTGCAGAGTGAAAAAATAATGGGTGTTTCACTCGTCATAATTATCGTATGATTTTAGGTACAACAATTGAATATTTGACACACTGCCAAGGAGTGCTTTCATTACTGGCCTACGGTACTCGCCGCAAGCACCCATTTCCTGCAATCTAGTCGATGAACCGCCAACCAAAAATCGTAAACATTACTTTTATCTCGCCCCCATCGAATTTCAGTTTCGCCATTGTTTCATCCGAAACGAGGCGAGATCCCTATCGCCATCTGCAGATGATAATGAATTTGGTCGATGAAAGTGGGTACTTATTCGATACCTCCCTCTCTCCGCCATTGCAAGGCATGCTTCCCATCCGGATGCGAAAAGAAATCGCTTCCCGGAAGGAACTATTGAACTACGAAGGAAGCAGATTCCCCGCAGGTCAAGTTCTTGCTGGCTGTTGTTGGCTGCATGCTCACAAATTCATACTGGCTATAAATAGTGGCTTCAGCCGAGGGAAGGAGGCGGCCACAAGTGCGCTCCTATTGCTAGAGAGACGATTTATGGCTTCTCGAATTCGCTCTAGTTGGCCCGGCGGTACACAATCGATAGCATCGGTCGTCGGGTCTATTGGACCTACTCGAATCTTGTGCAATTCAAGACCAGCAAATTTTCGATTATCCCCACCCGAACGATTTCGAGAACGGGCCGGGCCATTCACAGTGTGCCAACATGTGAAACTAAATTTTTCATGCCGGTGTTCATATATTTGTCATTTCCACGGATTTTCCTCCACACCGAACCGGCCTTCCTTCTGTGAAAAGCGATAAATTCGGTATTTCGGCTTCGTTTGGCGGTTGTATTTCTGACATAGGTTTAGTGTGCATGTTTATGCTGTCACACCCACATTCATTCGACATTCATTGAGTTCAATTGGGATGGCTCAGTGGATTTGAATTGGACTTTCGGTAGTTGATCATTCTCCATCCCATCGATGTCAAGCCTGATGGTCTCACGGGTGCAGTTCGGTCGTAGGTGCGAATCGGATTTCGTTGGTCTTTGTTCGCTCGCATTTCATCCAACGAACGAACCGAGCACTTGGAACATATGTGAGTCTTGTCGAAATAATAATCGTACAAAAGCAATATAATAATATTATGCTTTCAATCAAAGCGCACTTCCCCCGCCACTTGGGGGGCTGGGTTGGATGGTTTTGCACACGACAGGACCTTTGCTTTTGCCATTCACGACCGTGGCGACAAGCCACGCTTTCGATGGTAGAGCTCTCTAGTAGTCGTTGCCGTTGTCATCGTAACGGACCTACCAATGCAATGTTCAAATACACCGCAGGAGGACGAGGCAGCCAAGTTATGAGAAACCGGGCTAGATAACGCAAGCGAGAATCACATATCGGCTTGGCCGCAACATATGAATATAGAATAAGTACGACCCCGGTCGCCCGGCTATGCGAAATCAATAAATTCTCGATATGTGAAAACATATGTAGATTTTATTACTACACCCATAAAGGTTTGCCGTTTTCAACTGGTGCATAATGTGGACTGGGAGGTCGGTCGGTCGGTTGGTGGAGTGCGGCACAACATAAACTCAAAACCGATACGGGAGAGGTTAAGCGGTGAACCAGCGGCGAAGACCACAAGCTCGTTGCACTGCAACCATTCACCAACACATGAATATATGTATGTAGGAGAGTATAGACAGACACTTTCGAGCGACGGGAGTCTGGCAGGTGCCTCTTGAACTTGAGCCAACAACCGCTAAGGATGCCAATCTCAGCAGTCGTAGAGCGCCGGGTACAAAAAGCACCATGATTGACACTTTCACCTCAACTCGGAGCAGTCAGCGGTGGCTCGTTGTTTGTCAGAAATTGAAACGTTTCCATGGAAACGCTGCTAAAGTCAGTCTGCTGGAAGTGGTTGGCTAGCCTGCCGTCGCTTGCTATGCTGAAGTTCTAAACATTGGAGGAAACTTTTTAACGAGTTAGAAAGTAGTTTCGACTGCGGGGACTCAGATCATACATGTGGTGACGCAGTGGAATCGGCGGCAGTGTGCAGCAATTGTTTGGTAAGTCTCTTGCGGCAAGAGGGGAGTGGAATCATATGGTTTCTGAGTTATTGTAATTTCAATGCTTTCTCTCAATAGAAAGACCATTAGCAGCTAAATAACTGAGATTAGGCCGTGGTTTCAGTTGATATGATAATTTAACTGCATTTTGGATTTAAATCTAGTTTATAGTAGTTTAATTACAAAACCATGTAATTGCATTAGTAAAGCATGAATCACTTAAAATCCGAATGCATTGCTGATTTGTTTATAGCGCTAGTTGTTTGGAAAGCTAAGGAAAGCTTAAGGACTGTTCATAAAAGAAAGTGGACACCTGTTTCTCAAAGGAAAACATTTATTTGCGAACAAATTTATAAGTTCGCTTTATATAAATGAAAATCAACACACATATAATATGTGTCATATTATGACTGAATTCATGTGAGTTTGAATATTTACTTCTCATTTCTTAAGAACGTTCGAACTTTCTTCTTGATACCTCCCATTAGATTCCCCACAACTATCTCCGTAGCTTTTCGTTGTGCTGCAGACCAATTGTTCTTGAAGCAGTCAAAAGAGCAGAGTCGATGGTTTGTTGCGCATTCTTTGTTATATGGCATATCGCGTTTTCTGTTGTTTCGGTTAGCTATTGTTCGGTGGTGCGAGTGATCGAATGAACAAGGAAGAACAATAAAGCTGCTTTCCGGTGAGATGTGGTCGTTCGCCGGGTGTGGTGGGCCAGTGGTGGGGATCATAATTGATTGGGACCCATATTATTTGTATATATATATAAATATATATATATATATATATATATATATATATATATATATATATATATATATATATATATATATATATATATGGCCTCAAAAGCATCCTTACTGTTATAAATCGGTTCAAATCGGCAATTGATACTATTTATTTTATATTTCACTAGTTAGTTCATCGTCTAATCCATCCTTTAAGCTTCACAAAAATACATGATAAGAATGCATATTTTATATGTTACGAGCTATGAATACCTTTATTACCTAGAAATGAGAAGAAAAATTATGATTTTCCGTTTAATTCCAACTACCTTTGCTTTTATTGCAGATATGCGTATTTCGTCTACAATGTGCAGACTTCTTCAGTGTCTCGTACTAATAACTCGTACTAGAACGAGACACTGAAGGAGTCTGTATCATAACTCACAATATCATTATATTTGATACATTATTGATTGATTTTGCGTCATGATGATTAAAACATTACTTTTTTTTTATCTCCATTTGTCTTGAACTCCCTTTCAATTAAATCTACCCTGTTTTTTTAACTTAGAAGCAATAACTATTAGGCCAGCAAAAACAAGAGCGGATTGCTATTATAAAATTAGCATCAAGTAGCAAATAGTGACCATGGCAACAGCTGATTAAAATTTATTAAATTTTAGTTGTGTAATTCAATTGTTTAAACTTTTTCAGGATAAATAAGATCAAGGTTATGGTGAATTGCTGCTATCACTGGAAACAAACGAAAACGTGTTTGAAATATTTTTCATTTACATGAATATATACACAAGAATATAAATATTTCATGAAAGGGACCATCAGGGCACCCGTTTGAAGCACTCTGGATGCGGAGCGTGGGAATGCCAACTCCCTTTGCTAACAGTTTGTGAATAGAGGGCAGGCCCTTCTTCCCGCTCATTGTGGCATCCGCATGTTAGATAGCTCGCTCTTATGACCAATTGTGCAGTTTTGTTGTTGGAAGGAGATTCTTTATATCCCTGTGGAAACGTATAAGTAATGCGTATCGATCCACCCAACCCGTTTTGGACCTTTATACAATGGCATGATTAGGACAATCAGCACCAGCACGGCTCAAATTTTAGTAAATGTTACTGGCATTGACAAGTCGATATATCAGATGGATGTTATTCTTATTGTTATATTACATAGCACGTGCTTTCTTTTCAAATATGGGATATGCTCTGATATATATTAACTTAAGTTTGATATCGCTGGAAAGTTTATTTTCCGACAATGGCTACAATAAATTAGTAAAGCGGCCTGCGGAAATACTGTGATGATTGTTGGCGACTACTATCTGCCTCATCTACTCTGGTCCTTCTAACGAGCAACATGGACTCGTACCTACCAACAAATGCATCAACCGAACAGGAGCCTGCATTCACCGAAGACAAGATTGCTACTGGATTGCAACAGATTAGCGATGCGCGTAATACCAACGGAAGACTCCTAGACTTGGCTTTCGTAAGCAACAGTAATGAAATTGAGTTGTTTGAAGCACCATTATCAATTTTACACCTGGACCGTCACCACAGGCCGATCGTCTTACGCGTGAACTCAGGATTCACACAACTCCGGACTTCGACTCGACTTCGATTTCAACCGATGTAGTTTTCAGTTTTACGATTCAGTTTTTGAATATCTACGGTCACTGAACTGGGAGGAAATTTTTCACGGTGCCAACGTCAACTCTGCGGTTGCCACATTCTACGGCGTGATTTTCAGAACTATAAGCAGACACTGTCCTCTCCGCAGACGTTATCCTCGCCGCTCGAACAAACAACCATTGTGGAATACCGAACTTCGACATCGGCGTAACGTTCTTTGTAAAGCTCACCGGCGGTTTTTGTGTCATCGAACAGCTGAAAACAGCTCAGTTCTTCGCAGGCTCGAGGCTGAATACGCCGAATGTGTATCTTCTTCTTTTCATGAGTAGGTATATTTTATGTCTACGATGCTGACTCTCCGCCGAGTTCTCCGCAGTTGTTGAACTACTTGCCATAATACGATATACAATTTCCGTGTCCAACCTTCACCGTAGTAGATGTCACTAGTGCACTGCATCCTTTGAGCTCCTGGGTCAGATGGGCTACCTACCTGAGCTATTTGCACCCCCTATGTGTTTGCTATTCAACCTGTCGCTATCGGAGACTACCTTTACGAATGTATGGCTGCGGTTTCACCCATACACAAAGCTGGAAACATCCATGGTGTAAAGAATATCGACCTATTCCGATTCTTTGTTGCTTAGCCAAGACGCTTGAACTCTTGATTCACGAGAGAATGTATTCTGCTGCTAAGCCCATCATCTCGCAACATCAGCACGGCTTCGCGGAGAATCGCTCTACTACTACAAACCTAATGGAATATGTTACCGCACTGAACTCCAGTTTGGAAAAGCGCTGCCAAGTTGAAAGTATTTACGTAGACTTTTCCAAAGCGTTTGATGAAGACCAAATGAATTATCAATGAAAATGCTCATTGGTTGTGCAACTTTACAGCAAGATATTGACGCCATAGCGAGTTGGTGTGTTTCAAATGGAATGGAGATGACTATAACTGATATACGATTACCGAGTAAACGGCATCAAATTGGACCGTGTATCTTCAATTAAAGACTTGGGAGTAGTAATGGACTGCCAGTTAAGCATCGACGAACACATCAGTGCAACCACTGCTAAGGCTTTTGTCATGCTTGGATTCATGCGCCGAAATGCATCCGAGCTTCGTGATGTGTATGCATTGAAGGCACTTTATTGATCGCTCGTTCGAAGTGTTCTTGAATACATATGCTGTTCAAATCTGGGCACCCCATCACGAAACTCATATTACTCGTATTGAAAGAATACAACGTTGCTTCGTACGTTTTGATTTACGGCGATTACCATGGAACGATCCGGCTAGGCTGCCCCCGTATGAACATCGACGCCAATTAATGAGATTGGAAACGCTGCGCCAGCGGCGTATCTACTTACAAAAAATGTTCGCGTTCGATTTCCTGCGCGTCGGTCCCGACAACGATCGTTATTTTGGACTGCTAGACCTGCTGGACTGCAAAATCACCCTCTTGAAAAGTGTTTTAATTTGTCGAATGGCGTTGAAACGTTCGATTTTAGTATAAGTAGACACCGTTTTAAAACTAGTATTAGGCAAATGGCATAGATTTAAGATAGGTTCAGTCGGTGCAGCATAGCTGAAGACGTAGTTAATAAATAAATAAATAAATTATTTTTCCAATTTCCCTTCAACCAAGTCTCCCTTAAAACTTATCAACCATCTGCTGAACTGTGTCTAGTCATCTTTGTTTTCTTACTACGTTTCATCTCAGTGTGCGTTATTGTATTTTCGAAATAGTTTTCAACTCTCAATACCACAATAACGCCCCGAAAGTACCTAAGAACCCAAACGCCTGTTTCAAGCACACACAAGAAGTTCTGTCGGCTGCCGTGGCGTCTGACGAAAGTTGTGAAGTTTCTATTCGACAGGTCGCGCGTCAAAACAGTGGTCCGTATGGCACTGTTTATAACCAAATTCATGGTTTGGGTTCCGTAAAAGACGCCGGACAGGCCGTTATGAAAAACTACGTGGAACGTGATCTATGCGAGGTGATACAGATAGCAGGAAAATGGGGACTTCTTCTCACCATGTCGGATACACAATTCCTCGTAAAGGGTGGAACGGTAAAAATTGGCCAATCATGATTAAGTGCACACAGATTAGTTTATTAGATAAATGATCAATTTTTATTTTAATTTGTTTGAAGTTCATCGTCTACAAAACACAGAAAAATTATTTGATTGGGCTTTCGATTTTCCAAATCCGAACTGTTGGATTTAACGTTTCACACTTTCCATCAAGTTTTGTAGCGCTATTATATCCACCTTATTTGATGCTGAACGCCAATTTGCCTTGAACTGTTTTTCACTTCCAACTGTTTTTTTAGTTTTCTTGAGGTTTCTCTTTACGATTGCCCAATATTTTTCAATTGGGCGCAGTTCTGGGGAGATTGGAGGATTTTTATTTTTGGGTACGATTTGCACACTATTGGTGGTATACTATTTCTGCCATCAAAGTTGGTCAACAAACTCTTGTACAACTTACGCGCGCTTCGTTTGGCTGTTGTCTTTTGCTTTTCATCTCGATTTGGTGTCACTGTAACCTCAAGAAAGTCATGCTAATATCATACCAAAAACCGTAAATCCACCAAAGTGTCCAGAATTACGTTCAATCGAGTGATATTGGGCTCTAATGAAGCGGAAGCTTCAAGAAAATGAACAAGAATCGAAAAATATCAAACACTTCCAACAAAATCGAACAAAAACGGTCACCACGGTATCTGTCAGTCTGTACAAACCCTTATAGATGGAACTGAGCACAAAGCTCGAAAATTTAATGCAAACACCGAATAACTATGTTTTGACTTCGTGAATTGTTAAATCATATCCCATGGATTGGAAATAAATAACAACAATTGAAATGTATTGCGAAATTAGTGTTTTACTAATGCATTGCGGTGTCTGGATTACTGTGGATTTTGACCTTTTAAAATAAAAATTAAGTGAGATAGATTAGTTCTGAAACATAACAACTGATTTTCCGTGCTATTCTGCATCTACTGGAAAAACAGTGAAGAGCATAATGTCAAAATTGTTATCAAAATGAAAAACAATGCGATCCACTTTGCTGACCGTTACTAAAATCACAACCTTCACTAAAAAACTCTTATCTTTCAAACACAGAAATAAAAAATATGAAAATTAGCTATGGCGTATTCCGAATCATCATACACATCGTGTAGTCATATGTCTCATGGTCATGCACATACTATACAGGGTGCGACAGAAAATAATGCGAAAATTTGTTCTTTTTCTTTCAAATCCCATTTTCAACTAATTCAAGCAATAATATCAACGATTTGGAGTGCAGTTGTCTTAATAAAGTCCTTTTAAACAAATTTATTCAATGTGTCCTCCATTTTTATTAAAGCCGACGCCGGAAGCCAGGGCATGCCTTTTGGACGTAGTCCTACGACATTGACTGCCATGTGCGTGTTATAGTTGACTTCAGGGTTTTCACATTAGGGTGTGATGTTTTGTAGGCTCGTGCGTCAACATATGCCCAAATCGAACAATCCAACGGATTAAGATCTTGACTGCTAGGGGGCCACAAATCCTTCAGCCAAAACTTCATGTTATCGTTCAACCATTGTTGGGTTCGATTGGACGTGTGACACGGCGCTCCATCCTGCTGTAGGACAACGATTCTCGGAGTTGACCTTCTGCGGTGAAATGAAGCGGTTCGTGCGGCTGTTGGCCACAGCATCGATGCTGAAAAGATTTTAGTCTCTTGGAACCAGTCACGCGTAGTTCTTTGATCCGGTCCGTAATCCGGTCCGTTCGATCCATAAGTGGCGTTTCACTCTGCCTCTTGAAGATGCAGATCTTCTTTGATGATTCTCCGCATGGATTTCTCCGAAGTATTGGCATCCTTTGCAAGTTTTCTTATGGAACGCGCTGGGTTGCGAGCAATTTTTGCACGGACTGATTTAATCACGTTTGGCGTGCGTGAACAACGCGGACGTCCGCTTACCGGCTTCCGCTTCTTAGGACCAACCTGCAGGGACTTTTTTATGCGATAAACTGTTGCCAAATGGCACCCTACCACCTTGGCAATCTCTTTTGGCTTCTTCTGGGCGAGCAACAAACTAGTGATCACTTCATTCGCGAACATTTTGACGAATTTGCAATAAAACAAATAGAATGCTTGTATGCAGCACTTGAAAGTAAACATAAACAAATACACTTTCGAAAGATATTAGTCACTAGCTACACGAATTAACTCAATACTCAAGTTTGAACATTTTCGCATTATTTTCTGCCACACCCTGTAAATGAAACACTAAACAAGGTTGAACTGTAAATAGTTTTTCAGAAATTTACATTATTAGTCACTGAAGTACAGTTAAGTGAAATTACTTTTACACGATCCTATGTGAGTCTACTTTGAACCTGAAAGTTTCATTTGAAACTAATCGGACGCCATGGTTTATGCATATTAGATTGTTGCTTGAGTGTTCGCGGTCAAGAAAGTTCTTCATCAGTACTAGAAAAAGCGGTTAAGGAATTTGCAAACATACGTTCTTCAGAAGCTCAATTAAATTACCCATACAAGTCAACTTTACCATTAGCTAAGAGACAGAATAAGCGAACGTTACTTGTGAAAAGCTTTGTTTGAAAATACTTTTATGACTTTTCCTGTGCTGATTTATTTCGATTTATGCGTTGGTTCGAATGTTTTTTACACGTTCAACTGTTCCGCAAGAGTTTGCATCACATTCCATGACCTTATAAAATTCAGCTGAGTCATGCAATATTAGTTTCTCTCATAATTTCATACCAATCACCGCGTTCCCTTATTATTGGCAAATTTTTTTTTTTTTTTTTTTTTTTTATCAAGTATATTTATTTGTACAGGCTCAATCGAATTAACTTTACAGAGCCAAGTTTTCGTTTTATATTTACATTGAATAAAAAAAAAGGTGACTTAAAACTAGGTTAAAGGGATAAAACCGATTACTCGCGGTTGTCTCGAGGTTAATAGGATTTACAATTCTTTTGGATGGGAAAATATAAAGAGGGAATTTCAGACAAAGTTAACAAAATTATAGTTTTCTGATACATAGAACTTCAAATTACAATACAAATTAAGGAATTGAACAATTTTAAATAAAAGAAAAAATAGCACGTAGTCCTCAAAAATTTAACCTAAACATGAAAGTTAATCAAACTACAACCTAAGATTACTGTTAGTCAAAAACACATATATAAGTTTCATAAACTCCAAATCGCGTGCAGCCAAAATATCTCGAACCGGTACATTAGGTTGTCTACCTCGAGCCCGTAGAGAATCACAAAGCTCAGATCTGACTCCACGATTCTCAGCACAAAACCAAATAACGTGATCTGCGTCCTGGTAACCTTGTCCACATTCACAGAGATTGCTGTCTCCCAGCCCAACACGGAACAAATGAGCGTTTAAAGAATAATGATTGGACATGAGGCGTGACATCCATACGAATGAAGTCTCGACCCACATCCAACCCCCTAAACCAAAATTTCTTCGACACCTTGGGAGTTATAGAATGAAGCCATCTCCCCAAATCTCCTTTACTCCATTTATACTGCCAGCTGACGAGTGACTGTTGACGAAAAATAGGAAAAAATTCATTGAAGGCGATTTGTCGATCACAAATATCGCCTTCCATAGCGCCCACCTTTGCAAGCGAGTCCGCTCTCTCATTGCCCGGAATTGAACAATGAGATGGGACCCATACAAAGGTGATGATAAAATACGCGAAGATAAAGCGCTTAGAAGCTCCTGTATTTTCATGAGAAAATACGAGGAGTGCTTTACCGGCCTCAAGGAGCGGATAGCCTCTATAGAACTGAGACTATCCGTGAAAATGAAATACTGATCCGGTGTTAATGAGGCAACAATTTCTAGCGTAAAGTGTATTGCCGCTAATTCAGCGACAAATATGGAACAAGGAGCTTGAAGTTTACGATTGGCGCTATAAATTTCATTAAATATACCAAAGCCGGCGGACTCCTCTATCAAAGATCCGTCAGTGAAGAACGATTTAATGGAATCAACTTGGCCAAACTTTGCAGCAAATAGTACCGGAGCAATCAAAGGACGATGATGCTCTGGGATTCCACGAAGCTCCTGCTTCATGGATAAATCAAAATGAACCGAATTGTCGAAATCGGAGAAGCAAACACGATTGGAAATGTTCGGCGAAGGGCTGACATCCTGTGTTATGTATAAATGGTACAAAGTCATGAAGCGCGTTTGAGGATTCAACTCAAGAAGCTTCTCAAAATTTTCGATCACCTGGGGTTCATAACTTCACACCTGGTGAGGAGCCGTAGAGATAATTCTGAAAACCGATCCGAGAGTGGCAACATGCCAGCCAGCACTTCAAGACTCATGGTGTGAGTCGAGTGCATGCAACCTAACGCGATACGAAGACACCGATACTGAATACGTTCCAGTTTATATGAAGTGCGACTCGAGTCGCATGACTGAAAACAAAAACTACCGTATTCCATAACCGACAAAATCGTTGTCCGGTACAACGTTAGGAGATCTTGCGGATGCGCTCCCCACCAGGTCCCGGTAATTGTGCAGAGAAAGTTGATCCTTGGCTGGCATTTTCGCTTCAGATACTCAATGTGGGATCTCAGGTGCACTTTGAATCGAACCAGACCCCAAGATATTTAAATGACATAGAATGAGTTATCGGCTTACCCCAAATTTGAAGCTTCGGTTGTGCAGGGTTATGCTTCTTAGAAAAAACTACCAACTCAGTTTTCTCCGTAGAGAATTCGATACCTAGCTCAAGAGCCCAAGTAAACAAATTGTCTAAGGTATCCTGTAAGGGTCCTTGCAGATCGACCCCATTGGGTCCCGTGACGAGACACTACGCCGTCATCTGCAAGTTGTCTCAACGTACAGTTGTCACCTAGACAACCGTCAATGTCTTTGACATAAAAATTATACAAAGGGGGCTTAAACAGGATCCCTGAGGGAGACCCATATAACTAAATCGGGAAGCTGTAGAGTTTCCATGAGAAAAGCTCATATGTTTCTCTGACAGCAAATTGTACAAAAAATTGTTCATTATTGGTGAAAAGCCACAAGCGTGGAGTTTATCTGAGAGAACTTCAACAGATACTGAATCAAAAGCCCCCTTGATGTCCAAGAATACAGAAGCCATTTGCTCTTTTTTAGCAAAAGCTAACTGAATATCTGTGGAAAGCAACGCGAGACAGTCGTTCGTTCCCTTACCCCTACGGAAACCATATTGAGTATCTGAAAGCAGGTTATTCGTCTCAACCCATTTGTCCAGACGGAAGAGGATCATTTTCTCCAACAACTTTCGAATACAGGATAACATCGCGATGGGTCGATAGGAGTTGTGGTCGGACGCGGGCTTACCAGGTTTTGAATGGCAATAACTCTCACCCGTCTCCAATCATCCGGTACAATGTTGAGTTCCAGAAACTGATTAAACAAGTTCAACATGCACCTCTTAGCGACGTCTGGGAGGTTCTTAAGCAAGTTGAACTTGATCCTATCAGCCCCTGGGGCCGTATTGCCACACGAAAGGAGTGCGAGAGAGAGTTCTACCATTGAAAAGGGTTGGCTAATCTCATCTATCGAATTCGTGGTTTCGCGAGGAATCATCCGTGCCGGCACAGAATCTGGACAAACTTTTTCGCGCAAACTTGAGGATCCATTGGTCCGAGTACTCCTCGCTCTCGTTGTTCGTTGTTCGGTTACGCAATCTTCGCGCCGTGTTCCAAAGAGTACTCATCGACGTTTCGCGCGATAGCCCGTTCACGAATTTCCGCCAGTAACCGCGTTTCTTGGCCTTGATGAGGCTCTTAAGTTCGCGTTCGAGAGCCGTGTATACTTCGAAGTGCTCAGGAGTTCCACGTCTACGGAAAACTTTAAACGCGTCGGACTTTTTACGGTAAACCTCGGTGCATTGCTGATCCCACCATGGAGAAGGAGGTTTCCTGCGAAATGACGTTCCTGGAACTGATCGAGTTTGAGCTTGAAGCGCGCTGTCTAAGATCAGGTTGGAGAGGAAGTTGTATTCCTCCAGCGGTGGAAGCTCTTCTACCGTCGTTACGGCTTCATCTACTGCTGTCCTGAACTTTGTCCAATCGATGTGACGGGTAAGATCATACGCGATGTTGATGGATTCCGACGGATTGAACCCGGTGGCAATCGATGTTTGTATTGGCAAGTGATCACTACCGTGGGGATCCTGAATCACATTCCATGTGCAATCCAACGATAATGTATTCGAACAAAGTGTGAGGTCTAATCTACTGCCAAGTGAGGATGTACCAGCCAAACGTGTTACTTCTCCATTGTTAAGTACTGTCATATTGAAGTTGTCACAGAGGTCATATATTAGGGAAGATCGGTTGTCATCGTACAGTTCTCCCCAGCCTGTACCGTGAGAGTTAAAATCTCCCATGATCAACCGTGGAGCAGGAAGAACCGAACAAATATCTGAAAGTTGTTTTCCGGTTAATTGAGGCTCTAGGAGGAATATACACAGAAGCAATGCAAAGGCTTTTATTTTTATAACAGCCTGACATGCGACAACTTCAATACCTGGAATTGGAGGAAAATTCACTCTATAGAAGGAGTAGCACTTTTTGATCCCCAAAAGTACTCCTCCTCCACGTGAATCCTCACGATCAAGACGAATAATATTGAAATCATGAAACGGAAGATTGATTTCGGAGGAGAGCCATGTTTCACAAAGAGCGAATGCATCACAACCGGTAGTGTGAGCTAAAAATTTAAAAGATTCCAATTTAGGAACAAGACTTCGACAATTCCACTGTAGAACAGTGATCAAATCCCCGACCTCTTTTGGAAAATTATCCATCGAAGGAAATGATAGCTGCAAGGAGGGCCACTTAATTGTGAATTGCTTCAAAAAGTCTTCACTGTGGGAAGCATTGCCATAACAATGCTTTTAAGAGGGTCAGAAATTTCAAGGAATTTGAAGATACCTTCCACAATATCATCAAACGAGAACAGCCCAGCTAGAGATGGGGATTCTGCTCTTAAAATCGGGGCAACGGGGGTTTTGGATGTCCCCGGGAGGGATGGGAAATCCTGTGTGTAGTTAGTACTACGAAAACCAGGAGGATTCGGATTTTCCTTTTTCCTACCACTCCTTGAATTTGGCAAGCTGATTTGGGGCTTCTGTTCATCTATTTTCCGTGGGCGGACGCGTCTCCGCTTTCGTGAACCTTCCGGAAAACTGAAAGATGTTCCTATTGGCAAAATTGTACATGTTTATTTTTATTTGTGCAGTTCCTCGCTCAACAACTTCAATTGAAAAGTTTACTTCGCGAAAAAAAGGCAAAAAAATTTGCAAGCCCGCAAAGAAAGGCGGTCTAGTTTGGTCACATTTAGGTGAAAATTAATTTCATGTTGTCAAAATTATGTAAAAAAGAGGCCAGAAAGAAAACTTTAATTAGTTTAGAAATTTTCAGAATTTCCATTGTTTAAAAATGAAGCTTGCTTTTTGATAACTTCCAAAACGCTCTGAAAGTTGTTTGGTTTTAATCGGAATAGATTGTTCCAAAAATAAAACAAACGTTCTTATCCACTTCCTATTATCTGCCAGATTAAAGATTGTTTCGTTGAGTTATTGACCCCCTCAAATACTCAATCTTGAATTTCTGATTTGCTTGACAAACCCTACATCTCTATCAGCAAAGGTTCCACCCCGGAATCGGAAAAAATATGAACGGTGCCAATATAGGACGATATTGAATAAAACACTGTGTGAAAGCAAAGAGCCAATCAGATAATATATCGGTATCAATCTTGACAGCTGACAAGATAGTGATTGATAGAAACCAAACGGATTGGCAAATATTTCATCTATTCACAGCTAGTGACGAAAACGCTGGCACCGCGCCCATGAATGCCGCACCCTACGATTTATCCTACGAGCGACATAGAACGTGGGAGTTTTGGCTCTTAAAGACGTGCGATTGCAGGGAATCAGTTTGATTGATGAAATTATTTATTACTCTTTTTTTTTCTCTCGGTTGATTCAATGGCTCCTTTTTTTTGTGGGTCAAATTTACCGGAAGAGATATTTACTCTGTGGTGGCAATAAAAAATCACACCATTAGTGTAAGTTTGTTATTTACCGGATATCCATTACGAGGAAGCATAACATTTCCCCACCAAACAGGAAGCTATCGCTTCGACGTGCCAATAGAGTCAAAGCGTTTAGCATTTCCACTCCGAGCGAGGAAATCAAAAATAACTGCCATTGTGTGTTGGCCCCAATTTAACGTACATCGCTGTCGCCAACTATCATCCTCGCTCTCTATTGTTGTCGTCGCTCGCGTTTGAGGAAGAAGAAGAAAAAAAACCCTCCGGAAAGCTCCGAGGTTTCAAAACAACCTTTATCCGAAAACGGTTTTCTGTTGCCGGAAGAAAAGCACACCCGCAATCTCTCTTAGTAGTAGTCGTTGACTGCAACCAAGCAACCGGCAACGGATGGCACACTGATCGTGAATTATGAAGGTGTCCCCAGCGAATAATGCCGGGTTTCATTCTTCGCTGCAGAGATGGAAGCATCCAGAATCTCAGCAGCGCTTCGATAAGGAATTTTCGCAGGAACTTGTTATGCTGGGTTTTCTGGTGCAGAATTCCGTTGAATGGCGTTGTTGGGAAAAATGTGTGCATTACCGATGCAACCGAACCAGCGTGATAATCGAGAAACGGTTGGAAGAAAGAAAATATGTATCGAATGGTGGAGACTGGAGATTGAATAACGTATGCGAGTAGCAAAATCTAGTCAAGGTTTATTGGCCACATCTCAATATAAAGATGTAACCAATGCGACAAACGGTAGTGTGAGCGTTTTCGGTTTATTTACCTTACCAATCAAGCTAAGGACTGTGAGTCAACTTTTGGTTCATTCGCCTTTTCCGCGTTCCGTTTGCGACGTGCAGTCAACCGTAGATAGCACCTGCCGTCCAAGGGCAACAAGTATTGTCCACGTTTCGTGGCCGGAATAATTTACGTCTTGTAACTAGACGACTATTCCAACTACCTCTTATTGCTTATCTTGAACAGATACGCGGATCTCGTCTATAATGTGCAGACTTCTTCAGTGTCGTGTTTTTAATACTCGACTGATAGTACACGACACTGAAGAAGTCTGCACATTGTAGACGAGATACGCGTATCTGTCAAGATAAGCAATAAGAGGTACTTGGAATTAAATGGAAAATTCTGATCTTTCCTCTCATTTTCTAGTTACAGGTACTCCACTAGACAGCTCACACTTTCCAGTTGTCCTTTGTAGTGTTTTTGTATGAATGTTTTGATGAATTTTTTAAACATTCAAATTTATATAAATACAAATAAACAATATTTTGAGGCAAAGTAAGTCTTTATTAGGTTGCCACTCAAATCGTTGAATGTTTCAGTGAATCATTCCACCTAATGCGCTTCATATGTATGAAATTATGAAAACCTAGGTTTCGGATAACTTTTATGTTGGTGTCAAAACAAAGATGTTCAGGATCTTCTTCGAAGACGCCTAAAATGAAGAATTCAAGAGCTGATGACAAATTTAAATCATTCGACGATCGTGATGATAATCTGTTCAGCTTAAATAGTGAAGTCATAGTGATTAAAAAGTTAAGGAAATATAAAATTTCACGAGAGTAAACATATATGAGTTGATTAATAATGTCTCAATTGCTTCGGAATAAATTGATCATTTCGATAGATAAATGATATTGTTTTGAAGCAAATGTTAACGCCTTCCGTAACAGTGCTCTCTTCCCGTAGTTCTCCAATACAAAAATATCCATTTTGGTGGGTTTTTAACAGTAATATCAAGTTTCTCTGTCACCGAAAGCCGCCATCTTGGATTCCCAAATGGCTTCACACATTAACTTATGGCTTCTAAGCGGCCACCTGAACAGCTTTGCCAGAGACGGAATCTTCCTAGATGGTTTCAATGGTGATTTGGAGACCCCTCCTTTCTCTGGAAGGGGGGCTCTCATACAAATGAAACACACATATCTTATTAACTCAAGAACTAATCAAACAAATGGAATCAAACTAAGCATGTGGAGGTTTTTGAGGGCAAATTTTTTTTCAATGGTAGTTTGAGATCCCTATTATGAAAGGGGGAGCTCTCATACAAATAAAACACAAATTTCCGCATAACTCGAGAACTTATCAAGCAAATGGAACCAAACTTGGCATATGAACGTTTTCAACGCAAAACATATACCTAAGGTGACTCGAGACCCCTCTTCTCTCTGAAAGGGAGAGGGGGTTTTCATACAACTGAAACACAAATTTCTGTATAATTCAAGATCTAATCAAGCAAATGGAACCAAATATGGAATGTGGAGGTATTTTGAGACAGCAAATGTGTCTATGGTGGCTTAAACCTCCCTCATAGGGAAAGGGGGGGGGAGCAGAGTCTTCATACAAATGAAACACAAATTTCAGCATAACTCGAGAACGAACCAAGCAAATGGGAACAAATTTGGCATGTAGAGGTTTTTGAACGCAAGATATGTTTTTATAGTAAAGGAGTGGTCGCCTTTCTCTGCAAGGAGAGCTGTCGTATAAATGAAAAATAAATTTAACCATAAATGAGAAATGTCTAGGCAACTAAAACACATAATGTGTATTCCTCGGGTAAGAAGCATGCTCTGGTAGAAGCTTGAACTTCTTCTTAGTTAAAAAAAAGGCTCATGCCGTAAAACAACCACAAACGCGCCAGTTCTATAAAATGTTTCTGACTTTCTGTCTGTTCGTCTCTCTGTCTGACCCTTATAGACTCGGAAACTACTGGACCAGTCAGCGTGAACATTTGTATGCAGAGGTTTTTGGGGCCGGAAAAGGTTTTTATGATAATTTGAGACCCTTCCTTCACAGGAAAGGGGGACTCCCATACAAATGGAACACAAATTTCTGCACAACTCGAGAACTAATCAAGCAAATGGAATAAAATTTGGCATGTCGAGGTTTTTGAATGCAAAAAATAACTAGAAATCAGAAGAAAGATTAGTATTCTCCATTTAACTCCAACAACCTTTATTGCTTATCTTGACCGAAATGCGTGTTTCGTTCACAATGTGCAGACCAATAAAGTTAGTTTGAATTAAATGGAAAATAGTAATCTTTCTTCTCATTTCTAGTTACAGGTATTCTACTAAATAGCTCACACTTGCTAAGATTCATGAAAACAATGTTTGTATGATGGTTCAAGACTCGTCCCTTCTATGAAAGGGGGGTTCTCATACAAATGAAACTCAAGTCAAACACAAAATGTGTATTTCTCGGGTAAGAAGCATGTTCTGATAGAAGTGAGAACCTCTTCTTGGTCAAGCAAGGGTGATGCTTGAGCTACTCTCAGGGCTACATTATTTACAAGAAGTTAACAAAGACAAACAGACATAACACTTACAGTTTCTTCATCGATCACGCATTTAACGGTCAATTGAAATGTTTTTTAGTTGGTGTTGGTAGCATTGCCATTGGTGGTGTGCATAGTCAATATCCGTTAGTTTGATGTTAGCACAGTACTGCCATCTGTTCAGCTTTATCACCCATCACAGTGTGCTTAATGATGTCAAAATATTTGAAATAATTCCTGGAAACTATTTCTATTTCATTGTGGGCCATATGCCGACTTGTTCCTGCAACGGCAATTCTGTAACAGGTTGCCGTGGCGCCTGGAGTGGCCATGAACATATTTAGAAAAAAACCCTGGCAATTTGGGTATCAAAATTCATGATATTTCTCCAGTAGGACATTTTTCGACATTTTGTGGCCACCGATGATTTGTCCTCGGAACTGTCTTTGCGGAACAGGTTCTCATGAAATTCAACCAAAAAGCTATTTCTCAACGTTGTGTAATCATCTGATGATTTTTCCTCGGAACGGTCATCTCGAAACAGGTTCCCGTGAGGCCACGAACAAAACTAGCCACAAAACGTTGAGAAATATTTCTATATTTCATAAATATTGAGAACCACATTGCCAGAGTTTCTTTCTGAAAATATTCATGACCTCTCGAGACTTCTCGTGAACCTGTTCCAGAAAGACAGGCCCGAGGAAAAATCATCAGATGGCCACTGAACGTTGAAAAATATCCTACTGGAGAAATATCATGAATTTGGATACCCTATATTGCCAGGGTTTTCTACTGAAATTGTTCATGACCGCATGAGACCCCACGGGAACCTGTTCCAGATTGACAGGTTGGAAGAAAAATCATCAGATGACTACTAAATGTTAAAAAATATCCTACTGGAGAAATTCCATGAATTTTGATACCCGTATTGCTTTCTGCGGGTTACTTTGTTACAGAATGGCCGTTCCAGGAACAAGTCGGAATATGGACCACAATGGAATAGAAATAGTTTCTAGGAATTATTCCAAAGATTCTGACATCCATTCCTGGAAATTCAAAAGATGTTCCGATATTGTTTCTCCGTAGCGGAACACAGCCCACGAATTCTCGATTTACAGGAACCAGATGAATTCGAATGGTCATTGCTGATAATGTCCCGAACGAGTTTATGAATCTAATGGTACCAAAGAATTATAATCCGTCAATAATTGCCGTTGTTTTGATGCAAAAAGTTGTATTCCAACTATTATTATGATGTCACTGAATTTCAGCTTCCTGTTTAAAAATAAACTATGGAAATTGCAATGTAAAACATGAAAGGTTCTCTGTCAATCACATATAGGGTTAACTGTTGTAAGTCAAGGTTGCGGCTTATCATTTTGACTTATCCATATTCATTTGCGATAGTTTTCTCAGAAGCTCATTTTCAAATATGATGTATGATGAACTTATGGTGCTTGAGTAGACCCACAACTTTGTCTAACAGTACATAGCTCTATCTCTTATATCTGAGGAATAAGAGCGTATATTCGCAGTGATCTCCTGCGATGATATCTCGCAGTGAAGATCACGCGATTATCATCGTGAAGATTACTGTGAATAAACGCTCCTGCATGTCGAAGATACAGGAGTTAGAGCAATATACTGTTAGACAAAGTTGTAGGTCTACTCGCGACTACAGTTCATCATACATCATATTATCAAATCGACCCTCTGAAAGGAGATATTGGCAAATGAATATGCCTGAGTCAAAAATGATAAGCCGCAACCCTGGTTGCAATCATAGTAACGCCCGCACTGGGTTCAGCTAGTATAAAATAAAAAACTGAAACACTGTTTCAAGCAATCGCTAGTAAACGCGACCAAATTTCTTCAAATTCTACTATTAAAAGCTTTTCATATGACAGATAAGCCAATTTCGTCTCAGTATTACAGACTTCTTTAGTGTCGAGTGCTCGACTCGAAAAGAACATCGCAGTAGGTCTAGTCTTAAAATTTGTCTGCGCATCTAAACTTAAGCTAACCAGTAATAACCAGTGAAAATCCCACATTTCCTAAATCTCAGACAACTTGAATGTTATCCCTTCTCCGCCCTCATTCCAACCGAAAATGGATTGAATTGATAACAAATAATTTCAGAATGGTGAAACTTTCCAACCGACCAAAATCGAATCAACAATAAGAACCGACCGACCGACCGACCGTCCATTGAACCCATTTCCGATATTCAAATTAACCCCCCCAACCTCAAAGTCAGTCACCAATTCGCCGCTCGTCGAAAGTAAATGATAGCAAGTTTTGGCGCAACCCAATCGGTGCAGTTAAACTCGTTCCTTCCAATCACTTCCATTTCTCCGGTTGGGAAATCTCCCTTAAAATATGATACGGAAAAGGTCACACTCGAGGGACACGTGCTAATACTGGCATCCTACATTTGGGACGAGGCTGAAACGAGGCACCATTCGCAACAACATCGATTTCAGCATCATCCGAAAATCGATTCCGAACCCAGCCATTTGCATAAACTCCAAGGCGCACTATGGATGTTCGGTCCCAAAATCCTATTTTCCACGAAATATTCGCAGAAGAAAAGAACATTCACTTCCGGAGTGCGATAAGTCGAACTGGCTGAACTTTCCGCTTGCCTTTTTCTTTTCTCCAGTAAATCGACCGAGCTTGCAAAGACTATTAAATATGTGCGAGGATTCTCTTGAGGGACGACGGACTGGCCGGGCTTAAGGGAGGTTCATGAGCCGATTTATTCGCACCATTTTACCCAACGGATTCTGATGACGGGTTGCTGGGGACGGGAAATCAATCAATTGAGTGCAAAATGCGCAAAATTTGGACTCCGAAAACGGAACAATATTTGATCGGAGTCAATACGTTTGGTGTGTCCTCTGAGAGGCTCAATTGAAATCTAGTGGGTTATCCGTTTCCAGAGCACTCGTCCTACACTTGATTACAATCAACAGCAACCATTCGCCAATTCGGGAGCCCCATCATTCCGGCAAACAAACACTTAATCTAGAACTTTTTTCCTCCCCCTCCGACCAACCGCCAAAAATAACCCACAAAGAACTGTAAATTTCAATCAGACTAACGAAACCCGGTGAATAACAGCAGCCGCAAACTTTATCCTCTCTGCGAAGAGCATCCGAGGAAAAAAAAAGTAAATAAACTACACAGAACCGAAAATCCCGAATGCGCGCACGCATCCACCAACTCGGCGAAACAAACTCCAAAATTGGAAAGCAAGTTCTCAAGTTATCCATGGGCCCCCCGGTCGGTCGGTCGGAGCCATTTTCCGCTCTTAGTGTTATTGCTGGCAAGCCTGATAAACATAAATAAAAAGTTGCTCCATAGCTTTTTGGTTTTCGGGCGACTTTCGGGCAAAAAAAGGGTGTTGTATGCGAATTGCGAGGGAAATAATTTAAGTTTCAGCCTTTCGAATCAGATGTTATTCAGTGTCTGGCTGCGAGGGGTGCGTGGGATGGGGTTTCGGTATCATTAAAGAGATTGAAGAGATTGGCTGGAAAATTTGCTCCAGCGGCGACCCTCGTTTAATCTTTTCTCCATTTCTTCTCCACTTTTCAGGTAAGTGTTAACGAGCCTAAACCGAAGAAGAAACCTAACCTCAATTTCCCCATTAACACCGGAAGAGCTTCATCATCCGGAAGACCAGGGGTTCTGTTGGAAAAGGTAAACCACACATTCGCCACTCGCCGGGCTGGCAGGGGGGAAGAAAAAAATTGGTTCCGCTGCGTTTCCATCCTTGCCATCAGGGCCCGTCAGTGTTTGTGTGAGCATTAACCTCTCCCGTTGAACCGAAAATAAACTTTCAAAGTGAAAAATAATATTTTGCTTCCATTATCGGTGGCAAGCGCGGCAGATCCGACGACGACGAAGACTAGGTGAATAGGTTTCGATTCCATCAACGGTGCTGCAGTCGTGGAATTCAGGCTTCGATCGCTGCTACCTACCATATGTGAGTGGTTTGAGATTGAGTGACTCTATTCACACACACCCATTTCCTGTTTGGGTATTTCAGAAAGAAAAAAAGAAAGAATGATAGTGTCGCGAAGCACGGTTCGGGATTATGGTACCCGTTCCTGTCAAGCTCCTTACGAGGAAGAGTGCATTCCGAGTGAAAAACAGTGAATGTATCCACTGAAAATGGGATCTAACCATTCTTATCGATAAATCAACCCTAAATCTGTATTTCAGATGCTACAAGCATTATATTAGCATTATATCAGCATCTTGAAAGCTATCGGTTGTAAAGCTGCATTTCAAATGCTATTTAAATGCTTGTAGCCTGTAGTAAGCATTTCGTATGCAAAATAGCATTAAAGAAGCATTATCATAGCATTGCAGTAAAGCAGCCGTATATTGGGCCAAAAGTGGAATTTATGTTGCATTTACGGTGACTTAAATGCTTGACAGGCTGCCGCAAAGACGCTTTGGAACTGCTTATTGATTACCTGGAGTCCATTGGTTGATTGAAGCAAGTACCATCAACATCTGAATTCAAGAATTTCAAACAATTTTTTCCCAGAGTGACACTCTGTTTCGTGGATTTGGTGTAACTTACTTTGAATCTACAACGCTAAGTTTCCGATGTTTGCTCGGAATTTTCCTAGAATTACCGTTTTCACGATTCTCCATCAAAACATCCATACCCTTCTCTTAAAGAAGGGTAAAAATCGAAATCTATCGTTAACACATAAACCTCTGTTGTGCGGAGAAGGAAACTGAAGTGATTTGGGGAAATTGATGGGAATATATTGCAAGGGGTTTCGAGAAAAATGTGTGCCAATATTTATCCCATTTTTTTCCACTCTGCATAACTATGTGACATGCTAGAATGCAATGCAGTTGTTGGTAGAGTTGATTCACGTTGAAGCCGAGAATTCCCAAGAAAATACGTAAAAAGGGTGTTATGATCGAAATAAGGCTGACTTTTATTTTCAGCGTGCATTCAAAAAATCAGAACATCCTTCAGTTTCTGGTGTGTGCATGTACAGGGTGTCTGCAAATTATCAGCACAGAATTTGTCCGCATGCCTCAACATAACCAAGCGAATTAAACTTAGCATACCTACTTGGTAACATCTTGTCCCATTGTCTTCATACGCAGTAAGTTTGATACAGTTGTGGTTTCCAATTCATTCAGAATGAAGCCAAATGAGTTGCGCGCAGGTGTAATTTTATTTTTTCTCGAAACGTTAAAACTGTGTCTGTGATTGCAAAGACACCGAATATGGCAAAATCTATAGTGGGTGCCCCATTTAAACGATACCAACAATTTGGAACGCTAGATGACCGCGTAGGGAGAGAAATAAAGCGCACCGTTTGCATTCCACAAATGCGCGAGATTATCCGGCAACGAATCACAGAAAATTTCAAAATGGCAGCATAATTAATCATCAATTAAAAAAAAGTGCCACTCAATTATTTAGGCCTCTGCAAACAAATGATGTGTGATCAGCATAAAAAATTTGGAATGAGCAATAATAGATGAGAAAGATGTTCGGATATGCTAATTGTGACCGGTAAATCTGTCAAATAAAGGAATTGATTTCCGCCAAATCACGGTTTTTTTTTCATTACAGCGAATCTAATACTGAGAGATTCTCTCCAGTCTCGCTTTCTTTCATTCATTACAGTGCCTTTATTGAACTTTCGAGGGATCCTTTAGTATAGATACCCTCAGAATGTCCTATGAAGACCAAGTTTTGCAAAATAATGAAGTTTGTTATCTCTCAAGCCACGTTTAGGAAAAGATTTGGAGATGGCCAATTTGTTGGAGGAATTTGAATCCCACAGAGCCTCTTTTAGTGGCCAGTACGGTCAGGAGGTACCAGTACTTCCCTAAGTGGCCAGCATGGTCAAGAATCCTCAGTATGTCCTTCGAACGCCTAGTTTTGCTAAATCATAAAGTTTGATATGTCGCAAGCTACGATATGGTAAAACATTAGTTTTGATCACTTCCCCGGAGGAACTCGAAATCCTACAGGGCCACCCCAAGTGGCCAGTATGATCAGACACCATAAGAATGTCTTCCGAAGACAAAGTTTTGCAAAATCAAGAAGTTGGATGTGTCGCTAGCAAGGTTTTGGTAACGATTCGAATATGGCCACTTTCCTGGAGGTACTTGGATCTCACAAGGCCTCTTTTAGTGGCCAGTATGGTCAAAAATCCTCAGAATATCCTCCGCAGATCTGTTTTTGCAAAATCACGAAGATCGGTATGTCGCAAGCCAGGTTTTGGGAAATATTTGAATATGGTCACTTTTCCAGAGAAACTCGGATCCCGCAGGGCATTTTTTAGTGGCCAGTATGGTCAGGAGTCCTTAGAATGTCATCCGCAGACCTATTTTTACAAAATAATAAAGTTTGATATGATATGATATGTATGGTCAGAAATTATCATTAATTTTAAGAGTTTCCGGTTCAGCAAAAGTCATTCAGAATCGGTTAGGGGAAACTTACACATTTTTGTGAGAATCTGGAAATAAATATCGTTTACACTAATATATTTTGTCAGGCTTTTCGAAAAATTAGCACAACAAAAAAGGCAGTGTATGTCCAAAGTATAACTAAGCACCGTGTTACACAGCTCTTGTTCAGCTCTGAAGTTCAAGTGAAATTTTCAAATACAGTATGTATTCATTTTTATGATCATGTTTCAGTAGAAATCAGTTGATTTTTTCTGGAAGTGATATGGGAAACTCCTGGATGATTGGGGTGAAACTTTAAGTGCATGTTATTCAAATATCTCAACTGAAATTAAAATAAATTACTATGCCATTGCTTGCTTTTGTTGAGCATTTAATTAGACATTTGGAACGACAAAAAAGCTTTGAAAAAAAAATCAACATAAAATTGATAAAACGATCAATGGGAGGCTAAAACTGTAACTTCATGATTCTATTTGAAATTTTGTAAAACTTGTTAAAAAATTATAGATACAGGTAAAAAAAAACACAATAAACTTGCAATGGCTTAATCAACACTTATTCAGCCCTGAAATTCTTTTTAAAATTAAAATAACCATTACCCTTTAGAACTGAAGATAGATTCTCTGGATGAGAAGCAGTTTTTAATAGTGATGTAGGAAGGTTACAGTAAGTTTTGATAATTTATTATGAAAATCAGACTTAATTAAGGTACTTTAATTTTCCTACGTAATCGTGGCCTTCGTGGTCATGTGGTTAGCAACGTCATCTATTTTTCAAGCGAATTATGAGTGCCACAAGGCGTGCGTTCGATTCTCGCTACATCCGGTTGAACTTTTCGTAACCCAAATTTTCTGGGTGTAGTGTGTAGGCCATTGTCTCTTATGTTGAGTGTTCAGTCTGTTCAACATCAGGTTAAAGGCGGTGCAAATTGCTATCTAATATGTCAAAGACAAATGAGAGAGAGCCAATTGAATCAAAGTCTTATTGTACACAATGAATCACAGCTCAGCTTTTGTTCAGCTTTAAAGTTCCAAATCAAGTTGAAAGGAACTTAGACGAAAAAAAACTTAGATCCTATAGCTCAGAAGCAATTTGAAAACAAGAGGTTTGGAAAACTAGTCGAAGATTTCGTTAGAAGCTTCCAGATAATGTTGTCAAAATAATATCCAAGAAACCTACCTTGAAATATGAGTTGAGGAAAAAGCTTTTGAGAAAAAAGTCTCCTTTCAGGCTGGGCAGGCACCGGTTAAAGCATTGCTATAAAAGCCAAAAAAAAAACATTTCCTTACACAACTCTTGTTCAGCTCTGAAGTGCTGTTGGAAGTTAGGAAAAATCTAGAGAAAATTCGTTATATGGGTGAATTTAAAGATGCCTCAACTCAGTTCGCTCTAAATCAGTCAATTTTTTAAAAATATGTATTGGACACTGCCGGATGATTTCAGAAGAAACTTTCAGTGGATATTAATTTGATTTGATTATTGTTTAAAACATTGCATCCTCTGCCTTTGCAAGGCGATCCAAAACTAAAAACTGCAAACCTACTAATCACACTCATCAACACATCAGTCGAGGCCAACGGCATTATTTCCCTTCCGGAGGAAGACGTTGCCAAAAATTTGTTCACCTCAGAAAAATCCCAGAAAAGAACCCAACCTTACTGGGATTTCGGCGCCGGTTGATAACAACCCAAGTAGCACACTACTATCAAAGTTAGTTGTAGTAACTTGATTATGACCTAAAAAGTCATATTTATGTTTTCTCAACTGAATGGCAACAAGTGTGTTACTAGGGAAGCTCTTGTTCTGATCTGATGTTTTTCTTAGTTTGATCACTGGTTGAGTAAGATCGTCCGCCTCAGAAGAAATTAGATTAAGGATGTGGTGAAAACACACCGAAGCTTTGAGGAAATGCTTCCGGTGGATGTTTTACAAAAGTAAATTGAGGTATATTGCAAGCCTTGAACAACAAAATACATTTTAAGACAAATTCAACACTAAGCTCGTGAATTAAAATCTTAATCAGCACTTGTTCAGCTCAGGAGTTCTGTTTCAAATTGTAAGATCTTTTGCGGAAAATGTTGATAAAGTATAAACAAATTGTTAGAACCACTCACTGGAAACTTTCAATAAGTAGTAGAAACTTACGAAAGATTTTCAGTAAAGTTTCCAATGAATAATGCCAAAAGATCACTACAAAATTAAGAATAAATAAGGGTAGCATATAATGGCCCTGTAAAACTTTTCTGAAATATAAATTATCTAAAAAGAACGCGAAATTGAAAGTCTCTTAGCCCATTAAATCATGATCCCGCTTATTTGAATTTGAAGAAGATCCAGGGAAAAGAGTTCTGTTAATTTTTCTCCAAAAAATACCTAAGAAACATACCTACACATAAAATAATCCACCCATATTTATTGGCAAAAATTCATGGAAAATTCCACATGATATTGATGTGTTCACACAGAAACAGAAACACTCTGAGAAACACAAATAAAGTTTATAGTGGTTATGTGTATACATAGGAAGTATGTGGGGTTACAAATATTTATCATTGGTTGATTACATTGCAAAACCTCATGTGTCGGACACATAGATATTATTATTGCTTTTTTATCAGTGTATGAACTATGAGTGGGTGAAAATTCACCAGAACCAAACAAAAACAATAATCTCCACAATAGCTTCTGTGGGGTTTTTCACAACTCATAGTCTCTTCAACATCCAATCCAGGAGAGTGTATAGTCGGATAATGCTATGCTATGCTATGTTATGCTTATTTTGTGCATGCAATTTATTACGAATCAACGTCGAAAGTTTTCATTTTTACGAATGAACAAACTAGTGTTATATCGGAGGCGTCCATATGTGAGATCAATCATTTTATAAACATATTAAAAAAATTGGTAACCTAGTTGGAAACTTAATATTTCTAAATCTGGAAGTGTGTTGCATTACTCTAATTCAAATGAAATCAGTATTATTTGGATGGGGGGCTCATTGCATGCGAAAGTAACCTCGGAATGGGCGTGACTATCCAGACATTCTGGAATAGGTTTCTGGATCTGCAGAAGAGCTATCATTTTCTAGCTCCCGCATTAATGCTGCTTTCAATGGCCACTTGAAGGATTGATGCAAACAGATTCCTCCCATAATCCATTTTTTTCGTCTGTTTATTTTATATATTACAACTTTGTAAGTCATTCGAAATCTCATATGAATCTCTGGAAAAAATATGCTGCGGAAGCTATGTTTTCAGGCTCTTTACATTTAAGCGTGTCGATGTGTTTGGAAAGTTTGTGTTAGAAAGTACCATGTACATTGAACATTTTGGAATGTTAATCAAATAATTTTTGATCCAAATTTTGTGCATTTGAGTCACTTCTAAGAATATGTCGAATGTAAGGCATTCTGTCATCTATAAACGTCTCCAAAGATACCCTACCATTAAAATGATTTCAGGGCAAAAAAAAGGACATTTGGGTAAGCTGAGCACTGTGCTGTGGCTTGGGAAGCGACATTTTCATTACAACTGGAACCGCCAATCAGGAAATTTACGATAAGCAGTGTCTGAAAAAATGCCTGCTGCCTTATCCTGAAGTGGATTCCCCATCCTATTATTACGAAAAAGAAAGATCAAAGGCCCTCCTAACATGCCAGAGTTCTACATAATCTAGAAATGTTGGACCATCGTCAAGTGGAACCCGAAGAAGACCAAACATACTGTTGAAAGCGTGAGTATGGAAATGAGCGCTTATGACGAGGTGGTACTCTATTCGGAACAGCTTGATGAATCAACGAATAAAGGTGAAATAACAGTTTGATTATATTTGTCCGTTAACTGATTTCACCTTGTAAGTTTGTTCAGTTTAAGTTATTTTGAAAAAGGTTGCCTACTACTACTTTAACGGGACCTTAAATTTCCAAGAACAGGATTATCGAAAAGGAGATTATTTTATGGAAAACAACATTCTATGGGTCAAATGTGATTTCGTAGACTAATGACCAATGACTTACAAAGTTTTTTATTAGTACACATGAATGAGCTGAGAGCTGCTAAGGATTTGTTTGACAGTTTTCAGAAATATTTTCCTCACAAGTTTCGTAGGAAAATTTGGAAAATGGCATGAGTGGACCAACCTACATCATTAACATCTCAGTACTAGTATCACAAAGAGCAGACGTTCATCTTCGGTCTGGTATTTGTTTAAAACTTAAAACCGACATTTCAAATGTATGTCGTTATGCTCCTGGTAGATGGCGCTGCAGTTGTGCGATAACTGTCATGTCAATGTTTATCAATAAAAAGCCTAGCACATCACCTGAAAAGTTCTGTTTATTTTTCTCTGCACTTGCTTCTTATATCGGCTGCCCCCCTATACTTTTACACATGCTTTTCAAGAAAAGGTATATGGACATCAATGTCTGTTCTCTGTGCTAGTATGGTTCAAAGTATCAATGCAGTTCCAACCCACTCGATAGATTTCATATTATTTGTCCTCTCTGACACTTCTCCTAAAAAAATGTTCTCATCCTCCTTGTTGTTTTAAAGCATGCAAACATGTATACGATAAATTTAAGCTTTGACACATTGGCATAGTAAAATTTCAATTGGAAAGCGAGATAGTGTTCTTGCTTATCAGTAAGTTAAAATACAACAAACTGTAGACACTTCAAATCTTGAGTGATGATATTCTGGATCGGCGTATGGAAAATATTCAGATCCTTGGCCATCAATTGCCCTGTTTGTGTTGAATTTCGATCCCTTCCGCGTTGATTTGTACACCTCTGCCCCGTATCCGTCACACTGTATTTTTTTAAGGTGCGTAAGATAAATTTGTAGTTCACACCGATGTGTTTAAGCCAAGATCTCAAGATCTCACGTGGTCTAAATTTCTTCAAATTTAAATGTACTACCAGCACACGATTTTATAGCGTAACAATAACAAACAATCTTCCAAACAAATCACATGCGTCAAATGCCATATGATTACACGTATGATAACACCTGCCAGTGTTTTTTTGCCTCAGTGCAGTGTACAGTTTTGTTTACCGATATGTGCATATTTTTATTGTACGAGTACACACATATCGGTAAACAAAACTGTACACTGAGGCAAAAAAACAACACTGGCAGGAAACCTTGGCCACCCTGTAGTACGTTTGGTGCGAAGCATGGAGCCGAAAACTAAGGCTACTTTGTCATATATGAGTAGCAGGTAAGCAGTGTTGCCAAGCTGTGGATATATCTTATATCAGAAAGTTGTTGCCACAGAAATGAATCAATAATCAATGAACTAGAAGTTCATGCAAAAAATGGGAAAGTTTGTTAAAGGTTAGATTGTATGCACAAATGGCAAACATTCCCATCTGTCATTACGCCAAAGAGTTTGGCTACCCAAAGGAATTCTCAAAGAAACTTCAGCTTGAGTTCTCGACCAATAAGACTCAAATTTTGTGAGAAATGCTAGGGGACCTGAGTTGGAATTGATTGAGTTTGGTGTCAAACCACTACCCTAATGAGTACTCCATGAATTTGGTTTCAGGGATGAAGAAATAACTCGAACCGAAATCGAAGCCATCATTTAAAACCAAACTTAAAATTTTGTTTGATATAGAACCAGACGTCCAGCTTCAATTGTCACAAACGACGCCTTAAAAGATGCAACTCGACAAGTTCAATCTAATCTTTCACGGGCTAAAACGTATTGTACTGTATTGGTACCAGTGAATTTGGTTCAGAAAACATGCCATATGAAACCTTTTCAAAATCAGCTACCATTTCTCTGGATTCTTAGTTGACAGAACCAATCCAGTTAAGAGGCTTACTCGTGCGACACTTTCGGTCCAAGATTGAATTCTCACATGCATCGATAGGCTTTGCTGAGTTTAGGCCTTACTCTATTTTGCTTTCAATCAACTATATCACCCATAAAACAATTCGATTGGCTTGCTCGAATCCATGGTGAAATGAAAACAAGCAAAATCAAATCAAAACCAAGTGTGCTGTGCGTCGGAAAAGGGTTCGTTCGAGGAAAGTCTGAATGTGTCGAACTGAAGGTCAATCACCGAAGTAAGCGGCAATCTTGCTTGACTGGATTGATGAAGTCTATTTTAGATCCCTCGTCCCTCCAATTTTCAATAATTGCTTTCTTCGAATGCAGTCAACCGTTCAACCAATCAAGTTGCAAGAAACTAGAATTCACCTTCGACGGATATCCCCCCCCAAACTGATTTGATTCGCTCGGAAGCCACCGATAATGACAAATTGTTGCTGCCGAAAATCACTCGGACTTGCAGGGAAACACGAATTTGTCAACACAACCAACGACAAGATGAAATGAGCATTCCGTTCCGCCAGTGGAAATGAGAAACACGTGACATCCCCATCAGAAGATTAGTTCCATTTCGGTTTTTCCTTCTTTTCCATTCGAGGGGATCGAATTTTTATTATCTCCTCTGATACGAACATGTTTCATTTTGAGCGAATTCAGCGATTCGGTTTTCTACCTGCATGGAAGATGTCCTTTTTCGATTCAAATGGAGGATTTGAATTTTAGAAAAAAAATCCATTAATATTAATCCTCTCGATCCACCACATTTGGATGCTGAATAGCAAGTGATCGAACTGCTTGCTGGTGAGGTTTTTCTTTATCCCCACCGGGAAACACGCGAAGGACCGGCAAATTGACTTCCTTTTAGATGGAACTTGGTGATGAATAATCCAATTTCAACTTCTCAGGCAGTTGATGAAGGTTGTTAAATATTTTATCATCGGCTCTTTGGATACGGACTGCTTTGATGAGTTTTAGTTTCAGTTGTAAATTATACACAACCACGGCGAACATCAAAATGATGATCAGCATAGGTAAGTCGAATGTTAAACGGTATTTCATCGCAAACCATGCAACGATTGTGGGCTCGTTAAAGTCTAGCAAGGGCTTTTACTCCCTCACTGATAACACATTTCGATTATCGGCAGCAAAACTTTCCCTCTTAACGATCAAATCGTAAAAGTTGTAGGAGTTCATAACCCACCCGAAAAGTGATTGCCTGCGACGTTGGGTATTAATCTCTCTGAAGCGGAACGAATCAGGTCACATAAATTAATGAAGTACTTTCTGCCTTCTGTCACCTGTACACTTTTTTTAGTGGGCTTCAGGGATGCCAAATTCACAGAAATGTCTGTAAATTTGCAGACTTTTACAGAAATTTGAAATATTTTTTGAATTTCAAATAAAGCTGTTCTCTAAAGTTCGAATTTAGAACGTACGAGGTAGTATAGAAGATACGGTAAGAAGCTTTGTTGAAATATTTTAAAATATCGTAGGTATCATTTAAAGTAGAAATCTTTGAAGAAGCGGAAGCGGTGGGCCATTTGGAGACACAAAGGGGCCTGGAGATAAGTATCGTATAGGCCCTTTCCGAGGGTAACATGGAGTCCCTACTTATGATATTGTTTGTAATATTAGTCTTTTGTCATTAAGTCACAACGAAAATCAAGGTTCACAACAATACAAATCATATTTGAGAAATTTACCGTAAAAAACGGGTAGCTGGGTATTTTTAACCAAGAAGCACTCATATCTACTATCTACTATCATCTAAACTATAAATACAACCCGCATAGAGAAAAACAATTTTCTGTATAGTCAAAACTATATTTCGTACAGGGTGCGGCAGAAAATAATGCGAAAATGTTCAAACTTGAGTGCTGGGTTAATTCGTGTAGCTAATGACTAATTTCTGTCGAAAGTGTATTTGTTTATGTTTACTTTCAAGTGCTGCATCCAGACATTCTATTTGCTTTATTGCAAATTCTTCAAAAATGTTCGCAAAAAAGTGATCACCAGTTTGTTGCTCGCCCAGAAGAAGCCGATAGAGAATAGTGACTCGTTTCAAGAGATTGCTTTCCTTGTTGAAAAAGGAAAAAATGATAATCCTGTTCTTCAACGAAAAGCTTTTCAGCATCGATGCTGTGGCCAACAGCCGCACGGACCGGTTCATTTCACTGCAGAAAATGGAGAACGTTTCGGAAAAAGTGAAATTCAAACTTCAAGCCAAACATCCGGCTGGTGTCATGATGTTTGGCTTCGTGGCGTCCAACGGTTTGAAAATGCCGCCTGTTTTCATTGATGCTGTATATCGGTAATTGAAAGGACCAAGTGCTTCCCCTGGTTGAAGGCCAACTTCTCCGAGTACCAAAACGTTGTCCTACAGCAGGATGGAGCGCCGTGTCACACGTCCAATCGAACCCAACAATGGTTGAACGATAACATGAATTTTTGGCCAAAAGATTTTTGGCCTCCTAGCAGTCCAGATCTTAATCCGTTGGATTGTTCGATTTGGACATACGTTGAAGCACGAGCCTGCAAAACATCACACCCTAGTGTGAAAACTCTGAAGTCAACCATAACACGGACATGGCAGTAAATGTCGGAGGACTACGTCCGAAAGGCTTCCAGCTCTGGCTTCCGGCGTCGGGTCGAGGATGTTATTAATAAAAATGGAGGACAAATTGAATAAATTTGTTTTAAAGGACTTTATAAAGATAACTGCACTCGAAAATGTTGATATTATAGCTTGAATTAGTTGAAAATGGAATTTGAAAGAAATAGAACAAATTTCCGCATTTATTTTCTGCCGCACCTGTAGGGAGATATATATATGTATATATATATATATATATATATATATATATATATATATATATATATATATATATATATATATATATATATATATGTATATATATATATATATATATTCCAAATTATCTGGTATTGATTTCTAATAGTTCAATCTCGTTTTTGCTGAATAACCTGTACATCAACAAATATTGTCAATTTATGCCATATTGTCACTGAAAGGTTTTTTATGCATTCGGTCTGAATTACATACCAACTTTTAGGCAAAAATTATGTTATTAAAATTGTTATTTTTTTATGGTAACTGAATTTAACTGCCTATTCAACGTATTTTTATTTGGACCACCAATACGCCTCGGGCTCGGAATAACAAAAAGTAAATTTATTTTCTCGTTTGAATACTATCACTTTGTGATCCTAACGTTTGCTCTAAAGCCCTGTCGGTTGCCCTTCGGAGACAAAAAACAGTAAAAGTTATTAGCTTTTGAAATAAATCTTAAAACTCTGTTTTTTTTTCAGAAGTGCTACCAAACGCATTATTTCAGTACATTAGAATTAGTCCCAGATTGCTAGAAGTTTATAAAGAATTGACCCATAATTTAAGGCACATCCTGGAAAGTTTAGAAGAAGACTTCCAGCGCTTCGGAAAGATAATTTCTAGAAGTTCAGGAAGAGACTTCCGCGAGAAAAAAAAAACCTCCCCGATGGTCAGGCAGAAACTTCTCCGAAGTATTGAGAGCAAACAGTTCAAGCGAGAAGAACCTTCAAAAATTCAGGACCGAACATTACAGAAGGTCAAGATCATACTTACCAGAATTTCAGGACTGAACCTCCCCAAGATTCAGGAGAGGTTCAGAAAAAGTGACAGATAAGCATGACTTCTCTTGGAATCCTAGAGGGTTTGAGCTGTTTAGTGGAATACCTGTAACTAGAAATTAGAAGAAGAATTAGTATCTTCCATTTAATTCCAACTACCTTTGCTTATCTTCGACAGATACGCGTATTTCGTCTACAATGTGCAGACTTCTTCAGTGTCTCGTACTCGCGTATCTGACTCGAAATACGCGTATCTGTCGAAGATAAGCAAAGGTAGTTGGAATTAAATGGAAGATACTAATTCTTCTTCTAATTTCTAGTTCTCTTGGAAGTTTGGAACTTTTCAGAGGTTTTGGAGTTCTTCCCAGAAATTGAAGATTGAACTACCTAGAAGCTCAAAAAGAACTTCCCAAACTTCAGACGAGAACTAACCAGGAAGGGCATCTAAAATTTCTCAAAAAATCTGTAAAAAAATTCCCCACGATGATGCGACGATAACTTCTCAAAAGTTTCGGGAGAAACTTCTCAAAAGGTAAGTTGGAACTCCCCAGAAGTGCTAGGCAGCATTTAAAAAAAGTAGAGAACTGAACCCAAGTAGCACACCACGATCATAATTAGTTGCAGCAACTTGATTATGACTAACAAAGGTATATTTATGTTTTCTCAACTTAATGGCAACATGTGTGCTACTAAGGAATAAAACTTTCCAGGAGCATTGGGGATACTTCTTTCTAATTTGAGCATAAATTTTCCAATAGTTCCGGAACAAACTTCCCCAAAGTTCTGGAGGAAACATCCCAAAAGTTCAGAAAAGGACTGCTCAGAAATCCAGGAAGATACTTTAGGAACAAATTTAAGGGAATTTTCCTAAAAATTTTGGAGACGGCTTTCCCAAAGTTTCAATAAAATTTTCCTCGCAGTTCAGGATGGACCAATCAGAAGTTTGGAAAGATTACGCTCAGCAAAAATTTCCCTGAATTTCAGGAAGAAACTTACCAGACTACCTGTAGGATTAAAAAGGAATTTAAAAAAAAAAATTGGTAAAGAAATCCTCAGATCTTCACAAGAAGACCACTCAGAAGTTCCGAAGAGACCAAAAGTTTAGTTGGAACTACCCGAAAGTGCTGGAGAGCTTCGCAAAAGTTCCGAATCGAACATTCCAGCATTTCAGAGTGAGAACTTCTGGAAGTTCAGGAAATCCCAGAGGTTCAGGTAGATACTTTTGATAAAATCAGGAAGAAACTTTCCAGAAGTATAGGGGGAATTTTCTAGTAGTTCAAGCAGGAATCTACCAGAAAGTCAGGAACAAACTTCCCCGGTGTTCAGGAGAATGCTCCCTTGAAGATCAGAAGAGAACATCTCGGAAGTTCTGAAAAGAACCTTTCAGAAGTTCAGGAAGACACTTCTTACAACTTTTAAAGGATTTTCCAAAAAATTCTGGACAGAACTTTCCCAGTTTTGCAGAAATTTTCCTCGTACTTCAGAATGGGACTTAGGAAGTTAAGAAAGAAACTATGTTCAGAAAGAAACTTACCAAATGTTTCTGGAAGCTAAAGTTGGGTTCTTAAATGTGAATTTCGAAGAGAATAAGGAGTGACTGCCAAGAAGTTCATGGGGAATTTTACTTGAAGTTCAGGAAAAAACTTCCCAACATTTTAACAAAGAGCCTTGAAGAAGATCCGGAGAGAGCTTCCCTGAAATTCAAGACATAATCGCTGACTAACCGAAAAAGCTGTCTATACAAAAATCATTCATATTACCATAATGATATTCATCTTATGACACCATATTTAAATTTGGTACACCCCAACAAACATCGGTGTTGAATTAGAGCTTGTTCAAACATATTTGGAGAAGCTATTCAGCTATTCTAGAAGAAACAGCTGAATAGACTTCCAAATTAGCTTTGAACAAGCTCTAATTCAACGCTGATGTTTGTTAGGACACCATCTACCCAAACGTTCGCATCATACTGAGAGGACACACACACTCATGCAGGAATAACAATTCCTTACTCTCCATCTCACCTCGTTTGGAAGATTTGATCAGTAAGAAAATTTCTCTGAAGTTTAGCTGAGAAGTAACGACTGTTCCAGAAAGTATAAGCACATCTTATTTTAACGTTCACTTTGAATGTAACGAAATATTTCAACATATTTTTTCTGCGTCCTTTTGTTTGCACATTTCTGAATGACATAGTATCGAAAAAGTGCTCAGTTTTGTGTTACCTATCAAGATGCGCGGTCTTGCTCCGGAACAACGAAAAAGTACCGTGCACAAATGGTGCACTGTGAGCGGACTCTCCTCGAGAAAATTGGCCAAGGAAGAGGGTGTAAGCGTTGGAGCGGTACGATCTGCGATTCGAAAATATAGAGAACAGAGTACGTTTGAAGATGCGCCGAAGAGTGGTCGGAAATCCGGAAAAAAAACCCAAAAGAAACTCAAAACAGGCCACGTCCGTGAAACCACGGCGTCGCGAACTCTACAATTCGTTATTGTGTAGAAATTCTGGGTGTATAATAATGGACCATTAAACGTATGTGAAACTAGATTACAAAACGCTTCCCGGACCACAATTCTATTCTGTAAACGAAGACAAAGACATCCCCGAAACGAAGAAGACAATTTTTACCGAAAAATTCGGTAAGAAGGCTATGATTTGGCAGGCAATATGCGAGTGTGGTAAAGCATCTAGTCCGTACATCACAACGGAGACGATGAACACTCAGAAATACGTTAAGGAATGTCTCCAGAAGCGATTATTGCCGATGATCAGGCAGTACGAAGGTCAAGTAGTGTTTTGGCCTGATTTGGCGTCATGTCATAACGCAAAGGACACTTAAGAATGGTACAAAACTCAAAATGTATGTTTCGTGCCGAAAGACATGAATTCGCCGAACTGCCCGGAGGCACGGCCAATCGAGACTTTTTGGGCTTTAACCAAAGCAAAGCTTCGAAATTTCGTAAAACCAGCGGACGACATCCAAAAATTTGAAAACGATTGGCTAAAAGTGGTCAAAATGGTGGGAAATACCACTTTACAGAAGCTAATGGGTCATGTTCGAGGAAAAGTTTGGAGTCTTGGGTATGATTAAATATTTTGATTAAACGAGAGTTAAATATCATATAAAACACAAATAAAAATATGATTTGCCAAATAAAGTTATTAAAAATAAAAAAACATGACTTTTTTGTTATTTTGAAAGTGTGCTTATACTTTCTGGAACAGTCTATATATATAAAAAGAACCTTTTAGACTCGAAAATTACTGAACCGATCAGCGTGAAATTTTATATGGAGGGGTTTTTGGGGCCGGAGAAGGTTCTCATAATAGTGAGAGACCCCTCCCTTCCCTGAACGGGAGGGGGGGCTCCCATTAAAATGAAACAGAAATGTTTAAATCCAATATGACAGCTCCATCGACTTAATCTTAATCGTGCGTCGTATTTGACACTGTTTTGAATCATATAGCTGACCAAAGAAAAAACTCTCAGAAACTCATCCCAGCTTTCAAAAAAACTGGGCTTCGCTACGCCACACTTTCAAAGTTGTGACTCATTTCATGGGAACCATCCATTCGACCAACGAACGCTCTCGGCCTTCACCACCACCCGGGCCAGTTTCAAAACGGTGGAAACTTTTCCAACTCTTGTCTGCCAGCAGCGGCAGCAGGACCAGCAGCGGATAAGTAATAATAATTTCTTCGTAAAACGAGTTTAAATAAAAAATTAATATCGACAAAACGACAGCTTGGCAGGCCGACGACGCCGACGGTCTTTGAAGTCGAATGTACCCCCCCTCCCCGGAACCAGTGTTCTAGTATTTCTGTATTTTCCTTTACGATTGTTCTAGTAGTGAAAATTTTATCGCGTGTTTAAAACGGAAACTTTCACGGCTGTTGCTGTCACACGGGCTTCACACGGCTGGTGAAGGACAAAGAAGACTGGGGGGGGGGGGGGGGACTTCGATGATTGAGGTCTCCTGGATATTAATTGCGGGAAGGGAGGATAGGAAGGGAAGGTCTCGTATTCTCATTAGCGCTCCTCGGTTCGGTGTGTTCGGTGTTTGCATTTGAAACAGGGAAAATTGATTTCTGACGTTTGTAAGGCTATATTTCCGAACTCACGCCCCCTCGATTTATTAGGCGGACCTAAATTGAAACGGAATGCGAGAAGTGTGGCAATTGGTGGTTTTCATTGTAGATTAGAGGAATTGTTTGATGATTGTCGCTTGAGTTTTGGTGAAGACATGTGAATTCGATGCTGGCGAGAAATAATGGCATGTGAATTGAGCCAAGCAACACAATTGTCAATAAAAATATCCAAGTATCTTGCATGATCGAATTGTAGGTTGGTTTGCTTGATTTCCCATTATCAATTGATTCCATTGTTCAATCAATACCGCGTGGTCGATTTGAGTATCGCGATCGAGTGACGTGATTAAGAGTGATGCCTGCAAAAGATAATCTACGGTAGCTGCACAAGCAGGAGCGTTCCCTGCGTGCATCCCTGGAAAATATTTTGGAATTTGTCCGATCGACACGAGGTGTAGCTGATGGATGTTCTACGGACACCGCCGTCCAAGATCAAGCTCTTGGAACTGAAGCTGCCCACATTCAACGGAAGACTGTCAGATTGGGTCATTTTCCGAGACACGTACAAGAATCTGAGCCACAACGATGCTGTTGGTCCGACATGGACAAGTTCACTTATTTGCAAACGTCTCTCATCGACCACCGCGAACCTACAGAACAAACCTGGACAGATCCAAGGATATCAGTCATTTAAGAAACCACAAGGACAGGTGATTGCGCCACAAGCTAAGCCAACATCACACACTTTCGCCACAGATAGCCCCAGTACAAGTTATCATACTGCTCCATTCGTATCCACACAACAAATTCTACATTCTGTTTTGCTCTCTACCGCAGTCCTTAGTCTAAAGGGTGTTTCGATCAAAATTTGGTCGACTTAAACTTGATGCATTCCCTTTCATCGTGCATTAAATTTTTTTGAAATTTTGCAATCGGACGGTCAATAATACTTATGCTCAGAAATCTAGAGGCTTTGGATTGTCCTGTATCCAGTCAGTTCTTGTACGAAAGAGTGAACATTTTTTGAAAATGATTTTTCGAACACTGATTTAAACATTAATTATTGTTTACTCCCTTTAAATTAAATCTTCCCTGTTTTGCTCACTCAGGAGCCTTGACTATTAGGCCACTAGAAATAAAAGCAGATTGCTGTTATAAAATTAGCTTCAAGTAGCAAACAGTGACCACGACAACAGTAAATTATAATGTAAGATTTGTAAAATTTCGATAGATTTAACAACTTTTTTCAGCATAGCTCATGTCCAGATTTTGGTGAATTGATACTATCGCTGAAAACTTACAAAAACATGCTTAAGCATAGAACCAACACTTTAACACATCTCTTACGTTTTAGGATCAACCGAATGAAGATCATATACACTGAAGGCTTTCAGTATTTGCATTTACATAAATTCATACACTATCATATCAATATTTCATGGCAATGGAGGGACCATCGGGGCATTCTGGATAGGGAGAGTGGGAATGTCAAATTCCAACAATATTTAATATTTTATTTATCAATATTGGAAGGAAGTTCGACCGCTTTAAACCTCTCCCAAAATACCCTGTTACTAAAATGGATACTGAACGCGCTACCAAAAAACAGACGTTTGGGTACGATGAGTGGCTTGGAAAGTTACATTTTCATTGTAACCGGGACCGTCAACTAGAAAATTTACGTTAACAAGTGTCTGGAAAAATGCTTGCTGCCTTTCCTGAAGATAAAGCCTGTTATTATGGACAAGGAAGGTCATGGAGTGGTATGCTACCAACAACATGCAGGTTGGTGCCTTAGGACAAAGACTCTCCCAAATTACCTCCGGAACCTGAAAAAAATACAGTTGAAAGCGAGAATCAGTTTGAGTCAAACTGGCGTTCTGTTACGAATAAGTAGGAAATGAGCGCTTATGACGATGTGCAACTTGCTGAATCAACGGATACAGCTGAATTTATCATTTTTGTGGTATTCGTCTGTTATTTGTTTCAGAATATTTTGAAGAAGATTAAGTCGTTCCGTTTCTGACTAATATAACGGGAGCTTCGATTTTCATGCTGATTGACGCTCCTTTATGAAAAAAAAAAAAAAAAATTAAACGGTCAACGGTTGAATGATCAATGTGACCAATGGCTTACGAAATTGGTTTATTAAGTTGACATTTTCCAGAACATGGTTGAACTGAGTATTTCGACGGATTTTTCTGGCAGTATTCAGCAATATTTTTCCAACAACCTTCACAGCAAAATTGAAAAAATGGTAAAGTCACGCAAAAAAGTGACTTTTAAGAACCGGTCCCCCCCTCTTGTCAGGTTTTCTGTAGGTCTATACAAATTGTGTTGAATAAATTGTCACGTTTTCTGAAACTCCCACTTTACTGCATAACATAATTAATGAACCTTCCCTTATAGCAGGAGAAATGCCATTTCAGAGTTCTTCAATGTTATTACTATCCTTTGTTATGTAACTTCGTTAAGTAGTTGAAAGATATATTCGAAAATTCTTAATTTTCAAAACGAGTCGAATAAATCAGAATACAATATGTTTTTTTGTCAAACAAATAAAGGGTAGACACATGTTGACACTCGTTTTGTTGTAATCCGAGAAATTGTCTGCACTTCCATGAGAATTCACTGGAATTTTGAATAACTGGATTGTGTTGGCATCAGGGTTGGTTTTGGTAAACGATCGTCAGCGATTGGTCTCTCATGAAATGTGATTGTGGTTCACATCACTTGGAAAACAAATAAAATTTTGAATTACACATGAGAGTCGATTTGAACCGATTTGAACCAACAGTAGGGATGCTATTGGGGCAACTTATAAATTTGGTTGATGGTTTATTTCATTTGGAAAAACAACCGTATCTTTTACTATGCCCAATAGCCGATTTTAGCAGACTTTAACCAACAGTAAAATGCTGTTGGGGCCACTAATAAATTGAAATGGTGGATCAAAGTGAATTGGGGAAACAAAAAGAAAAATCATACACTTGAACGCCAATTTAAAACAATTTGAGCAGGAAGAATGCTATTGAGGCTACCAACAAAGTGTGACAGTTGCTTACATTATTTGGAAAACAAATAATTTGTAAAACAACCTTTGAGAGTCGATTTTAACTTGTTTAATCCAAACACAGGGATGCTGTTGAGGTCACTCACAAAGTTTGATGATGGCTTTTGCTTTGGGACAACTCTTTATAAACTCTGCTTATTGATCGCCGCTAACCGATTTATACGCGAAAAAAGCGGTAACATATAAAAATGTTTTTAAAAACGTTTAAAAAAACCTTAAAGAGCCTCTGTTTTTCTTACCATTAGTGCACGGCTTTTCATCTTTAGTAAACGACGATTATCTTTTCCCGACCAACTTTAGTTTTTCAACCTTCTAGCCCAATTTCAAACACAGTTGCTTTGTTACGTTTAATTTTTGGTTTGATGTATCATCTTGTTCGATCTTACTCAATCGATTTCAAGTCTTATCCTAATTATTCTCTTCCTTCCTTAATAGAGATATATGGATAGCGAACTCGTACTGCAAATAGTTTTTGAAGTTTATTTGGTAAATACTATGGGAAACCCAAAGTTTTTCTTTTCGTCCTCCTAGTTTTTCGGTAATATATTGTAAGAATAGATTAGAAGCACCTCTAAATCAAAACTGATTTTGATAAAATTTTGGTCCACATACTAATCACTCTATAATACGAATAATAGTTATTTCGGTTGACCGGTAGTGTTCTGATTTTTTTTCTTAGAAAAATGAACAGGTTTTAATAGTATTTTCGTTACCGGTTAATACAATGTTAGGGCCAGGCCTTAGTTTGTGTGAGTTATTCACAAACTATACCATTTTGAATACAGCGCATGGAATTCACATAAGCGCACAGACGTGGAACTGAATATTTTGAAAAAAACTGAACGAAATGCAATCCTATTTGTTTTAATGTTTTTGATTGCTACGCATGTTTTTATTTAAATGTTTGTACAATCTTTTGAGTCATGATCACTTGTAGACTTAATTAAGTACAATCATACTCTATGCCCAGGGAGTCGAGAAATTTTCCTTAACAAAAAAATCCTACGCCAGACCGGGAATCGAACCCAGTCGCATCCATCATGGTATTGATTTGTAGCTGCGACTTTACCGACTAAGCTAAGGGAGGACCCTGAATTTCTGAAAATTCTGAACACCTAGTCTACCTATATACACGCCTTGCGAAGAATGATCCTCGAATTGAAGGATATCGGTTTAAGTTACCTTGAAATAGCCAAGAGAACCAATTGAGGAGAAACAATAATAAGAAATTTACCGATGAGAGGTGAAAAATGTGGTATCCGGAAGAAAACCAAGGGCAAATTCCAAACCTCCTATTGAGAACGGAACAGTTTCACACAGCTTGTTGAGACTGATAAGTTCAATGTTTCGAAACTAATGCAGTAACATTGCCTTCCCATAACGAAGACCGTCCCAAGTAGCACACTTTTAGCATAATTAGTTGTAGTGATTAAGACTTAGCCAGTTATATTTGTGTTATCTTAACTGAATGGCCACAAGTGTGCTACTAGGGGTGTTGCTTAAATTTCGCGAGAATCTGTACATCTGTTTTACAAGCTAAAACCTAACCTCACCTAGACTGGCGAGTACTAGTACACGACACTGAAGAAGTCTGCCGATTGTAGACGAAATACGCTTATCTGCTATGATAAGCAATAAAGGTAGTTGGAAATAACTGGAAATAAAAAATGGCTTGTCTAGGCTGCTCAAGTGTAGAAGATACGAGGGCGACTAAATAAGTTCGTGACTTTTTTAATTTTCCGCCTCTAGAGGGCAACACTGCTGCTGTCGAGACGTAGCTTTCCGTCATTCCTGTCAACATTTGAACAATCTACGTCAAATAGTTTGTGTTTTACAGTCATTGATAATAGACTACTGAAAAGGGGAATTTTGTATGCTCATTAACCATTATTTTTAACGAAAAAAAAGTATCACTCAAACAAAGGCTTAGCTTGGTAAATACTATGGAACTTTGTAACATCAATTTCAATGGTAAAGAAGTGGATTACTGTTACGACTCTGTTACAACCGTACAAGCACGAAAAATGCCGAACGTTATGGATGCCCAGTTGCTGTCTCTACATTCCAAATAATTGCAAAAAATCTCGTTAGGGAAGGTCCATTAATTATGTCACGCAGTAAGGGGGAGGGGGGATTTGGGAAAACGTGACGATCCATACAATAAAAATTGAAGGTCCATACAAAAAACGTGACAAGGGGGGGGGTGGGGGAAGGAGAATTTGTAAAAAGACAATTTTTGCGTGACGTAATTACTGGACGTTCCCTATGGAGTTTGCCGGTGGAGTATCAATTTGAAGATCATGCCTCTATTTTGATTTTGATTTTAGCACTTCCGTTATCAAAATGTCGTCGAAGGAAGAGAAGCAACGCATCAAAATTTTGAGCGTGCATGGCGAAAATCCAAAGTACTCTCACGCCAAGTTGGCGAAATTGTTGAATGTGACTAAATCAACTGTTACCAACGTATTAAAAGTGTTCGGTGAACGTGTGTCGACAGCCAGAAAAGCTGGATCGGGAGCAAAACGAAAGCCGTAGGCCACAGCGACGTCAAAAAGAGTTTCCCGCTGTTTCGAGCGGAACCCCAACCTCTCCGTCCGAGATGTCGCAAAGAAGCTACCGTGGATAGAGCTAAAATAGGAGCTGGACTGTCGACTTACAAGAAAGTGGTGACTCCAAATCGCGACGATAAACAAAACACTTCAGCCAAAGCACGATCGCGAAAGTTGTACACGACGATGCTGACGAAGTTTGATTGCATGGTACAGGACAATGAAACTCACGTCAAGGCAGACTTTAAACAGTTTCATGGACAGGAATTTTACAAAGCAACCCGACGAGAAAAGGTGGCAGATATTTTCAAGCACATTAAACTGTTAAAGTTCGCAAAGAAATATCTCGTGTGGCAGGCCATCTGTACTTATGGCTCTAAGAGCAACGTTTACATTGCAACCGGAACCGTCAACCAGGAAATTTATCTGAGCGAGTGCCTACAAGAACGTCCACTGCCTCTCCTGAAGTGACACAATTGTTCCGTTCTATTTTGGCCGGATTTGGCATCTTGCCATTACGGAAAAAAGGCCATGGAGTAGTATACTGCCACCAACGTTCCAGTGGTGCCCAATGAAAAGAACCCTCCCAGCACGCCCAATCGAACAATATTGGGCCATCGTCAAGCGGAACCTTAAGAAGACTCAAAAAGCTGTTGTGAGCGAGAAACAGTTCAAGGCAAACTGGCGTTCTGCGGCGAATAAAGTGGACAAGGAGACTGTACAAAATCTTATGACAGGCGTTAAACGAAGGACCCGGCAATTCGCATTCGGTAAAAATGATGCTTAGCTGAATATTTCTCCTGTATTCTGTATTAACTGGACTTAAAAAAGAATTTGAATTATTAATTAAAACTGTGATCGACTCACACACATTACTGTTTGACCAAATTTTGATCGGAACACCGTTCTTTTCAAATTGTGTGCTGGACGAACCAGACGGAAGAATTGACTTTCTTGGCCACGTCCCGAATCGAATGGTTCGGATTGTGCTTGAAGTAATACGTCCGTGCTTGAAGTAATCTTTTGCTCGATGATGAAAATGTCCACTTTGTTTTAATTAATCTCTACCTTTCATCTGGGAAAAAATACCAACTAAATGTTAATCAAAGTCAATTTCCAACTTGGTTGACTTGCAACCCTAAACCGTCTATCCAATCCATCCTCAAAGCGAAAATTCGCTTCTCTCCCCCGTTGAAAGCATCTCGTTATTCACTGAACCTGATTTCCGTGTCTGGCGGCCATACTTCTTAGCAAGTCGCTCCGCAAGTGGAGTCGCTCCGTTAGTTGCACTCTTATTTCACGAAAGGGAAAAAAAGAATTCCCCAAAGCCACCGCGTTGATGTTCTTCCAAGCCTCACGCAACCAGAGGGGAAGCTCAATAAATTTTAAGGCAATTTCGCAACTCCCTGCCTGCTGCAACGGAACCAGAAAAAGGGCCGTCAGGTAAAAGCCCAATTTCCTGTGGGTGATGGAGATGGTCCAGTCTCTCCGCACTTGCCGGTGGAGTTGCTTGCGGAGATGTGAAAAAATAACGACGCCGGAGACGCTGCCAAACGAGAGCATGTAATTGGTTGGGTTAATTTAGGTGGCTTTGACACGCGAGCAACTGATAGCCAACTTATAGCCGGTGTGGAAGTCTCGGTTTCCGGGTTCATTTGCGTTGTGAGGGGTGAAATGTATCGAGTCTTCCACTTGGGTCGATTTTTTAACTCTATAAACGTAAATAGGATGACATTGTATGAATGAATCGACTTAAAACTTCCCAAGCCCATAAAACCAGTAGCGCTAATCAAACTTGTTCGGATGGAACTCACCGAATTAATAGCATAATACTTAAACGTCCTATTTATACAATGCCTAAGACCCTCTTATTGCCTCATTTCGCAGGAAACATCAGCCTCTCACAGCAAGTACTGGTCTGGTTATACGTTTCACAGGAACTGCCTCGCCAAACCAGGAGGGAGGCATCCCGAAAAAAGATGGCAATTCTACACGGGCGGCAAATGAGTTTATCATAATTTATGTAAATATTAATTTTAGCAGTTCTTTTCCCCTTCGTGCTTTGGCAAGTTGGAGGGAATCAACCCCTGCAAGCGTGTATTGAAACTCCATTCAAAATGCGAGGGATGAACGGTAGGAAACGGATTGTTTATTTTTTACTTGGCGAAGTTTCGTTTAGACTAGGGCTAGGGGGCGATTTTAGGCTGGACTTTTGCTGACAACATTAGCTGACAATATTTCTCAAAAACCCATTTTTCTCGGGTGATGTCCAAATTTTGAAAAATCCAATTAAGTTCGAGTCTACGTTTTCCGACAGACCCAAAATGGGTACTTTGAACAAAGCACTTGCTACCCTACCGGTCGTGGTATGCGTTTCTCTAATTAGCAGATGAAGGGTATTTTTTTTCCTCGCAGTGGTTTCCGGATTTCCAACGAGAAAGGGTAAAATGATGTTTATGTTACGCAGAAAGGTAACGCAAAATAATAACCTTTAAATTTTAGAAAGGTGCTTAGGTAAATATTATGAATCCAAAAAAGTTCTACGGTTACTTGATGGAATAATTTTTAAGGATTGAGTTGAAGAATGAAACCTTGAGGAGGGTGGTGTGAATGAACTTCCCGATCGTTGTTCAATTTCTCGACCCAGGAGATGTGGATCCAACTTCGGAAAACCCTAGCACCTTAAAATGATAATGCTACTTCCTGAAAGTGCAGAAATGTAAACTTTTGGCACATCCAAAAATAGAAAGCAAAAACAGAGGCATTGCTTCCGAATATTCTCGAAAGGCATCGAAGTTGGCCTTGCCAATCTACCAGCAGTAAATCATTGGTTCTCGATAGATCCTTCTAAATGATTAAAATGGTAAAAATCCAAACTCCCATCATCAGATCTTGTGTACGCGCTATTTCGCTGCAACACGCACCAAGTGATGTACGAATCAAATTTCCGCAAGTTTTCCGGATGCCGACGACGGTGGTGGTGGAGCACTATTGCGGTTTCATTTAATTGGCCAGCTTCAATTCGGGGGAAAAAAGTTTCCCAGACCCAGCCGTAACCAGGCCTACGGCTCGATTCCAATCTACACCTAAGGCATGCTGGACGGGAAGCGAGTCACAGATGCAGAGGGAAAGGGAAATGATGACTGACAAGTGTCCTGCTGACGAAGTTGGCTCGAGAGGGGATCTGAGTAAGCGTATTTTGATTATCATTGACACCGGCTGCCACCGGTTTCGTCAGTGTCGATTGTTGCCACCGGCACAAGTTTTCCGAAGTCCGGAATCCGACAGCAGAAGTGATGTAGGTGGCAAACAAGGCCTTAACAAAATCGGTAAACAAACGAAAACCGTCGGACCGAAGCCAGATTCATTCATTTGGGATGATTTTTCGAGATAATTTCGATTCCGATATGGCTAAGGCTGTATTCAACAAATTGTGTTAGTTTTGCTTCATAATGGGATAAACGCTCCAATTGTTTCAATACGTTGGAACGCATGTTCGATTTAAAAGGCATTTGCTTCAAGCATTCGTGCAACCTAGGTTTCTGTTTTGCTTGTGGGTTGTAAACGTGAATGGTGGGTCATGTCAAAATCAGTAAATATTAATATTTATTAAGGCTCTACGAGGTCTCTTGAACCATATTACCCTTCACTTGTTTGCGCCATTGACTCTAGGAAATTTGATTTGATTTCTTCCCTCTTCCCTTGTTTTTTACTTTCCTATGCCTTCCTCCTATCGTTTCCCTTTCCATCTCCTTCCCATTTCCTTCTCTTTTCCTTTTATTTTCATTTTCTATTCCTTATCCTATCTTATCTTTTTTTTGCTTTCCGTTACCTTTCGTTTAACTTTCCTTTTCCTTTCCTTTTCCTTTCCTTTTCCTTTCCTTTTCCTTTCCTTTTCCTTTCCTTTTCCTTTCCTTTTCCTTTCCTTTTCCTTTCCTTTTCCTTTCCTTTTCCTTTCCTTTTCCTTTCCTTTTCCTTTCCTTTTCCTTTTCCTTTCCTTTTCCTTTTCCTTTTCCTTTCCTTTTCCTTTCCTTTTCCTTTCCTTTTCCTTTCCTTTTCCTTTCCTTTTCCTTTCCTTTTCCTTTCCTTTTCCTTTCCTTTTCCTTTCCTTTTCCTTTCCTTTTCCTTTCCTTTTTCTTTCCTTTTCCTTTCCTTTAAATTTTTCTTTTCCTCTTCCTTTTCCTCTCCTTTTCCTTTCACTTCACCTTATTTCTTTTTTCGTCTGGTTTTCCTTATCCGTTTTTGGACCTTCTTTTCCTTTTCCATTTCTTTTTCCATTTCGTTTACCTTTACTTCTCTTCTTCACCGACTACGATATGGTATAAATTTGATTCGGATTGGATTTGGGCTCTTCTGGATTGTATTGGGATTGAAATAGAATATGAATGAAATAATATTTGCATTTGAATAGGATTATATTCAAGGGGTTTGATTGAACTAAACTTTCTTTGGAATGGAGTGGGGCTGGATAAAAGTTTGTTTTGAATTTGTATTTTGATTTGGATTTGGATTTTGATTTGGATTGGATTTGGAGTTTGATTTGGATTTTGATTTGGATTTTGATTTGGATTTTGATTTGGATTTTGATTTGGATTTTAACTTAGATTTTGATATGGATTTTGATTTAGATTTTGATATGGATTATGATTTGAATTTCGATTTGGATTTTGATTTGATTTTGATTTTGATTTGGATTTTGATTGGAATTTTGATTTGGATTTTGATTTGAAGTTTGATTTGAATTCTGATTTGAATTGTGATTTGGATTTTGATTTGGATTTTGATTTGGATTTTGATTTGGATTTTGATTTGGATTTTGATTTGGATTTTGATTTGGATTTTGATTTGGATTTTGATTGGAATTTTGATTTGGCTTTTGAATTGGATTTTGATTTGGATTTTGATTTGGATTTTGATTTGGATGTTGATTTGGATTTTGATTTGGATTTTGATTTGGATTTTGATTTGGATTTTGATTTGGATTTTGATTGGAATTTTGGTTTGGATTTTGGTTTGGACTTTATTTTGGATTTTGATTAAAATTTGTATTTGGATTAGTTTTTTATTGAATTTTGGTTGGATTTGTATTTGGATTTGAATTGGATCTAGATTTGGATTTGATTTGGATTGGATTTAGAATGGATTTGGATTTGGATTCGGATTTTGATTTGGATTTTGATTTGCATTTTGATTTAGACTTGGATTTGCATTTTGATTTGGATTTTGTTTTGGATTTTGATTTGGATTTTGATTTGGATTTTGATTTGGATTTTGATTTGGATTTTAACTTAGATTTTGATATGGATTTTGATTTAGATTTTGATATGGATAATGATTTGAATTTCGATTTGGATTTTGATTTGATTTTGATTTGGATTTTGATTGGAATTTTGATTTGGATTTTGATTTGAAGTTTGATTTGAATTCTGATTTGAATTGTGATTTGGATTTTGGTTTGGATTTTGATTTGGATTTTGATTTGGATTTTGATTTGGATTTTGATTTGGATTTTGATTTGGATTTTGATTTGGATTTTGATTTGGATTTTGATTTGGATTTTGATTTGGATTTTGATTTGGATTTTGATTTGGATTTTGATTTGGATTTCGATTTGGATTTTGATTGGAATTTTGATTTGGCTTTTGAATTGAATTTTACAAATGAAAGGAAAATGATACTAAAATGGTGAGAAAACGAAAGGATAAGGAATAAAAAACAAAATGGAAAATAAAAGTTGAATCATAAGAATTTGAGAGGATTGTGCAAGCAACTTGTAAATGAATGAAAAAATGCAATTTGTGAACGAATAAGAGCAACTTATAAATGAAATGAATAAATTAAGGAATTAACTGGAAAATAAAAGGAATTGAAAAATTTATGGAAAAGACAAGAAATATAACAATAACGAAACTTTTAGAAATGTATAAAGAAAATTTAAGATAATCGATAGAAAAATTATAAGAAAACACAAGCAAAATAAAAGGAAAATCAAAGTAAAATTGAAAGCAATATGAAAGGAGGTAGAAGAAAAACGAAGTTACATCAAAGGAAAATGAAAGGAAAAAGAGAGAAATGTGAGAGGAAAATTAAAGGAACATAAAAGATATATGAAAGGAAAATGAAAGGAAAATGAGAGAAAAATGAAAAAGAAATGAAAGATAATGGGAGGATATAAGGGGGAAATGGAAAGCAAATGAAAAGATAATGGAAGAAAAATGAAAGGAAAACGAAAGAACAATGGTAGGAAAACGAGAGGAAAATTATAAGATATGTGTGTGAATTTATAAGAAAATTGGAAGAACATGCAAGGGGCTATTAATAAACCACGCAGTTTTTTTCTGGGGGAAGGAGGGGGGTTGACCAAAGTCTACGTTCCATTCAAAATTTCGAAAAAAAAGTTTGGAGGAAAGTCTACAAGGGAGGAAGGGTCTGAGATTTCCTAAAAATAATCAACGTGGTTTATGAACAGGCCCAAGGGAAAATGAGCATAAAATAAAAATAGGATCAGAGGAACATAAAATTCTAGTGACAACAAGTGTGGGCAAATGAAAACAAAATGAGACGAATATGAAAAATGAGGAAAAGAAAATCAGAATAGTTGAACGAACAAGGAAGAAAAAAGAAAGAGTACAAAAAGTGTATGAAAAGAACTAGAAAGAATATGTTAGAAGAATATGTAAGAAGAATGGCGGATATAGAAAGGAAACAAAATTTGAAGGAAAATGATAGAAAACTATCCCTTTATATGTAAAAATATTAAATGGAAACTGCAAGGAACATTAAATAGAACTGAAGTGGTATATAAAAGAATATTAATACAAAAAATTATAAACAGAAGGTCAAATGGAAGGAAAATAGAGGGGCGTTCAGAGGGTCTTTAATGACAGGAAATGAGAAGGAAATTGAACAAAGTTTTGAGTTAAATTTAATAAAATGAAAGGAGTCTGAAAACAAAAGCAAAAAAAGCGAAAAAGACGAGGAATGACAAGGAAAGGAACTTAAAAATATTGAGATGTGTAAATGAAAGGTGAATAAAGAGCAATCAAAACGTAATTGAAATGAAGGTGAGAGTTAAATTAGAATTAACTCAAGTATTCTTAATCTATTCTCCTTTTTGTTTCAAGTTTGTTTTAAACTCTCTTTATTTTTCTTGAATGAACACTTCACCTTATTTTTATGTCTTTCCTCTTTATTCCCCTTTTTTGACTTTGCCTTAAATTTTCCTTTCAATTTTCTCTAATTTTTCATTATTTGCTCTTTCATTTTTCTGAAGGAAATATGTTCAGGAAAGTAAAAAGGAAAAATTAGAAGAATATTCAAGAAATTTATATCTGAAAATGAAAGGAAAATGAGAGGAAATTGACAAGAAATAAGAAGAAACAAGACAAGTAATTTGAAAGAAATTTAGAGGGAAATCAAACAAAAATTAGAGGAATATGTTGGAGCAAATATATAAAAAATGAAAGAAAGTGAAAAGAAATTAGAGGAAAATGAAAGTAAAATGGAAGGAAAATTAAACGAAGCTAAAAGGAAAATGAAAGATAAAATAAAGAAAAATTAGAGGAAAATAAGAACTAAATGAAAGGAAAATGGAAAAGAAAATGAAAACGAGATGAAACGACAATGAATGGAAGATAATAAGAATATCATAGTAAAATGAATGGAAAATTATACTGGGTTTACCTTAAACTTAAAGAAAAATCAAAGCAATATATAGGGGTGATATGAGGGATATGAAAAAAAAGAAAATGGAAAGGACGAGGAGTAAAAAAAAAAAATTATAAATAGATTTTGAAGAGGAAGTGAGAAGTAATTGATGGAAAAATGAACGGAAATCAAACGAGAACGCAAGTTAACTGAAAATGAAAGGGAAACTAATAGAGAAGAAATAAAGAGGAAAATAAGGCGGACATGAAAATTAAATTAAACGAAAATAACATGAAAATGCAATGCTAACGTCAGAAGAATTAAATGAATAGGTACGTTAAACGAGAGGAAATGTAACTTAGAAAATTTGAACAAAATATGTCCGGACATTGAAAGGATAAGCATAAGGGAAGAAAATTATAACAATGTGTAAGGAAAATGAAACAGAAACAATATGAAACAGAGGAGAAAATGGAAGGAAATTGACATAAAAATTGGAGAAAAATGAGAGAATAATTAATAACATGTGAGAGGGAAAATAAATGAAAAACAAACGGAATTCGACAAAGAAATGAATGCAAAATTGTGGAAAACTGATAGGAAAATTAGAAGGAAAATTTGAGGAAACTGTAAAGGAAATGAAAGGTAATCAAAAGTATAATTAAAAATTAATTCAAAGAAAATTTAAAGAATATGAAGAACAAATTGAAAATTAACGAATGGAGAATTACAAGAGAACGAAACGAAAATTTGAGAAAAGCGGGAGGAAAAATGAAAAAAAGATACAAGATTTATGTGAGCGAATTTTATTGCAATGAGGAAGGAAAATGAATACAAAATGAAAGAATAAATTTAAAAGAATACGGGAAGGAAACGAAAACTAATGTTTGGGTTATGTAAGGAAACAAATGGAAAATTAAAGATTAAGGAGGGGAAAAAATGCATGTGAACGCGAAGTTAACGTTTATTAAAAGAATTACAAAAGGAAATTAGAAGAAATTCATCAAATTAAAATAATATAAAAGGACAATGCAAAGAAAAATGGAAGACAAATGTGTGTGAAAAGAGGAGTGAAAAATAAGAGGCAAATGAGGGGAAAATAATAGGAAAATAAACCTAGAATAGTCAGAAAATGAAAATTAAAGGACGATGAAACGAAAATAACCTGGATATGAACAGAAAATGAACAAAAATTACAGAGTTCAAAGAAAAAATGAAGATTTGTATTTTTTGCCCCTGGATAAAAACGTTAGTAGTATTATTTAATGTACTAAATTTTCAAAGGAGAAGTGTCTATAATGATTTTTTTTTCAGTTCTCCTATCTTTGTGAACTGTTATAGTTGGCTGCACTGTACAATACCAGGCCCTCTTAACATGAACAAAATGAAAACTAAATGCCTTAGATCTGTGTCAATTACGAACCAAAGTTTCCCACTTTAAAAGTGATGCAAACTAGAAATCTCCACTTCACTACACACCAAACATTTAGTAATCAAACAAGGCTATTTACCAAGTTTGTTCACCGTCGCTATTAACCGTTATTTCCGAAAGATAACACCTACCAGATTGTACTGCTGTGCGTCTACACAAAAGATAAGGCCCATTTACAGGTTTGAACAGTCATGGAAGGTACTCACTTTTCTTTGGCGTTCATCTCGATCTGCATGGTCGCCACGTCCGCCGCAACGTCCGGCACCCGGTGGTGGGGATGGTGCAGATCGCCACCGGGCCCCGCCCCGTTGCTGCTGCCGATGCTTGCGATCACCGGCGAAGCCACGACCGATGCCGCCAGCAGCGCCCCTCCCCCGTTGATGATGGCATTGTTCACCACGTTGCTGTTGTTGTTGTTGTTGCTCAGACCTGGCTTCTGATAGGGATGCTTGGCCGCATTCAGCAGATGGTGATGATGGTGGGCATATCCACCGAGTAGCACTTTGTTGCCGTTGCTATCGATCCCGGACGAGGGCGAACTCTTGCCCGAACCTGGCGAAATCTTGCCGGCCAACGCTTCCAACGAATTAAGCATTGTTGTTGGTGATTATTGAAAGGAACACTTTTTTTTTTATTTGTCGCAGACGAAGGGTTGGACACTCACACAGAAAATATATATATATAGGACACAGAGGAAAAGAACGGACTTGGACACGCACTGACACACGCAAACGGACGCACTCTGAATGCACGAAATGGGTAGAAAAATGAACACCACCTTTTTCCTCCTGATTTGCTCTTTTCGTAACTTCTTACTATCAACGGAATGAAAAGGGATTTTCCCTTCTTCTTTTTTTACTTTGCTTCTCACACTTCTCTTTTTTTACTTTTCGTTAAACCCGAGGAAATCTTCTTCGACTAACACTTGTTGCAAGGGAGCGGAGGAACTTTTTCTTTTCTGGAATGGGGAAGAAAGAAAAATAATCTTATCTTAGATAAACTTCGAATATGCGCTGCGCTCCTTTCCGACTCGTTTCGCTATCGATAAGGAGGCTTCTCACTCGTTCACTCTTATCGCTCTTTGCTGTTCTTTCTTTCCTTTGATTTTTTTTATTAGCGGTGTGGAATGTGGCGGCGGTGATTGGATTTCCTTAAAACTTCCCGAAACAAGCACACTCCCAGCGGATTGATACGGAAGGACAGATGTTACGAAATCAGACCACGGAGGAGGAACGGACACTGCTCGGAACGCGAAGAACGCACAAGGACACTTTGCGGTTGGGATGTTGACGACTCGGAACGGTGATTAGTACTAAGTGGTGCTCTTCGGGGCGACGTTATCAAAACTTCCAGCGACGACGACGACGACGACGACGTCAAACAGTCGCGCTGTTATCTATATTTGCCTTTGCCACCTCCTCTCCTAGTTGGTGGAAGTTTTTTTTTTTATCTATTCGAGCACATGTCTGCATATGACCATCGCGCACGAGGGGGAGGTGGAGACGCGGGCAAGTATCATGATTCCCACCACCTTTTCTCGGTGGTCGGGCTTACATGCAGATAGTGGTGCTTTACTTCCCTTAGATTTTTTTTTCCCATTTCATAGACCGCATTGCGCGGAACCACGAAGAGTTCTTCTCGGATTGTGCCCAGGCCCAGGTGCCAGGGGGGTGGTGGTTTTTTGGATGATGGTTATGCTCATGCTTGGGTTCAAATGTTGTGCAATCGCGTACTGAACTCGACCCGGGACCTGTTTTTGTTCGGGGTCATCCAACTGGAAGACGGCATTTTCTTTTTCAACTCCGGTCGCGTGCGCTTTATTTGAACTGCAGGAATGCGTTGTGGAATGGCAGATGGCTTGGGTTGGGTGAAAAATACGCCCCCGTTTTCTGCTGAACGATGGCATCTGGATGGTGGTGGCGCGGTTTCTGATTACCGCTGGTAATTTGTTTTGATTCGGATTGACTTGCAGTTATTCACTGTGGTTCTGTTAATGAATTTCGTCATTGTCCTGAAATAATCTGTTTCTGAACCATTTCGTCACCAACCACATGGTACTTTATGGACGGTGACCCCATTTGAGAATTGTTTTGTTTACCATTCAGTCGTGCACTATAATGCGTCTAAAGCTAACTCGAACACGCCTTTCCAACGAATATTCAAAAGATAACACAGACACCATGAGTTGGAATGAATGGAGGGGAACGTTGTTGTAGAAAATAGTTATGTTTGTGTTAAAGAAGTCGTTCACATTAAGCAGGTGACAAAATGCTCACGTGAAGTAAGATAAGAGATCTACTGTGATTTGCCATTTTGTCTGAATGATTTCCTTTGTTGGTGCTACAATTGCGAATTAAAGCATTGCATAAGGGTATAAATGCCCAAAATTTGGCTATGCATATGATTCAACTATTGAATGAAGAAGATCTCATTTTGTCCGAAAACATGCTTCTCAAATTTGGCGAAAGCATGAATGAAAGGCATATTGTCATAACTCTTTTGTCTTCAATGTTGGGACAAAAAATCATCTATCTCTATCATTGTTGCATACTCAACACATGACAGTAGAATCAAGATTATTATGTTTCATAACATCCAATCGGTATTTAGGAAAGAGACATTGCGTTGTTCACGCCCATTCGGACTTACTCGAAATAGAATAAAGTTAACCCACATAAAAATTGGAACGTATCAAAAATTGCGTAACCGGGTCTTAAACCAAATTTGGGTAAAGTCTAGGTTGTTGCTGTTGGGTTAGCTCAACTCATTGTTATAAAATGTGTTTTTTATAACTTCATTTGCTTTTTTATCTCGTGTTATTTTTCTCACATTTTTTAAATTTTACACTAGCTAATCCCGGTGCGAGCGTTGCTACTCCTGCAACTAAATGAATGAACAATGGTTGTTTTTTTGGAAATAGTTTTTTTTTTACTAAGAAGGTGTTCAAGCTTCTATCAGAACATTCTTCTTACCCGAGAAATACACAGTGTGTGTTTTAGTTATCTGGATAATTTTCATGTTTGGTTGAAATTTGTGTTTGAAACCTCCATAGTAACATTTCTTGCATTTAAAAAACCGCGTACGCCAATTTCGGTTCCATTTGCTTGATTTATTCTCAAGTTATGCAGAAATTTGTGTTTCATTCGTATGAGAGCCCTTCCCCCTTCCAAAAAAAGGGAGGGGTCTCAAACAATCATAAAAACTTTCCCCAGCTCCAAAAACCCCTGCATACACATTTTCACGCCGATCGGTAACACAGACAGATTTTAATGTATGTAATAACCACATGCCAAATGTGGTTTCATTTGCTTGAATAGTTCTCCACTTATGCATAAATTTGTGTTTCATTTGTATAATAGAAACCCCAAACCCCCCCTACCCACTTCACAGAGGAAGAGGTCTTGAACTACCGTAAAAACATTTCTTGCCTATAAAAACCTCCGCATTCCAAATTTGGTTCCATTTGCTTGATAAGTTCCCAAGTAATGCATGAAATTTGTGTTTCATTTGTATGGAAGCTCCTCTTCCTCCCTTTTAGAAGGCGAAGGAATCCAAACCACCTTAGAAACATTTATCTTCTTCAGAAACCTCCACATGCCAAATTTGGTTCCATTTGCTTTAATAGTTCTCGAGTTATGCAGAAATTTGTGTTCCATTTGTTTCATTTTACGAAAGAAAAATGCAAGCGAAAGGAAAATAAGAAGAATATTAACGAATAATATATGTGAAAATGAAAGGGAAATATAAATAAATAAATATAAATGAAATTTGAAAGAAATCAAGAGAACAATAAAAAAATAATTTGAGGAATATGTTTGTAAATAATATGATATATCAAAGTAAATGAAGGGGAAATAAAAAAAGGAGAATGCGAAGAAATTGAGAAGAAATTGAAGAGAAAATGAAAGGAAAATCAAAGAAAAATGAAAGGAAAATAAAAGGCAAATGAAAGGAAAATGAAACGAAAATTAAAGGAAAATTCAAAATTATAGTAAGATTATCTTAATATTAGAGGTAAATGATAGCTAAATGTAGGGATGTTGTGTGATACAAAACAATAGTGGTAAATTGCATGGCAGTAGAATCCAGCTTATTATGTTTCAGAAAATCTAATTGTTATTTGGAAAAGAGGCATAGCGTTGTACACGCTCATTCGGACTAACACAAAATTGAGTCAAGTTTACCAACAATCATGAAAATTGGAACTGATCAAAATTTGCGTAACCGGGCCTAAACCCAAACTTGGGTAAATTTATTTGCTCTTGGGTTAGCTCTACTCATTTTTATAATATGTGTTTTTTATAACTTCATTATCCTTTTTGTCTGTTTTCATATTTCTCACATTTTTTTCATAATTTTTATTCTTCATACATTTTGCTTTCGCTTGCATTTTTCTTTCATTTTCCAAAAAAAATGCAAAGCAAAGGAAAATAAAAGATAAATAAGAAGAACGTTTACGAAAAATACATGTGAATTTGAAAGGAAAATAAGAGGAAAATACGAGAATATAAAAAGAAAATGAAACGAAATTTGAAATAGGAATATCAATCCAAAATTAAAGGAATATGTTCGATCAAAAAATGAAATATCATAGAATATGAAGGAAAAATAAAAAAAACTGAGAGAAGAATGAAAGGAAGTTGAAAGAAAATTCAAAGGAAAATGAAAGGAAAATTCAAAGGAAAATGAGAGGAAAATTCATGGAAAATGCAATGAAAATTAAAGGAAAATGAATCGAAAATTAAAGAAAAATTAAAGAAAAATGCAAGGAATTGATAGGAAAATGAGAAGAAAATGAAGCGACAATGAAACGAAATGAAGAACGTGAAAGGAACATGAAAAGGATATTGATTGAAAAATGAAAGGAAAATGAACAAAGAAAAATGAAAGACAAAATGAGAGGAAAATGAAAAGGAAAATGAAAAGGAAAATGAAGGAAATGATAGGAAAATGAAAAGGAAAAGAAAGGAAAATGAAAGGAAAATGAAGAGAAAGAAAGAAAGGAAATAAGAGTAAAAATGAAAGGAAAATGAAAGGAAAATGAAAAGCAAAATGAAGAAAGGAAAATGAAAGGAAAAATGAAAGAAAAAAAGACAGGAAAATGAGAGGAAAATGACGAGGAAAATAAAAGGAAAATGAGAGGAAAACGAAAGGAAAATGAAGGGAAAATGAAAGAAAAATGAAAGGAAATGAAAGGAAAATGAAAGAAAAATGGACGGAAAATTAAAGCAAAATGAGAGGAAAATGATAGGAAAACTAAAAGAAAATGAAAGGAAATGCAAAAGCGCAGCGGTGCTGGTGTTGTAAATTTTGTTTTATGCTGGATATATTTTTACGAAATTTTAAAACTGGTATATGCTTTGATCTATTCTTGCAGCAATTTAGAACAAGAAAAATGACAGCATCTATAACGCTACACGCTGCTTGATAATACCAATTAATGAAGTAAAATTTCAGCGTTTCAGACGAAAAGCTGCCGTTTTTGGTGCGGGGTGATGCTGGCGTCGGACAGTAAGTGGTGTTTTGTTCGGATGCAGATCTTTACCCCAAGTTGCTTCCGGTGCCAGCAATTGCTTTTCATTTAATTTCTGAATAACAAATGGTTCTATAAGTTTTATACAGCGACTGAAGTTTTCGGAAAATAGCTGAATATGTTTAAATAGGGAAGCTCCCGGTATCGCGACTGTTGCGAGATTTTTTGAGAAATTCTAGATGGCAAATTCCGATGCCGAACAGTACTTCCATTGCTTGGAAATGAAAAGTAACGAAGTCTTCAAAGTGAACACTCGGACGCACTACTGCCGTTAAACATTATTTGGCTCAATCCAATTCAAGAAAAAACAACTGATCTCTGATGTTTAATGATTGACAGGATGACAGGTGCTGCCGGGTTTAACAACAAGAAAATAAAACACCGGAGTAGAAAACGCGAAGTTCGTCTACTTTTAGCTGGTTCTTACCTAAGTTTGGCTGATGCAAATCAAAGTATAAAGTTGTTCCAAATATAGAACCACCACTGAAGATGCCCTTGGCAATTGTTGAATTATTATTTTTATATAGTAGTAAAGCCGAAGAATTATCTCCAAATAAACTTTTCCAGTCATTCGTTGCCCACATGTCATTCGAGTAAGACCTACTTTTAACAGGTTATGGGCCCAGACATGGCCCCAGTCAACCATAGCAACGGCTCTGTTTGAAGGAAGAAAACATTTTTCTCAAGAAGTTCGTGAAATAAGATGACGAATCCGGAACGATGAAGATAGAAGAAGTTCTGGAGCGTATGCCGGTGGCGATGGCAGGGTGGCTGGAACGCAAGCAGGCGGAACGAGACTACCTGGTGGCATGATGTCATTGCAGACGAGAGAAGATCTTCGTAGATCGGACAATTACAACTCCTGGGCGTTTTCTACCAAGATGGTACTCAATAAGGAGCGGATCTGCTGTGCCGTGAAGGACCGTAATGAAGGGGATCGGAACAAGCTCTAGCAACTAACTGTCTCAACATCTATCGGCCTGGTGCAGAATGTGAAACCGCAAAAGATACATGGGAGTATGTGAATGAGATTCTGTTGACCTGCAACCAGCTGTTAGAGGTCGACTTCCATCGTCGTGGACGATACTTGATATGTTAATGAAAGGTTTGCACAAAGAAGTACGATCCGTTGGTCATGGGCCTGGAGTCATCCGGAGTGTGCTTTTGACGGCGGACATAGTCCTGGATGAAACGGTCTACAACGTCGTTGAGTTGCAACCTTCCGTGCTCCCTCCACAACCAGAGGACCCACAATTGTCGGTAAGGCGCAGTGCGAGGGACTATCCCAGGCAAGTATCGCGACTATATTATAAGCTGTAATACTTTTCCTGAAAGTGGTTCCCTATCTGAACAGATATATTCCGTCGAAACGGCGGGCGAGCCAGCCATGCTCCGAGAGGCGCTCGCTCGGTACGACAGCGACAAATAGAAGGAAACAATGCTGACGGAATACGAAGCCCAGATGAAGAATCAGATGGGAGTTTGTTGAGCTAACAAACGGGAGGAAGTGAATTTAAGCTGAAGACGAACTAGGATGGATCTATGTAGCGGTACAAAGCCCGCTTGGTCATCAAGCGCTTCTCCCAGGTACATGGTATCGATTACAAAGAATTTCCGGGGCACACATGGCCGGAAGAGGGAAGCGATCGACTATCAAACGCTCCCTGGACAGGGAAACCATCATGGAAACCGTATCATCGAGGTACAAAACCCATTGTTCGGAATACGCTTCCACGCAGGACCACGATCGAAAAGTTTTGGGCGATAATGAAGAAGAAGTTGAAGAAAAGCGGAAAAACATTCAAAACCGATGAAGCTTTGAAGAAAAACTGGGAGAAATTGTGTAAGGAAGATGGACAAAGCCTCGTCCAAGATCTCATGAGCAGTTTTAAGAGAAATGTACGAGCATTTAGTTTGGGGGAAGAAATTCAATAAATAAATTATTAACTAGAAATTAGAAGAAGAATTAGTATCTTCCATTTAATTCCAACTACCTTTGCTTATCTTCGACAGATACGCGTATTTCGTCTACAATGTGCAGACTTCTTCAGTGTCTCGTACTAATAACTCGACTCAACACGTACTAATAAGTCGAGTTATTAGTACTGAGACACTGTTGAAGAAGTCTGCACATTGTAGACGAAATACGCGTATCTGTCGAAGATAAGCAAAGGTAGTTGGAATTAAATGGAAGATGACTAATTCTTCTTCTAATTTCTAGTTACAGGTATTCCACTAAACAGCTCAAAACCTCTAGATTCAAATAAATTATGCCAAAACATTGTAATATATAGTTATTTATTCCCTGAAAATTTGAGAAGTATCCGATTGAAAATGAATTTTTGGTGATCATTTTTGAGTGTCTCATTTTTTCCGAGTCCAGTCTTTAGGGTTCCACTAAACAGCTCACACTTTCTAGGATTTATCTTAACTTTGTATAGCCCATAAAACTACTGTTTAAATTGTAGACCTTTGTTTTTAATGGCCTTAAGCTAACTAGATTACTCTATGATGTCTGTGGACGTTTCAGAATATCTATTGAATATGTTTGAAAAGTCATCGTAGTTTTGTGTAGCCCAAGATGCTACGGTTGCTATTATATATCTTAAGTTGAACATCCCAAAATAATCTTATAATGACTGGTGACCTTACAGAAGACTCACTGAATATGTTTGAATGCATATCGTCACCTTTCATTGGTTAGAAAGCTTATGTTACGACTGTAGAGTCTAACTTCTGAACTCAAGGGCAGTTTTGATGACCTAGAACATCCCAAGATATCTCATTATATCTATTCACCGTCCAGAAGACTCACTTAAATTGGTCAAATACATATTGTCACTTTGTTTGGTCCAGAAAGCCACAGTTAAAGCTGTAGATTTCCAGTTTAGAATTCCAGGATAATTTGGATAATCTAGAAGATTATCTAATAATGTCTGTTGGTCTTCCAAGATATTCAATGAATATGTTTCAATACACAGCAAAGCTACGCATAGCCCAGAAAGCTGTTGATGCGACTGTTGGTCCATTGTTCTGATCTCAAGGATAGTTTGGATGACCCAGAACATGTCATATTGCTTTATTATGTTTTTTGATCTTTAAGAATATTCATTAAATATGTTTGAATATTTATTGTCACTTTGTACTGTCTAAGAATTATTGTTACAACTGTATACTGTAAGACCTTCTCTGTTTTCCGGAGTTTGCCCTTCATCATCGCCCAGATTTTAACTATTGGGCGATGCTCTGACAAGTTTGGTGGATTTGCCTTCTTTGGCATTAAAACAACATCGTTTGCGTCGTACCACTCCAGCACTTGTTTCACGTGCTGGAACGATATCAGATCCGGCCAAAACAGAGTGTCACCTACGTTTGGCCGGAAGAAGGGTAGCAAGTGATGGTGCCGGTCATTATGTACAGCTTGCTGAATTTGCCGCACCCACAGATCGCCTGCCACACCAAGTTAGCAAGTTTGTCGATCTTCTTCTTCTGGAACTTCTCCGAAAAATCTAGGCGGGATATCCGACGGAAAACTTCAGGCTGAGGATCTCCTTGGCGTTTGCTTTAATGTACGTCTCGTTGTCCGTTACGATGAATTTCGGCTGCACCAACCATTCGCACCACTTCCTGGCACGGGATTTGTTCACCGTATTATTTTTTTTGGTTCAGTTTGGTGCCTGCCTTAGCTTGAAGACATGACGTCCGGCCCACTTCATTGTCTGTAGGACGAATCAGACGGAAGAATTGACCTTCTTGGCCACGTCTCGAATCGAATGGTTCGGATTGCGCTTGAAGTAAACCCCAGCATTCCTTGAGTTCAAGATGTAGGAAGATTTTACCACACGAGACATGGTCGTATTGGCGATTTACAACTGCTCCGCAATCCTTCTGTGGGACTTGCCTGAATTGTCCATAATTTCTTATCAAAGGATATCTTGAATAGCAACATTAATTCTTTAATTAATAAATTGCATGAGCAAATCCTGAATAAATTCCCCGTTCAATAGTATACTATTCATTAGGATTTTCGTTAATGTGTTTGAGTAATATGCGTTTGAATTCTCTCCCATTTTCGTTACGTGCTTAATTTTCTAATTGAATAGTAAAGCATAAACGAACCTGTAACGATAAGTTTAGAACCCTATTGTTTGAATCGGGTTTTGCAAATTAACATGCGCCTTTAATTAGCCTACAGACAAGTTAAGCTACATTCTGCTCGACCCGTCTTTCTCATCTTCCATACTGCTCGATTCGTTTAATCTATTTTCGAGGGAGATTCGTCGTAATTTATTAGCCATCTCCATTTTTTGTTAAAATTTACGTCGCAAAAGATTTTCATAGGTCAGTTCAAGGACAACATTTGTTCGACTAATGAAAATTTGGGTTCTTTGTGAACAAAGAACTGACGCTTGCTTTACTTTAAGTGGAATGTTCAGTTTGATAAGACGCGTTACGAACAGTTATAAGTTCTAAAGAAGTGAGTTCTAGTGGAAATCTTTTTGAAGGTTTTGTGGCAAAAGCAGAATAAAATAAGTAATGGCTATTGAAGTTGTGAACCGATAAAACATTTAAAGGTATAAACCTTATTTTATAGATAAGAACTGCAAACGGTTTATTTGAACCGAAGTTATTTAAAACTCGAATTCGTACCTACGCAGTAATCAGTAAGAACAATGTAATCTTGTAATTAAAACTTTAGTAGTGCATTGTTATATTTTGAACCATTTGCAGTACTCTAAAGTTGAATTTGTACATATCCAAGGAATTTTGTAAACCAAACTGTATTGTGTAAAAAGCGCAGGTAAGAAGAAACCTTGTAACTATTAGGGTGGCTCAACATGATCATTTTTTCAGAACAGCTCTTTTTTGGATCCATTTGGGGTCCCAAACAACCGTGTAAAATTTGGGGACGATTGGCCCTGCTTCCCGCATTGCGTTTGAAATTTGTATGGAAATTAGTATAAGAAAACATACTTTTTTGAATTTTAATTACTAGAGACCTCAGTTTAGCATGAAACCTTTAATTAATCAGTTAAAAGTATAGTCCAGGATGTGCCTAACAACTTTGTCCAAAAATGTGCGGCGCTAAAACGTTCCTTTAAAAAGTTATAGGTGTTCAAAGATCGATGGTTCGAATTAATTGCTAAAAATGATTTGTTCTGCCAACACTGCCGGTGTATCAATGGAAGCCAGATTTCAATCCTCAATAACTTTGGCGTTTCTTGCCTTATCGATTTGGAATGTTCAGATGAACTACTCATAAACATTTGCACAACTTTATGGGTGTATTTGGAGATGCCCTGCCAAGATGCCAACCCGCCCCCTCTCCCACAATTCATAGTAATGGATATACTGTTTCTAACTGAAATAACTTTAGTGTTTCGTATGTCGAGTTGGTTTATTTAGATATGTTATTTAAAAACATTTGCTCTATCTCATATGCCCAGTTGTAGAAGGGAGGGGGCATACTATATTCTCTCCACCCACTTCGGAGTTTCTCATCTAATGGAGCGGTACGTTCGGATGAGCTATTCAAAAGCATTTGCTCAATTTATATTTTGTAATTGAAGAAGAGGTACATACTGATTCCTCCCCCTCAATAATATCGATGGAAGTAAAGTTACAGATTGAAATAATCTCTGTGTTTTTTAACCAGTTCGTTTATTTGGAAGGCTCAACTGCGTTAGCTTTACGGAGCCGATAATCATTGTCTGTGGTTTAACAAGAACAACTTAATACTACGTCTAGTAGGAATGGACCGATTATCCGCGGTTTACTCGAGGCTAAGCGGCAATATTTTCAGGGGAGGAGTTATTTTGTCTCATCAGAGAGTTGTCGCCAGTACTTTTGTGGTTATGCAGGGTTTCTTTAGTGTTCGATCGTCTTGGTGACCATTGGGCGACGATAAGATTCATCGTGGTGAGGGGGACGGTGCAAAACAAACACGAACTACTAAAAATAAGAAAATACTAAGTGCACCCCGAACTTTGCCTTTCTTTTACGAACGAGGTTGAACAACTAATGAAAAGTCTATCATGTTTTTCCCACATTCATGTATCTTGCTATACTGCCGTTCTACTTATAATTGCCCCATGTTACTTTCCACAAAACAGCCAAAACTCAGATCAATTTGTCCCACGGAAAACGTGATGACATCAGGGAACATTATTAGTGGCTGGAAAACTCCTTCCAATCATATATTTCGTCATGAACTATAAATAGGACATACCAGAATTCATTTCGTTCCATAAAACTACTGAAAATCTTGTCTAACGAAGTATTTCTAATAATCGTGGCACAAATTGACCTGAGTTTTGATTGTTTTGTGGATAGTAACATCACGTGGGACAATTATGCGTAGAAAGTATAGGCAGTATAGGTTTTTTTATATTTGATGGAGAGCAAAAAAACGCTTAGATATTATTAAAAATACAACACTGCTTCCTGACGCAAATTACGTCATACAAGGTTCAATTCATCACCACACATTGAAACGGCATTTAAATCACTTCGGCATACAGATGCAGATAGAAAAAACGGTTTCGTTTAGAGCGCTTCTTTGTTTTAGAGAAGAATGAATGCAAACATTCATGCTATGCGTTCATATAGGTCTGGTTTTGTAGCTATTGATCTAATCTATCATACCAAACGTATGATTGATTTGTTTGTATCGAAATCATTGACATAAGCCTATAAGACTGATCAATTTTTAAATAGCTCATCCGAATGTACCGACTCTATTAGATGAGAAACTCCGGAGATGGTGGTGGAGGAATATAGTATACCCCCCCCACCTCCCTCTAACAACTGGGCATATGAGATTGATTAAATGTTTTTGAAACAAACCAACAAACAAACCAACTCGACAAGATAAGAAACACTAATGTTATTTCAGTTTGAAACAGTATTTCACATACTATGAATTGAGGAGAGGGGTTGGGTTGGCATGGGGGGAGGCATCTCCAAATACACCCATAAAGTTGTGCAAATGTTTATGAGTAGTTCATCTGAACATTCCAAATCGATAAGACAAGAAACGCTAAAGTTATTGCGGATTGAAATCTGGCTTCCATTGGTACACTGGCAGTGTTGGCAGAAAAAATATTTTCGGTATTTAATTCGATCCAACAATCTTAGAAAAGCTATAACTTTTTTAGGGACATTTTAGCGCCGCACATCTTTCGACAAAGTTGTTAGGCGCATTATGGACTATACATTTAACTGATTAGTTACGTGATCCAAGCAAAAATGGGGTCTCTAGGGATGAAAATGCAAAAAGTACGTTTTCCCATACTAATTTCCATACAAATTTCAAACGCAATGTGGAAAGCCGGTTTACAACCAATCGTTACCAAATTTTACACACTTGTTTGGGACCCCAAATGGATCCAAAAAGGAGCTGTTCTGGCTTCATGTGGTCAAGTTTACGTTTTTTTCATATAAACGGTGAGCCACCCTAGTAACTATATGCGTCAGTCAATTAGATGAAACGAACCTTGTTCACGTTAATAGGAAAACCCCTTAACGTGGGTGTTGGTGTCGGTGTCAGAATCGGAGTCTGATTCAACACCGTAGGAAAACGAGTGGGACCTTCTCCAACAGACTCTCGTTGGACGAGTCGACACGAGAAGGCTTAACATGTACGGTGGTTGATCTTCGTAACGAAAAGCCAGCACGCTTGTGGCTGGACATCACACATTCCACGCTCTAAAGGAGACGCATCTACACCTCAATTACGACCCACCACCCACTTTCCCTGGAAATGCCTAGCTCGAATTAGTCGATCAGCAGAGTAACATCGAAGCTAGTCGAGACACCCACCTTTCAACTTCGCGCAGGCGATACGCTGTTGAGCCTTAAAGCTTTTGTTCAAGACTCTGACAGCGATACAACGGGAACCACGTTATCTTCAGCATCGAACAGGGGGTGACCACGGCGTAGTGGTTAACATCCATACCTCTCACGCCAAAGTCACGAGTTCGTATAACAGGTGTTACACTGTCGAGCTTCGAACACTTTGGTTGGAGTTTCGGATGGTGGTACAACGGGAATGACGTGACATGCATTGCATGCATTGGACTGGCGTAAGAAGAATGGTAACGTTACCACACAGGTTAGTGCACACCTGGTGTTAGGATAAGAATTGTTCACCCAAGAAAATATAACGAGCTCGAAGATAAATAGAACTAACTCCTTTAATTCGAAATTTGCTAGGACTGTATTCTTTATCGGTCGTATTAAAGTAATCCTTAAGTATGAGATGTTTTCTTTTATTTACAATCCACTAGGGGTATTGCAAGCTAGCTGATTTGTTTTTTGATTCCATCGTGTTTGACTAGGTCCACAAATTGGATTTGAGCAGCCTTACCGACTTCAGTGCGTCGGAAGAATCGGTTTGTAACTACATAAACTCGCCTCGAGAATCAGAGTTTCAGGTCGAGCATCCCTGAACCAAACCATCCTCAAACGACCTCCTATCGGAGTGGCGCTTAAGTCGTTTGTAGGTTTCCGTAGAATAAAGCGATTTGGAACGGCAGGGACTAAGCCAATGTAACGCTCTAGTTGGAGTCCCTGAGTAGAAACTTAGCGTTACAAACCAACAAACTCTTTCACATATTTGTTCATACTAAACACCGTCAAAGGAAATTTCCTACTAGCTTGCAATCATAAATCACCTTTCAGATATTGTTTCATTCGTGTGCTCTGCAACCTTCCATGACACATATCTCACGATGAATCACAGGTGCTTGACATTTCCAGAGTAGATAGCCAGGGCTCAAATTTCCACTCTTCCAGAAAGTTGATCACAGTGGAATAAAACAAGAAAGATCCTTATTCAAAAAGTCGAGCAAAGTTAGTGTTTGCATTGCAGTCTCTCCTCATAGCCTCATCAACTGGCAGTTCTGGCAGTCGGAACTCGGAAATGACACCTGCCGTTCGCCCGCATCTTCACTAATTGAAAAAATAGACCAAAGTCGGAACGAATGAGAGCCGGGAATCACTTCGCTCGCCTGTCGCTATAGTTTCAACTGATGCCACTCTTAATTAATATTTCATAAGGCGCTAATGAAAAAGCACTTCTCCACCCGAAAAAAAAAATCATACTTCCCCATTTTTATTGTATCTTTCATTCGTTAATTTATATCCCTCAGTCGTCCACCACTAGTTAGGCGGTGGAAGTCGGTGGCCAGCATCAAGCATCATTGTTGTTACAAGGTTTATGGATGGGATAGTATTAGTGGAAGTGAAATTGGTGCGCATCCACTAATTGTTTTTCTTCTCCGCCGGTCCTGTGATCCTGTGCCTGAAGACGACGGAAGAAGGAAATGGCGTACTCCAGTCAGTATGGCAGTAATGCTTCTTCATTTCCTAATTACCGCCTTCGTTGGTTGCAGTAGGTTTTATGTCTTGCAAGATGGGCGACGGTGCTCGAGATGGAGTAATTTGGACGATAATTATTATGATAATCTGGTTCGGAATCTTGTTTCTGATTTTTGTGGAAAATATTCTGCACCCAGTCTATGAGTAGAAGACCACATTTCAAATGAACCCCCCTGGAGGCCCACCGTCATCCAGTCGATTCCAATTGGCTCTGACATAAACCACCAACCACCAGCCATCGATTCCATTCCGAGAGCACCCCCCGGGACTGTCAACGCCCTTTGCTCCAACTTCGAGTGATTGTTTTCCCATTTCCAGTGCTTGTTTGCTGGGTGCTTTTTCTTGAACGAGGATACATTCTCACAGCAGGACCAGTTCGACTCGGGCCGACCATCTGGAATCAGTTATAATAACTACTATCGTTAATTAAAATTTATTGGTTTGTTATCCCCGGGGATTTTGGTCATCAGTTTTTTCCACCGTGCTCTTTCTCGGGTGCGTTGCCTTCGCGTTCGGACCGAGTCCAAGGAATCAAGAGTGACCGGTTCCGATGAAAGTACCATCAGGCACTGCTCCGTTGTTTGCCTGCAGGAAGAGAGAAAAGACGGAAAACGAAATTAAATAAATTATTAAGTACTTCTTCATCTGCCGGGAGAGGAAATTGTGGTTGAAGCAATATTTGAGCAGGATCAATGAGATGGAAATAATTACTCTTGCAGATGCAATAAACTAACACGAATGAATGAAAGAACTAGTAATTATTATTATGTGGACAGGTAATGGTTTTATGGGTTGGAACAATTTTATTCAATCATAAATGCATTTGATTGTTTATCGTTCCCCGAAGATTACAGCAATCTGCTTACAGTAATCAGGCTGTCATCAAACCATCGTTACCGTAGATGTTGTTTTCCAATCCATCAGCAAATCACAACGCCCCCCCTCCGGTTTTCATGACCGCCCCGAGGGGCACATTGTAACCAATTTCCCTACCATCGCTCTAATCGAATTGCAATTTGTTTGGCTAAAAATAATACAGGATCCGTCGTCCATTGCCGGGGGAAATGGAAAATCGCGTGCAGCAGATCAATCCCAGGGCCGATTCTAAATGGATGGGATTTTTTTTCGATGTCCACGGGCAAGGATCATCAAAGCCGTTGCGTTGTCATTGTTCAGTTCCGGTGCGTTGAGCTGCTAGGTGCTCTCCATATGGCTGCCTAATGGGCACAATTCAATTTCTGTTATTGCATTTAATGGCAGATTTCCATCCCGCACATCGATCCACTTCACTAGGGTTACCAGAGGTTGGTGGTTAGCTGCCAGAAGATCGGTTCTTGAACTGGTTAATCAATTCTAAAATGATGAACCAGAAGAGAAGTTATTAGAAACTACAAGGGACATCCCAATGGTGTTGCACGCAAAGGTGATGTAAGATTTAAGAGTGCTTCGATCAAAATTTGGTCGACTTAAACTTGACGCCTTTCCCCTAGTAGCACACTTGTTGCCATTCAGCTGAGATAACATAAATATGACTTACTAAGTCATAATCAAGTTATGACTATATGCCTTGGCCATTCTCTGCATTACGAATTTGTAAAGTGGCGTGTAGCACCGTGCCTCAATTTTGATTTTGAGATTACCACTTGCTAGTTATCAAAATGTCGTCGAAGAAAGAGAAGCAATCGCATCAAAGTTTTGCACGTCCATGGCGACAACCCGAACTACTCTCACGCCAAGTTGGCGAAAGTGTTGAATGTGGCTAAATCAACTGTTACCAACGTATTAAAAGTGTTCGGTGAACGTTTGCTGACTGCCAGGAAAGCTGGATCGGGGGGAAATCGAAAGCTGGAGGCCACAGCGACGACAAAAAGAGTTGCCCACTGTTTCGAGCGGAACACCAACCTCTCCGTCCGAGATGTCGAAAAGAAGCTGGGAGTGGCGCTTTCAACCGTGGATAGAGCTAAAAAACGAGCTGGACTGAAGACTCACAAGAAAGTGGTGACTCCAAATCGCGACGATAAACAAAACACGATCGCGAAAGTTGCACACGACGATGCTGACGAAGTTTGATTGCTTGGTATAAGTCTACAAGCCTTTAAAGGTGGCAGATATTTTAAATTTTCACTTATTTTTAAACGCTATTTAAAAAAAAAACTTTTTTGAGCATATTAGTAGAACGATTGTTATTGGGAAACTAGGAGAATTTTGAATTTAACACTTCATTAGATCACTTTTTAAAAAATAAAAAAATAAAACCTTGAAACACTTTTTCAAATTTTCGCTAGTAAACGCGAGCAAATTCCTTTTAATTCTACTATGAGCATATCTTTTGACAGACAGGCCTATTTTGTCTGCTACTTACAGACTTCTTCAGTGTCGAGTGCTCGACTTTCGATATTTTCAAGCACATTTAACTGTCAAAGTTTGCGAAGAAATATCTGGTGTGACAGGCCATCTGAACCTGTGGCTTGAAGAGCTACGTTTACAGTGCGACCGGAATCGTCAACCAGGAATTTTATCTCAGCGAGTGCCTACGAAAACTTCTACTGCCTTTCCTGAAGCGACACAATTGTTCCGTTCTATTTTTGCCGGATTTGGCATCTTGCCATGATGGAAAAAACACGCCTAAACACACCAGTGCTTCGCCCAATCGAACAATATTGGGCCATCGTCAAGCGGAACCTTAAGAAGGCTCAAAAGCTGCTGTGAGCGAGAAACAGTTCAAGGCAAATTGGCGTTGTGCGGCGAATAAAGTGAACAAAGAGGCTGTACAAAATCTTATGGCAGATTCGGTCAAAAGGAAGCTCAGCTGAATTTTTCTCCTGTATTCTGTATTAACTGAACATGAAAAGGAAAAAGAATTTGACTTATAAATAAATACTTTGATCGACTCACACACATTACTGTTTGACCAAATTTTGATCGCAAAACCCTTTGCATAATAATTTGTAATGTATATTATTTTTTAAGAGCCTGTAATAGAAAAGAGGCGACATTGATCGATTGGAACAAGCAATTATCGGTCAAAGCGTTGCAAACAGCCATTCCAATCGAGCAGGATATCTGTCAATTTGATGAGTGTTGCCTCCTTCCTAATACAGACTGTGCTGAAAAATTGACTCTTTTCTAATGGCCTAAAAATGGGCCGATGGTCACCTGCGATTGGTAAGGTGTGACAAACACGAAAATCGAACCAAAGTTTCCAGCAGAATCAATATGAAATACGTATAGAGCACAGACGCACTGTGGTCAGATCAGGACGACAATGCACAGTCCTGTGTATACGTATAAGTGATAATGCCCATCAATCCATCCATCCCGTTTTAGCCCTTCATACAATGGCATGTTGCGCCCTGTCCTTCGGTTCAGAAAGGGGTATGGGCGCGTTCTGCCGAGTTGGTCGCGGTAGATTTCATGTGTGAAAGGCTGCCACATCAACGTTCAAAAGTTCCTGAACCAAATGAACAGCTTGTAATGATCACTTGAAGATGCAATGGGGCATCATCGCCCTGATATACCTAAATGTAACACGTAGGGAAATTGTTTCTTGTTTTCTATAAGTGAACGTGATGGAATGGAGAAAACCTGTGGGAACTCTTCGGGAATGATCTCTCATATGCATCCGTCGAACCATTCTGACCGTTGTGAGAATATCACCATTAAAATCTCACATGCGCATAGCATGTTATCAATAACTAATACTTTCTCTTCTTTCTACTGTTCTCTTCCCTATTCAATGACCACGAGCAATACCATATGACATCGTGCATAGGCCATAGACCAACATTCCTTTGTCTAATATTAGCTCTTCAAAAGCAGAAACACCGAGACGACACAGAGCAATAAGTAAAGAACGGTAACCCTAACCAATTTTACGTTCAGCCAAATTTTCTAACACAAGGTAAGTAATCATATGACCACCACAAAATATACTAAATATCCGTGACGTAATATATAACGGGGAAAGGAATAAGAAGCAGCCCTGGCTTCTAGTAAGAATCTTAATATGTGAGTAAGCTTTCAATAACTTCTCCAGACTTAAGTATTTCATATTATTAACCTAACTCATGACTTCATTATTTTCGCACTGAAGAGAACGTAATTGCAGTAATCGATCACCTTTCGGCGATCTTGAAGTTCTCTGACCTTCTGGTAAAACCTCCAAACTTTTGAATGAATTTCTGGTCCCCTAAGTGGGAAAATTTCCAGAAATAAGGATTATTCGTTGATTTTTTGGAGGATTCTCTGAAGTTTTCTCTCCGATCTAACCGGTCAAATAAGGTGAGACGAAATCAAAGAAATTGTAATCCCTACATGATATTGTGTACTAGCTCAGATCATATTACGATGCAAATTCTTGGGAAATTGATGCTTACCACAATTTAATATGGCGTCATGAGCAATGCATATCATGGTCATATGAAAGATTTTAGTATAAGCTGCTTCTCCGGTTCGTCTGTGATTATCATTTGAATTTCAGGCAAAAAGGTTCATGAAAAACGCTTGGCAGTCGCTTCTGATTTTTTTTGGGAACTACACCTAACAACCCAACCTTAGCTTTCAGGCTCGCTGAGCAGCATCTCCTTGAACTTTTTTCGTTAGTTTTATCCTGAACTTAGTTTCTTTATAAACTTCTGACTTGAACTTCCTGAATGTCAAGGATAATTCCAATGAAATATTGAGTAAGTTCTCTAGAGTTTCTAGAACAATCCTCTAAAATTTCTAGGAAGTTTTTTCCTAAACTTTTGAGAATTCTTCTTCTGAATTCTTAAAAGTTTTCTCCAGAACTTCGGGAAAGTTTCAAGCATTTTTTGGGAAGTTCCAAGCATTTTTTGGGATTTTTTTGTCGAGTATAGGAACGGCTTGTAAGATGGAACACGATCTGTTTTTTGCTCGTAACATGTACAATTTTTATTTTTTCGCGGATCCAAAGACATCTTTCGAAAGAAGAACTAATAGGCTCCAACTTTGCTGAAGAAACTGATTATTTATAGTCATAAAAAAAAAGTTATGGCCTATTTTCAAAATACATCCAAAATTGCAATTTGAAAAAATGGCTTGTAAGATGGAACACAATTCGTTTTTTGCTCGTAACATGTATAATTTTTATTTTTTCGAATTTTTTTCGGAAGAGGAACTAAAGAGCTCCAAGTTTGCTCACGGAACTGATTATTTATAGTCATCAAAAAAAAATTATGGCCTTTTTTCGAAATCCAACGAAAATTGCAATTTCAAAAAATGTATTGTTATATATCAATTTATTATTGATTCCATGGCAATTTTAAACATAAAAAATGTCATTCATACGTTTTAAAACGAAAAAAAATGTGTTCAATCGTATAAGCTTAACAGTGTTCCATCTTACAAACATGACGCCGTGAACACAAAACATCAAAAAATTGTTTCACTTTACGATTTGTTTGGGAATGCCTATGGATCATAAAAATTCACCAAAAATGCTAGCCAACACAAATGTTAACTTATTGATATCGATGGGAAATTTCCACTTACTAAGCACAAGAAAAAATTGCTATTTTAATTATTCCACCGCTTCCGAACAATGAAACCTGGAAGAGCTAGATCGAATGAGTGTATTCACTCCAAAAGCAAATGATATTGAAGAATAATAAAAAAATGAGGTTGACACTTGTCAGCGCGATCGTGTTGGCGCTATAAATGTCAAAAGTGGCGCTGTTCCATCTTACAAGCTTTTCCTCTACATCTGTGAAGTTCTCTCCTGAACTTCAGAGAAGTTCTCTCTTGAACTTCTAGGACGAATCATCTGGAGATATGTGGAAGTTTGTTCCTGAAACTATGAAAAATTCCTTCTTGAATTATAGGTGGTACCTGCTCTTGTTAATTACATCCCGAACTTTTTTCCTAAACTTCCATCCTGAAAATTCCATCTCTAATTTCGGGAAAATTCTCCAGAGCCCCCACTTCTAAGAACACCTCTTTATTTTCCCTAGATTTCTTCTTGTCTTGAACTTCGGGGATGTTTGATCCTGAACTTTTGGGGTATTCCTGCTTTAACTACGAAGAAGTGCCTCTTATACGTATAATTCTTCTTGATCGTCGAATTTTTTTTCTTATTTTTTTTGGGAAAGTCTCTTTCTAAACGTGTTCCCTGAGTTATATTTAGTTGCTTCCTATATTTCTGGATAACTTCCACAAACCACTTTACTCGAGGATAAATTTCCAAACTCTTAGTGCAATCGTGCTGATATGATGCTTTAGGAAATACTTTAGAAAGAAAAATCTGAGTTCTAAAATATTTCCACAAGTTCGTCACTCGAAAGCCAACGAAAAAATTACTTTTTGCCAAGGTCAGTCGCCAATTTTCGAGCGGTAGACTGAATCGGCCTTCAAGACAAATTTTCTTTGCTGACACATAAGACTTTAGGGTCAATATTGACCCGGATTTGAACCCTTTCTAGAATTGTGAGATATCATCCTAGACCCAATGTTTATGCCTCCTTTAAAATCTGTTACAAAGAGAAGGATGTTTTAATTTAGTGAGTGAAAAAATACCATACAAAACATTCCAAACTAGTTGTAGAGAATTGCCGTTTTTGAAAAAGTTTCTCAGTATGTCATTTGTCGTCTTTTGACATTATTATTTTAGTTCCAGATATTGCTCCAGAGATGGCGTTGTAGTCTATCTTAGCCAAATGAAGCGCTAGAGAGTTGCCGTCTCGGCAAAGTTTCTCAGTATGTCATTTGTCGGCTTGTGAGATTATCACATTAGTTCCAGATCCAGGCTGCAGCGCCATCTCTGTTGTATGATATGGAACTAATGCAATATTTCAAATGTCTGCATTTTACATTCTCAACAACTTTGCTGAAGACGGCAGCTCTCTAGAGCTTCATCTGACCAAGATAGATTGCAGCGCCATCTCTGCAGTATGATTTGAAACTAATATGATAATTAGTAAATAATAAGTTGATTCGTTATTCACTAAGAAAGATTCTCGCCAGTTCTCTACAATGAGTCTGGAAAGTTTTATATGCATTTCTGCTAACATAGTCAAACTAAAACTTCCTTTTCTTTGTAGAAGATTCCCGGGGAACAATGTTACCGGGTGTCTTTTTGTTCCTTTGCTTTTGAAACTAAAACTTCCCAAATATTGAACTCTATTCTTCGAAGAGTTGAAATTCGGGTCAATATTGACCCTAATGTCTTATGTGTCACTTTTTTGTTCAACCAAATTTAACTGATTCTAAAAATAATATTTTTTTATTTTGCAAATGAAGAATTCCGTGAAATATTAAGAGTCAGAAAGTTTCAACCCCCTTTGGTTTAGAAATAAAAAAAGATAGCATATTTTGAAGCAGTGCCATGGGCCAGAGTTTACTCCAATATCTTAAGAAGGTTAAAAGCTACGATCTAAGATTCTCTTTTAACAATTTATAACAGTTAGCCATGGTAGACGGTAGATGGAAAATATTCCGTTTAACAAGCTAATTATTGTTAATTTTATCTTCATTTCCCGAATGTGTAATGCCTAGAGAGGAACTTCTTCTAGTAAATGTTATATTTGGGTGGCAAAATTTAAGGAAATGAATGAGATTGGCATGTATTTTGAAAAAGCTGTACGTTTTCAGTCTGGCTTATCAACTTTACATCCATGGTTGGGGTTTTGTTGAATAATTTGTTCGTATGTAGTAGAGAATCGATTTGAAAAAAAATGGAAGGCAAGAAGTCAAGAGGAGAAATCTTCAGGGTAAGCCTAAATATGTGACGCATGAAATAAAGACTGTATCTCCCACGAAAAGACAAATAATTTAAATGTTTTTTTTTGTAATTCTGTTTCTTACATTTTACTGTTTACGTGTACGTAGGGTAGGGAACGGCTTAAGCACCCCGGGACCCTATTCCAAGCACGGGGTGAACGTTAACCTATACAGCTCATTTTTTGCAGTATGATGCTCCATCTAGTGCAGCACCATACTGCAAAAAATGAGCGTTGTAGGTTAACGTTTACGCCGTGCTTGGAATAGGGTCACGGGGTGCTTAAGCCGTTCCCTACCCTATTTACATTTCGATTCTATCGCCTTTAGCTTTAATTATTGCCCTTAGTCTCTTCGGAAAGGCGTTACAATCGGCACGCGCTTGATTTTAGGGAATTTCATCCCATATCTTCTGTATAGTCGCTTTGAATGTTTCAGCAAACTGCGCGAATTGCAGAAGGGTTATCCTGAATACTCGCTGTATAGACCCTGTCATTTTGACCGTTGAAATTTTTCTGCAATAAGCAATTTTTCTCATCCGAAAACACAATAATAGAATCACCATGCCAACGAAGTAATTGGCGACAACGAATGACTCTGTTCTTCTTGTTTGCTTCCGAAAATCTATGAATTTTTCTTTTCTTGTACGGCGCCAATCTCAAATCCTCTTTGAGAACTGATCTGATAGTTTTACTGGAGACGTCCATATCCTGAGCCAGTTAAGAACGACAAAGATTTCGGTGAATACGCTCACGCACCGCCTTTACAAACCATTTGGTACGTACACTGCGAGGACGACTTGGTTGGGACGCTTTCCCGCCAAATGCAACTGCAAAATCCGTTGTCTTTTGAAATCCATATTTTTCTTAGGCACTCCATGTCGACGGAATCTAGCGAACACTAGTTTGTTTACATAATAATCAGTCCCTCTTTAATATGCTGGCAACCAGATGGCTCCTGCGATGGCTAGAAGAATTCCTTACTGAAACAAAATTCTGCGTCACTTATTTGGGCCTATCCTGCACTGTAACGGAAGGTTGAAAAACCAATGACAGTTCCATGTTTTGCTTGGATTGATTATAGATAAACTGCGCTGTGAAGCTAGTGGCATGTCAAATGATAGCAACACAGCAAGGACATTTTTCAAACAATCAAAATTGGCTTTCGAAATTACTGGCATTAAGCAGAGTTTAATTGAAAGACAAAATAAAATAAAAGTCGGAATTACCCAATGCAGTGAACGGTCTATTCCACTAATCATATTTCGTATTTCGTTCAATTATGCTTTGAAAATTTTATGTTATAAAGTATTAATATCATCGAACAATAAGGATATCATGCAGGAGTTGCAGCTTACTTTCAGATATTCAGAGAAACATATGTTCTACCATTTTCATATTTGATACGCGTTACGCGTTTGTATTATCACCGTGAATAGGTTTCTTTCAATGTTGATTACCAATATCAGATGACGCGTGTAAAGATTTCCCAACGATTGGTGTAATTGACAACGTTACAAGCGTTCAAGTTTCGGCCACTTTCGTTACATTTCAACATTTAAGTTTTCGTAATTGCCACCCCAGTATGTTCAGCATTCTAAACAATTGCTTGCCTACTTTATATCCTCAAACCTATAAGTTAAAACAGAATACTATTTTGTTAATGTATATCCGAAATATGCGCAATAGTCTATGTACCAATTCTAACTGGGTTTATTAACATTTGGCAGTAAACAACAAATCATGGGGCTTATCTGAATAAGGCCCGTCTGACGTTTTTTACTACGGGTACGAACACACAATAATTAATCTCTTGAAATTTGGAAGTTAGATATGTAGACCTCATGAAAATGGTTGCCCATCAGGCCCATGGATGATCCTAACCACTGAGATTTGAAAACAAAGTTTCGAACATCCACGCTGGTAACCCTGACGAACAGAAAACACAAAAATGAATCACAGCAGCATCGGTGAAATCCATCAGCTGATCACTCCTGTAACGAAATTGTCCGACCCGTTGGAAAATGTGGGGCAAAAGAAGACAAACACAGAAAGAGGAAAAAAAAAACCACTCGGTTTGTCCTGTCTCTGTGTTATCCTAGCTTTATGGTAATAAAGTTCGTCCGCTAGTCCCTCTTTGCTAGCTTTGCTCTTTAGTGGACCCATGCCAGTCACTAACCACCACTTGACTCAGGGGTTTTCCGCTCCAGTAAAGGTGAAACACGGCGCCGGTCGGTAAGCAAACGAACGAACGAACGAAGCCACAGGAGGAAAACTAGCGTCGTGTGTGGCCCCAATAAAGTCAAAGGACTGGCGACAGACGGCTGCCTCGGCTTCACATCTTCCCTTCAGATTAAAGGTAAATGTTAAAGCTCATGTTTAGCTTCCTCCCATCGTCGTCGACTCTGGCTGAAGTTCACTGATTATGTTTACTGCGGGAAAACAAGCTTGCCGTAGCGAGGATTCACGATACACGTGCTCGGTGAGACGGGACCTGCTTTACGCAACAACTTACTTGGCGCCAGCGGAAAAGTAGTCTCCCCAGGGGGGGTTCCCAGAATCGTAGAAGCAGCACAAATCGAAAATTGATTAAATCTAGTTGATTAATTTCAAATCCTAATTTCTGGGAATTAGAAAGCGCCACGAGGGTAGTTGGCAATCTCCCGGGTGGAAGAAACAATCAGTGTATCGGTTTTCATATTTGATGGTTAGAGAGTTTCAGCAATTCAATCAGCGAGCCTATTGATTGATGTTGTGTAATGCAGCGGAAAAAGTGTTTGCGTGACTTGAATACTTGCTTGCCGAAAACCTCATCAAGATCGCTCTGCTTATTTGTGACTCGTCAATATGAGCGAAACACAACAAATTGCCACCGCAAACTACCGTGTCTATCCGGCGTTTAATCACTACGGAGCATCCACACACACACACGTCCCGGCTCGACGAACAAGTCGGAATTAGAACAGATTAAATATTTATTAATCCTCCCGGTTTCGCTTAAAACGTGAAGCACATTTCTCGCGTGTGCGGCACACTTTGGCATCGCATAATCGTCACTTGATGGGAGAGGAAATCAGCCTTTTGCCGTTGAATGTTAGGCCCCGCGACGACGCCACCAGCCGACTCACGCCGGGACTGCGATCTGTGCGAATTTGGTTTCCCTTTTCCTAGGGTTGAGAAAGTTTGTGATTTCGCACTTGAAGAATCCCCGGGTGCTCGTTTGATGCCGCCACCATCGTCGGCGTCGTCATATTCGATAGCAAGTGGAAGACAAACACGGTGTCTCGTGTGTTCTAGCTCTCGGGACAGAAAAGAAGCGTGAATTTAGATGTTTAGCGGAAGGAACGACAACGAACTCTGAATGCCATTGGCGCGAACGCGAGAGATTATATCCGGAGTGCAATAAAATTAAAAAGTCTAAATAAAAACGTCCAACATAAACACAATGAAACGAGACGATGAGACGGGGTGGATCCTTTGACGTTGCGGCTTGAAAAGGGTTCTTGGCGATAGTGGCAGTTTTGGGGCGAAGTTTGTCGTCGTTTCGGCTTTTCATGGCACCACGAGGGGAGCATGTTGTAGTAGTTTTGACGAGCGAAGAACTTTTATGATACAACTTCAAATGGGCTTTGATAAACATCCAAGGCGGGTGGCTTTAAAATTTACTTGTTTATGGTGTCTTATACACGGCTTTTGGTCTGTTGAGCGGCGAAGACAAAAAAAACCATTGGTATATTTCGTTTATTTTTGGAATGGGCCTTTGAGAACATTTCAGAAGGGGTTTTGATCAGTTGAGATGGAATATCAGGGAAGGATTCACTAGAATCATCACTTTTAAAATAATAAATTTTACGGGTGACGTAATTCTTACAACCCGTAAATATGTTGAAACTTAGATTAATATTATAACTGATTATCGACTGTTACTTAATAATGATTAGATGATTGCCTTGGATTTCAGTCTTTCAAATAATGGAAACAGATACTTTTTCTATTTAAAAAAAAATAGAATAAGTACCTCTTTCAAGTCTTCAAAAGACTGACACCCAAAGAAATCATCTCATCCTCTTACATTTATACAAGTCTTAAGTAAACGTCAAGTCACAATCCATAACCAATTTTTGTATTAACATATGAATGAACTGTTGATTTTAATTAAATGTTATAAACCACCGAAGCCAAGATTAAATTTTGTGCTGTAAAATTGCAAATTTCCAAAGCATTGCGCAAATCTCTTAGTCGACTTCACACCTCAAGATAAGTCAAGCTGAACAATGCATTAGGTCCTAAGTAACATTGAGAGATTCTTTTCGTCGACTTCTCTATGGTTAATAGCTTGTCCATTAAACAATTTGCTCATGTTTTCAACGTAATGGATCCCTTATCACACTTTATACTATCGCACTGTATGTTGAAATTAGTTAAACATGTTTTAACATAGCCGTAGGAACGCAAAGAGAGAGTAAAGAGAGTCTCTCAATGTTACTTAGGACCTAATGCGTTGTTTAGCTTGAAGTGTATCCGGAACGGGATCGAAAATCTAAGTAACAAGTGATAAGCTTGTTATTTGGTGTGTGTAAACATCCGAATTTATCGATAACCAGTGTTGGTGACTGCCAAAAATATCGGCGAAAATTGTTATCCGTGCTTGAAACAATCACATCTATAAATGTATTGGTAAAAGCATCATACGCAGGAACTCAGTGAGTGAACAAGATAACACGTTTTGAAGATTACTTCATTCCACCACACAAGTCGAATGGACAACAGCTCTGCCTACATGTGATTCACTCTTCGTTGATTGAGTGGCAATGGAAATACGACCCAGTAGGATCGCCAGTTGATAATGTTCGGAGACGAGAGATGATAGCATTCATTTGAACCAGAGACTGAAATTTTCGCCTACTTGAAAATAGAAACGTCCTTTTTCACCCGCTTGGAGAAGCATATGAGAATGTGAGAAGCGAGAGAATATTAGACGCACACAGCAGTTTTCGCGAGAAAAGCAACGGCGATTTATAATTTTCGGAGAGCATGAGTAGCTGATAAATCGTTTCTTTTTCAGTGAATCCAAGATGCCAATAATTATTTTTCGCTTACTTTTTGACACCTGAAAATGCACCAGTATTCATGTTTTATGTTTTATTCTGTCATTATAATTCGATAATGATGGTCCATGGCGGCACCACTGTGCACCGGTTTGGCCTTATTTTCGGTTTTTGCTCCTACGGTTTTTGCTATACGATCTAGGTTTTACGAGCACATGACATGATAAAATATTTTCGTTGAATTTTGGAGAAAGTTTTTCGCATATGCAAGAGAGAGGATAATGAATTATCGGCGAAAAAGGAGAGATGAAAAAGAGAACGGTTCGCTTCTCATCGACAACCTGCTTGAGAGAGCGCATGGTTTTCACCCAGCTGAGTGAGAATTTCGATCTCTGATTTAAACAGAATCATTCCTAGACAACATAGTCAAATGGTCGAAAGTAACATTTGTAAACAATGACCTCTTGCGTATTTTTCAGGGATCTACTTGATCGCACAACCAAAATAGCACTAGAAATGGATAGAGGGAGTTATTACCTTCCCATCGGTAGTGGATATAGATGTTAGCCTTCTGGCATTTACTGGAAATTTACGTTTTAAGTCATTGTCTACAATTGTTCCTTTCGACCTTTTGACGATTTTGTCTAGATTCATTGCCTTTTAGTTCGAATGACAGTGTTGGCAGTTTTGTTAAGTATGTACCGTCTGGGAAAAATCAGCCTACTCGATTAGATTTTTTGATTAGATGTGTTATGCACACCTTATGATTTTTTTATATCACATAACATGCAAGAAAAATCGTTATCGAGATTTCAATTGTAAAGGGTTCAATATCCATATCGTCGATTATCTGTCGTAGCACAAACATTAGCTTATTTTCTATTTCAACAAGAATGCATACATTTTTGTTTTGTGACATGTGAAAAATCTTGTTATTCCGGACAGGAAATCTACTGCACCCAGGTTGGTAATGCCAATGCCATTACCAACTACAGTAACTCTATTGCCATCATCAGTATCTACCAAAAACAGAAAATGCTGGCCTTAAGGAACACATGTTACTTTATATTAACATTTGGCGTTTAGTTGCTACATATTTTCTGTTTTCTCGCTGTATTTACTGGCTACACTGTGCTTTTCGGCTTCCGATTCATTTTTGCTTTGAACGCGGAACCACACAAGCAGCACTTCGAGCACTAACACACAATCGAATCAGGAAACTAAAATGAATCACCAACAGAAGCCAACGAACGAATCAATATATTGTACAAGCATGAAGTGATGAACACGCACTCTATTGACAGGCCACGAGGTTCATTAAATGTTCACCTTGGCTCATCAGTTTTCGGTTTGAGAGGTGTAGCTTAATCTCTCTTTGTGTGCGTCTATTGAATCAAAGAGGAGCGTGCAACGAATGATTTGTGATACGATTAGAACCATCCTTGTCGAAAATACATTCAAATTTACTTAGGGGCTGTTCATAAACCACGTAGACTTTTCTGGGGGGAGGGGGGGATTTGACCAAAGTCTTCGCCGGAACAGGCCCTTATTGGAAAAAAAAACATATCAGGGCGCATTTCTTTGCAAAGTGGAGTTCAAATACTGCGTAAAAGCAGAATATGGATAGTCCTGAAGAAAAAGGATGTATTTCTTGGCTCAGGAAGTACTAGCCCTTATTAACGTAACTCTCACCAACACACCCACATATTCTGTCAAAATAACATAGCAAATCAAAACAAAGGCAAGGATACTACAGATATACCTTGATAGGACGTACATCAAATTTCTCATTTCAAAACAAAATTGCATAAAAACTACAGATTTTATTTTAAATCTTTTACAATAAAAAAAAAAAGACGCAAGATTTTTTTTCTTTTGGTTGTATTAGATTTCAGATAGATCCAGTAGTTTTTATGCAATTGCGGTTTGAAGTGAGAAAGTTGATGTACGTACCATCGAGATATATCTGTAGTACCGAAAGGTGCTTAAAGGCGCAAAAGTGTATAGCAAGGTGCAGACTGCAAGGTATAGCTCGGAACTAGGGGCTCTACAATTATTTTATTTATTATTTTGTTTTGTTTTGTTATTATTATTCTGTTTATACCTATCCTGACTCAAAAGCAAATGTACTTAATATCAACCTCGTTTTATTATTAGCTTTCTGCGACTTCTAATTTCCACGGTGTAGATGTAGTCCGTAATATTGTGATGTCATTCGTCGTTATGTCGTGATTTTCCAACGATGCTAATTGATTATGCCTACTAGAAAAAACTAAGTCCAAACCAAATTCCCTAAGTCGTGGTTTTAGCTTTTGTGTAATGTCTTTATCGAAGGGGATGGATACACGTTTCAAGAGTTCATGTGAGTCGGAGAAGGTTGTTTGTGATTTCCTATGAGATGTTTTTCCTATTTGTTGATGATCGCTTGAATTGTCCTCTTTTCGTACCCATTGAGTCTGGCAGTTTCAAAGATATATGCTAATTCAGCTTAAGGTAACTACCTTTGCTTATCTTGACAGATACAAGACACTGAAGAAGTCTGCACATTGTAGACGAAATACGCGTATCAGACAAGATAAGCAAAAGTATTGGAATTGAATGGAAAATTATAATTTTTCTTCTAATGTCTAGTTAAAGGTGTTATAGATATTATAGATTAAATAATACATAACTGGGCAAATGCTATTTGGACTATTACAGTCACCGACAGAAAAAAAGTGACCACGTACCCCAGTTTCTCCTTCTTGTGCAGCAAACTGTAAAATAAGTGAATAATTCTAAGTTTTGTTGTTTTGATGGCATATTTATCGTGTTCTTCTCTTGTCTTGTACATAAAGAAACATTTGTCTTGCAAATTGATTTTTTTTCTTCAAGAAAGATCAAACTATAGTAGAAATTATGCATGCCAAAATAAAGTGCCCACTTCTTATTTTCTTTAATAAAAACAAGTTGTAGATCCAGTGGTCAGTAGTTGATGTGTCCTCCTCTGGCCTTCAACAGTTTTTGCAAACGTTTCGGCATACTCTCCACCAGATTTTTCAGGGGTCTGGGTTCTGTGGGTCAAAATCTTCCCAAGCGTTCTCAAGAGCTTGAAAATAGTTATGTTTGTTGGCAACTCCTGTGTTATCAACTCGTGAATCCAAGATGGCCCACAGATTCTCTATTGGGTTCAGATCTAGACTCTGTGGGGGCCATTCCATAGGTTTAATACGCAGGAACGGAAGAATGCCTTTGACTTCTTCGTGGTATGTTTTGGTCTTGCTGAAACACAAATTTGTTTTCCAGCCCAGTTTTAAACAACGAAACCTCCAAATTCTCACGCAATATGTCGATGTAGGAATCTGCTGTCATAATACCATTGATTTTTACCAAAGCACCAACACCCGCCCAAGAAAAACACCCCCACGTTCCCTCCACCATGCCTAACTGTGCCCTGGATATGTCGATCATGGAGCGCCTCTCCAGGTCTACGCCATACACGAGCTCGTTTTTTGCTGTTGAACAACTCGAATTTGGACTCATCAGTCCACAAAACAGTCTTCCAATATTCTAAAGGTTTATCAGCATGTTCCCGAGCGAATTTGAGTCGTTTCGCTTTGTTGACTTTGCTAATAAAAGCCAACTTCTTACAAAACCTGCTCTTCATACCGTGTTCAGCGATCCTTCTGCGTAGGGTACTGTCCGAGATCGGTTGTTAATCACTTCCTTGAAGCCCCTGAGGGTAACTTTCGGATTTTTCTTAATTTCTCGAATGACTCTCGCATCTGTTAGGGAATCTGTTCTACGTTTGCTTCCCCTTCCTGGGCGATCAGCTACTGAACCATAGGTCTTGTACTTTGTGAAAAGTTTTGTAACCGCTGCTTTGCTGTATCCATACTTTTCACCAATCTTCCGATGCGATTCACCTTTCTGAATGTCATGAATAACACATTTTCGGATCTGCAAGGGAATAGTTTTGCTTGCCACCGTTATCCATGGTTATTTAGATAACTCGCACTGAATCTTTCTGACCGACAACTGAAATCCGTAAGAAGATCAACACATACTTGGAAACGTCAAAAAATTGAATACGAGGGGCGTTTGGATGTAAAAGTTACAAACACATAATATATTTTCAATTGGGCACTTTATTATGACACACCAACTTTAAACCACGTATGGTTCAAAAAATAATTTGGCAAAAATGTGTATTATCCATTGCAAAACTACACATGCATCTTTAAAATAATAATATTATCATGCTTAGAAAAATATATGAATACGATATAATGAGTATTTCAATGACTTCAGAGATGAAGGGCGGTGACTGTATATCCTAACCAAACTCATTAAAAAACAGCCAGAAAATAGTAAAAAGAGGCTTAAGTTCTTTTCAATGTGAAAAAACCAACATTTATTACATTTATTGTTCAAATAAACATGCATCAAATACTCAATTAAACTTATATGCAATCTCATATCAATATGCAGAAAAATGACGTTTTTTGGCTTCGACAATATTTCACGTTTTGAAAAGTTTGTGAAATTTAAGGTGCGTTCAAATTATATATAATAAAATTGCATACACTTCTTTCCCAGAATGCATGAAAAGGTGATTTTTTGAACGTTTTTTTTCATAAGAGAGAGAGGAGGCAAATTAGGTTACTATCACCAAAACAGGTATGCTCATCCTTTTTAAATTTTCCATAAATTTTAATATTATTGTCCAAGCACGTCAGCGAAATATGAAGGAAAAAATCTGTTTATTTTAATGTTTCACAACACAGCGAACAAATCAATTAAACACAACGACAACATGCGCAGAGAAAAATAATGAATTTTAGACAGCGCGTAAAATCTCCCTTCGTTTGATATCAAGCTAAATGAAGCGTAAACATCGAAATTGTTTGCAATCTTTTATGCGCCATACAACAATGTTTTCAATCTGTCATTCAACAGCCTACATTCAGGCGTTATCTGGCTTAAATTTACATGAATTATCCCACCATGTGCTGCCAAATCTAGCGTTCCCATTATGCACATGTATTTTTTTCATACTGGGTGTCTGTACGTACTGTATTTCATTTGAAATACATATAGGCTGTTCCAGAAAGTATAAGCACAGTTTAAAAATACCAAAAAAAATCATGTTTTTTTAGTTTTAATAATTTTAGTTGGCAAATCATATTTGTATATGTGGTTTATATGATATTTTACTCTCGTTTAATCAGAATATTTAATCAAAGCCAAGACTCCTAACTTTTCCTCGAACATGACCCATTAGCTTCTGCACAGTGGTACTCTTACCATTTTGACCACTATTGGCCAATCTTTTTTAAATTTTTAGATGTTGCCGCTGGTTTTATGAATTTTCGAAGCTTTGCTTTTGTTAGAGCCCAAAAAGTCTCGATTGGCCGAGCCTCCGGGCAGTTCGGCGGATTCATGTCTTTCGGCACGAAACATACATTTTGACTTTTGTACCATTCTTGGCCAAATCAGGCCAAAACACTACTTGACCTTCGTGCTGCCTGATTGTCGGCAATAATCGCTTCTGGAGACATTCATTAACGTATTTCTGAGTGTTCATCGTCTCCGTTGTGATGTACGGACTAGAGTTTTACCACACTAGCATATTGCCCACCAAACCATAACCTTCTTACCGAATTTTTCGGTAAAATTGCCTTCTCCGTTTCGGGGATGTCTTTGTCTTTGCTTCCAGTATAGAATTGTGGTCCGGGAAGCGTTTTGTAATCTAGTTTCACATACGTTTCATCGTCCATTATTATACACCCAGAATTTCTATACAATAACGAATCGTAGTGTTTGCGGACCCGTGGTTTCACGGACGCGGCCTGTTTTGGGTTCATTTTGGGGTTTCTCTCTGCTTCCGGTATATTTGTAGCCCAAGTCTTTCTTTTTCGCAACATCCCAAATGGAAGTCACTGGTTTTCACTTGTAGGCATTCCTGATCTTTTTATCGATATCCGGACTAACAGGACCGGATTTCCGACCACTTTTCGGCGCATCTTCAAACGTACACTGTTCTCTATATTTTCGAATCGCAGATGGTACTGCTCCGACGCTTACACCGGACCGTGGGCAATTTTCTCAAGGAGAGTCCGCTCACAGTGCACCATTTGTGCACGATACCTTTTCGTTGTTCCGGAGTAAGACCGCGCATTTTGGTAAGTAACACAAAACTGAGCACTGTTTTGATGCTATGTCATTCAGAAATGTGCAAACAAAAGGACGCAGAAAAAAACTGTTGAAATATTTCATTATATTCAAAGTGACCGTTAAAATAAGGTATGCTTATACTTTGTGGAACAGTCGTTATTGTACTAAAGACTGTATTCGATGAAATTTGGACACACAAAATAGGTCACCAAAATTTTTCCTGGGACCCGATTCTTTTCAAACTTTCTGGAAATAAAGTACTACTAAATGGTTAAGTTTTGACATCATTGGTTTATTGAACCTTTTCTCCCAATTCAAATGCCCGCACCTTTGCCTTGACCCCTTTCATCAAATTTTGAGCAATGATAGGACCGACTTGCTTACTTACTTTTAACCACACTTTCTTTAATTCAAGTTCATTTTCTATCAGTTTTGGAGTTTAAAGCGAGCTTTGCCTTCATGATTGCCCAAATTGTTTCAATTGGGCGAAGTTCCGGTGTGTTTGGAGGGTTGACGTCTTTTGGTACAAAAACTACATTATTATCTTTGTACCAGTCTAAGACGGGCCGGGCATAGTGGCAAGATGCCAAATCCGGCCAAAACAGTGTCGGGCCATCGTGAGATCTCAAGAAGAGCAGAAGTCGTTTTTGGAGGCATTCGTCCTTGTAAATTTGTCCGTTGACGGTCCCAGAGGTGATGAAGGGCTGACTCATTTTGCCACATCCGCAGATCGCTTGCCAGACAAGGAATTTTTTGGCGAATTTCGACAGTTTCTTCTTCCGTACACTCTCCGGAACGGCCAACTTAGAGGTGGCGACGTAGTGGTCCTGTCCTGGCATTTGTTTGGTGTCGGCTTTAATGTAGGTCTCATCGTCCATCACAATGCAGAACGGTTTTGTGAGCCACTCCCTGTACAGTTTTCTTGCACGAGTTTTGGCCACCGAGTTCTGTTTATCGCTCCGGTTTGGTGTCTTCTGGACCTTGTACACATGTAATCCAGAACGTTTCATTGTTTTCTGCACAAAACAAACTGAAACTGTCGCCTTTTTCGCAACATCTCTGATCGAAATGTTGGGATAACGCTTAAATTGGTTCAATACCATCCTGGCCTTCTCCGGATTTGATGTGCCACGTTTTTTGCCACTACGATTTTTCCGCTTGATTGTCTTACGGTCCTTGAACGTTTTGATCACATGAGATACGGTTGAATGTGCGATTCCGAGCTGTTTTCCGATCCATCGATGAGAAGCGTTTGGGTTTTCGAAGTGAGTGCCCAAAATTTGTTGGCGCACTATTTCTTCATTCAAAGCCATCACTGAAATCACACGACCGATTTTCACGAAACTCATTACACAATTGACACAACACAATGAAATACATTCAGTTAAAATTTCAATAATTTTTACCCACACGTCAAAAAGTTACGAACAATTGCGTGTGTCCAAATTTCATCGAATACAGACTTTACTTGAAATTGTGGAGTTTATTTCGAAAGCTGTTGTGACTCCTGCCCAGTGATGTCCATATCCTCAGTGTGGTAGAGAGAGATTTTAAATTTTCCACACACTCTTCCTACCTTAACGAGAGCTATTCTCTCTTGTTTATATTCACCCCCGTGTTTGCATGCGGGTAGCGCATGCGGCGAGTGAAGAAAAATGGTTTTTATTCACACTTCACTCGATCGCTCTAGAGTGAGAAGAAGAGCTCGCAAATTCACAGAAGTGCATCCAGGTAAATTCCCTGACGCGTGCACCAGAGTGAGCTCACTGGCGTGGGCTCTTCTGCCAATATACAGCAGTGATTGCAAATTCGCTTTGACGCTACATAACAAAGGAAGAAATAATAATGTTTCTTCCCGATTCCTTTTTTCGGACATTTTCTGCAACTCTGACGATGTTTTAACTTTCAATCGCACCAGCGAATCACAGAAAGAGCACTGGCGCTTCCTCGCCCTAGTGTACGCGGCAGTGATCGCAGGCGAGAGCACGTGGGCGAAGACAGATGAGACCACGTGAGCGCGATCGTTCAAAAGAGAGTGTGGTTCACTCACTCCAGGTAATCCCATCACAGGCGCACACTTTCAGTCTTGTCTATTTTTCACCGAATAAAAGAGCACTTTGCTTTATCTGAGGTGAGTTATGGTTGTATCCTCTGTGAAGGTACAAATCTCACACACCAGCGTAACATTAGTGCGAAATGCCATCACTGAGTCCTGCCATTGATTATTTCAAGTTATGTGCATCATATTGATAAGAAACCTACACGATTGTTCGAATGACGGAAATTCTTCATGTTTCCGTGAAATTCCAATTACTTTAAAAACAATAAACAAGAAAACTTCAAAGTCATGTCCCCCACAATCACCCCGAACCGAAACTTCCATCCAACCGAGCGAAACACAGCCGAAGACCACTCGCGTTGTTTGCCGGCTCCACCAGCCGCCGAGAAGCTCTCGTCGAAATTAACTTCCAATTGGATAATTCCAATTTGTTGCACCGAAAATAATCGAAAGCCCATTTATTTTCCAATTATTACCGCCATTTATCATCATATAGGCAATTTAGTTTTTCACTCCGTCCTCTTTGTATATAATTTCCGAACGCGTCCCCCGTCCCACGCAGTCGAGAGGAAAGTGATCCGCCGCGACGTCCGACGGGCCCAGAGATAGATAGGCGCAGACGGACACCAGAACGAAGTCATTTCCGGATGCGTTTTTGTGTGATTGTGTCAGGAAGGGTGGATGCGCTCTTCTTTTTTTTTCATTAACATTTTTGCCCACCCCTCGGCCGCACGCACTATTTTCGAAAAGGCCATAGTCTGGGCAGTAGGTTATTTATTTAAATTTTCATTTATTTGCTTATCGTTTATTTATGTCCGGACCACTCGCGGCTATTTGGCTTCAAACTATTTCGGTTTTTTTTCGGCTCGGGTTTGATGGAATCGTGCGCCGGGAGTGACGAAAATCAATTTACGATCCAAGGGAAACGGATTAAATTGACCTCCTTTGTTCGGAGCTCATTGATTTTCAAACGCGTCATGAGTGAATTGTAAAATGACAATAATTACTTTTAATACAAGCTTTTTTTTTGCCAAGCCGATGATGGGGCGCGTGCAATTGATGCTCGTGTTATCCTGGTGCCCGTGAAGCGTCAAATTACGTGTGTAATCGGTGATAGCGTGTGACCCCTGCATTTTTTTTTCAATCGACGATGATGATTCACTCGAACATCGGTAAGCCTGAGCAGATTTTCGGATTATTCAAGCAGCATATTTTGATGCAATTTTAAAAGGAAATCAGTCCGCTCGCTCTCTTGCCATGTCCCTCTCACTTTAACTCGGTGACCACGTCAGCCCAACTAACGTGACATGTGACTGACATGATAGAATAAATAAGAAAACCATATTGACACGGATGGTTGATTGGCCCCGAAGTGTATGTGTGTCCCCGGTCGATAAGGGTAAGCCGGTCACTTTTTTCCGCCTTTCTCCCTGTGGAGAACAACGGGTTGCCCGATCAAATATGTATGATTGGTTCCTCCCCATCCTAGCTGGACACTACTACATCACGAACGGAGCGAGGAAAAAAAAAACGCCAAGATAAATATTTAAACGACCACATCATAAACGCAAACTAGCCATCAGTGTTCTCGGAAATATGAAGGATATCCTGCTGCCAACGTCGACGCTACCGACGACGCGACGTCCCTCGAGGATCTGCAGACAGACGGAGGGTGGAAAATTTGTTATCTTTAGTAGATCCTGATGATGATGATGATGATAGTTTGTATTTTTGTACCCATGCCACCCCTTTTTTACGCAATTACCGAACCGAAGTCAGCAGTCATTCGTCGTTCGATTATTGATTAGATTGAGTTGGCCCCTGTTCATCGACTTCATTGGTATTATCGCAACGCTTCCTGGCTTCAGTCTCAGCGCCACGGTGGAAGCGGAAGCAAAAACTAAAACCCGTCATGATAACTGCTCAGTCGCTGGTGTTTTGTTTGGCCAGCCGATAGATAACGCTTCCGACGACTGACTTATGGGAGGAATCGATTTTCCCCCCGAACCGAAACATCAAACCCCTCAATCGAATTGATTCGGAAAATGTAAGCGAAGGAAAACAATTGCCAAATCCGCGCTCCACCTGGGCGGAAAATTCAATCAACTAAGAATACACTCTTTGTCTTGCACTGACATTGACGGATTTCAATGTAGGAGGGGGGCGGGGCAAAAACAGACAGACAGAGAGTGGAACATTGGCATTGGCAAGCCGTGAACATTAGCTTGCTGCCAAATTTGGTTCGTTGCGGATTCGGTCATAGAATCGGCTTTGTTTTTTGAATGTTAGCTTACCCAAATTTAATATTATTATAAACATTTATCACTGGTCAGTAAAATTTAAAAAATGACAGATCTCTCATTCATTATCTTAACCCGGAACAGTGACCTCCGATTATTCGCTCTCACGACTCCGGAACTGGACGAGTACGCGAAAAAAAACCTTTGATGCTGCTGCTTCTGATGCTACGTGCGATTTCATGGCAAAACTAGGCTGCCAGCCAAACGAAAGTTATCACTCAAAATCGGATTGAAATTTTTGATTTGCACAGAATTATCCAGATTGACACAGATTATTCTCATTTTTTCACACAAATATCTGTAAGTGAAGATCACAGATTTTTAAGATAGACCAAGATTCCTAAGATGTTTGGCAATTGATTATTCACTCTAAAACTGCAAATTTAAAAAAAATAGTATGTACAGTATGTAAAATAAGTATATCCATACTTGAATTAATCTTGCTCTTGAAAATCTATGCCAAGATCAACAGAAAAGGGAAGTAAAACATGCAAAAAAAGTTTATCCACCCAAACATGCTTAGTACCATTTTGCCGTGTATTGAGCGGTTCCTGTCACTTTTTCGAATGTAAACATTGCATACAGTTATCCTTTCGTAGTGTAGAAGCTTTCGTGATTCAAATTTGAGTTCTCGTGTTTCGAAATGCCTAAAAACGCACAAATTTCGCTGAGCATCCGAAAACTTATCATAAAGGGTGATACGGTCAAAATTTGGTCAAGGGAAAACGCGTGTAAATCGGTGAAATCGTTTATTTAAAAAATCAAATTAAATTTCTTTTTCAAGTTCAATTAGTATAAAATTCAGGAAAAATATTCAGTTAGGCTTCCGCTTTTCCAAATCCGAATTGCCGGGCCTTACGCTTGACCCCTGCCATCAGATTTTGTACAGCCACCTTGTCCACCTTCTTCGCCGCAGAAAGCCAGTTTGCCTTGAACTGCTGCTCGTCCTTAGCAGTTTTTTTGGTCTTCTTTAGGTTCCGCTTGACAATAGCCCAGTATTTCTCAATTGGGCGGAGCTCTGTCGTGTTGGGAGGGTTCTTGTCCTTGGGAACCACCTGCACGTTGTTGGCGGCGTACCACTCCATGGCCTTTTTACCGTAATGGCAAGATGCCAAATCCGGCCAAAACAGTACGGAACAACCGTGTTTCTTCAGGAAAGGCAGCAGACGTTTATTCAAACACTCTTCCACGTAAATTTCTTGGTTGACAGTCCGGAAGCTATGAAAATGCTGCTTTTCAAGCCACAGGTACAGATGGCTTGCCAAACCAGATATTTCTTTGCGAACTTTGACAGTTTCGTGTGCTTGAAAATATCTGCTACCTTTCCCTTCCTTTTGCCGTATAAAACTCCTGTCCCGGAAGCTGCTTGTAGTCGGCTTTGACGTAGGTTTCGTCGTCCATTACCACGCAGTCAAACTTCGTCAGCATCGTCGTGTACAGCCTCCGGGATCGCGCTTTGGCCGTCGTATTTTGTTTACCATCGCGATTTGGAGTCACTACCTTCTTGTAAGTCGATAGTCCGGCTCGTTTTTTGACTCGATGCACGGTTGTAGACGATACACCCAGCTTATTTGCGGCATCTCGGAGAGATAGGTTAGGGTTTCGCTTGAAACTACCGGCAACTCTCTTTGTCGTCTCAGCGGCTTCCGGTTTTCAATTTCCCCCCGATCCAGACTTCCTGGCTGTCGACAAACGTTCCCCAAACACTTTAATTACATTTGTAACGGTTGATTTGGCAACTTTTAGCGATTTTGCCAACTTTGCGTGCGAGTAGCTCGGATTTTCGCGATGCGCGAGCAAAATTTTGATACGCTGCTCTTCTTGCTTGGACGGCATTTTGACAACTGAAGAGTGAATTCCAAAATCAAAATAGGAGCAACATTCTACACACACACACCTTCAAAATGAGGGGTGTTCAGGTTTTTTAAATGCAAAATTGAAAGAAATACGTCAAGTTGATATTGACCAAATTTTGACCGTATCGCCCTTTAGAGCATCACAAGTGCGGTAAAAGCTTCCGTCAAATTGCTAATATCATTCAGATACGTAAAGATGAGGTTGCCAAAATTGTCCAGAAGTACAAAAAGAAGGCAAGTTCCCGGATTGACAGGGCTATCGTCAGAAAGGCGGAACAAGATCAAGGTTTGTCAGCTCCAATATTGAGAGTGAATTGTCTATCCATGTGACACCTCGAACAATCTGAAATCGATTGCATCTACAAGGTCGGAAGGGTAGAGTGGCAATTAAGAAACTATGGTTGTCAGCGAAAAACATTACAAAACGATTTAAGTGGGCTCGAGATCATATTACATGGACAGTCGATGATTGGAGAAAGGTCATTTGGTTAGACGAGACTAAAATAATGCTATTTGGGTCTGATGGTATCGCACGAAAATGGCGCAGAACCGGTGAAAGTCTGAAAACTCAGTGTTTAAAGCCTACAGTCAAACATGGTGGAGGTGAGTTATTGCGACATCATTAATATTCAACTAACTTAACTAACTTTTATCATTTTCTGTGCAGGTAGAGTCATGGTTTGGGGCTCGATGGATTCGTCTGGCGTTGTAGAACTCGAATTCATTGACGGAATAATGACAAACGAGGTTTATCTGGACATACTGAAACGAAAACTTTCAGCAAGTCCACAAAAACTGAAGCTGGGCCGGAGATACACGTTCCAGCAAGATGGAGATCCAAAGCACACATCGAAGCTGGTATCCCAATGGTTTAAGGAAAAGAAAATCAATGTTTTGGAGTGACCAGCACAGTCTCCTGACCTTAATCCAATAGAACCCAAGCAACACAGCTTGTATCAAACAAGTTGAAAGTACTGTTAAAGGACAAAAGCAGTTTATAAATTTAGGTGTATAATACTTTATTTCATACTTTAATATGACGCAAAAAGCGCAAAAAGTGAAGCCTTATAAAACATAATGGAAAAAATTATCCTTGCAAAACAATCAGCACGACGTGGAAAAAGCCTTGCCGACCAGGTTTGTTTTCTGAGTGTTTAACTTAGTATGTGCAAATAAACCTGAGTACTTGAATACTTCCTATAAGTGCCGCTCATCAGTGACTTGGGCGAGAGAACACGCTCCATGTTGACATATTTTCCAATAAGTTTATAATACATTTATAATACAATCAATTATAAATCATTCTAAAAAGATTTTTTGTGTGTTACTTGGGAACATCTCTGGTCTATTTTGAAAATTAAGGTTCAGGAACACAAACCATCAAGCATTAAGCTGGAATTACGAACAAGTTGTTTGTAACTGTAATGGGACAAAATCGCACCAGAAACGACTGCTAAGCTTGTCCAGTCAATGCCACGACGATGTCAAGCTGTCCTTGAAGCCAAGGGGGGTCACACGAAATATTGAATGATTTTCTGGATTATGGTGGATATACTTTTTTTTGCATTATTTTTTATCGTTTTCTTATATATTTGGTCTCAGACACGAACAGTTCGTGCTTTCACATCAAATTATCGTTATTTGACTTTCTTTTTATCCCTTGAGAAATAAACTTAATATAAAAAATCGTTTTTCAATGTTTTGGTGGATTATTTGAAACAAATGTGCCAAGTGAGAACGGGTGAATAAACTTTTTTTACATACTGTATAAGTATCTACATTTTTACCAGTTCTACTTTAAGTGTGGTGTTTTAGGCTCATGAATCAAAACAAAAAAAAAAGTTTGAAAGTGTGCCCCCAAATGATTTCTTGTTACATCCAAGCAGCCATTCTGGCAGCACTGCCAACGAAAGCTGCCAGCCAAAGATGCCAGATATACAGATATTTTACAGACATTTGGAAAATGTTACAGACATATACAGACATTCATTTTGGCGAACTTCCAGATTTAAAAAAAAAAAACATGGCGATAGGGATTATATATACTCATACGTCACAGTGAGCAAATGAATGACAGTCTGAAGTTGGACCAGTTGCTGGCGAAAATAAAGCCAGGTGAGGGATGTAGAAGTACAAGTGTTTTAAGGCTGTTATCACTGATTCGACCCTACGGCCATCGTAATGGATGTCCTTGGCGAATTACATCATCAAGAATTGGTGTCAAATTGGTAGTAAAAATTGGTGGTGGTCCAAACCATTTTATTTTATAATCTAAAATCACTGCCCTGGAAACATTGGTCTTAGTAATAGTGACTTTCTGTTGTAATGGCAATCAAACGTCAATTTGAGATTCTTTTTTTATACGTACTCGAGCTTGCAAAAGCGGACGTACTGTGCAAAAACATTCTGTTACAGTACTTTTTCAAAACGACTTTCCGAATTTATTCGTACTAAAATGCATTTGCCATTCATTTGCATTGTGGGCATCATATTCATGTAAGAATATTCCGTCTGGTGTGAAATATATGTGTCGGAAAATACATAGCTTCCTCAGTAATAGTCCTTAAAAAAACAGCAAAGTTCAACGAACTGCAACACCTAAAAGAGCTGAAAAATGTGTGATTGATTTTTTGATGGAATCCCTAAACCTGCGAAGCTTTGTGATTCTTAAAGAATCCCCGAGGAACACCTGAAAATACTACAAAATAACCTTGAGGCAGTTTCTGAAGTAACTCTTGGAAAAATTCACGATTTGTTTGACATATCTTAGAAGAATTCCTTGCACGAAACTCATTATCTCATATGTTCGATTCATAGCTAAAAAATTTCCGCGAATGGTTTGGTTGTAGAATTGTTTTTAAATTTTGCGTGATATCTGTAAGGATTTTTACACATAGTTCTTCAGAAAATGCTTCAATAATTTGAGAAGTGTTTGTTTCAAAGTTCGTCAAGAGTTTGCTTCACAAATTTCGGCAATATTTCCTGGACAAATTTCTTCAAAATATTATCTCTCCAATTTTTAAGTATTTTCATGCATTTACGCAGAGGATTTTGGGGAATTTAGAATAACGTTCCCAATAATTATTTCTGCTATTGGATGCATAGTTGCTTCATTTTGATCTGAATGATACTGCATCAAGCGTTGACCCAAAAAAGCTGCATAATTCACCGGAGTTCAATTCGATTATTAAACATTATCCAAACTTCGTTGAAAAAGATATCCTGTAGAAAGAAGATCCGTTTTGCTATAACGTATTGTAGGAAATGCGATAATTGTACTTTAGCCCTATTGAAAAGACCGTTTTGTATCAAATAATCATAATGTTTTGATGAGTATATATCTGTCTTATAATGAATTCAACTCAAAGCAATTATGAAAACTACAAGATACAGCCAACAATCGATATGATCAATAAAAATTGGTTCACTGTTAAAGACTTTGCACCACATTCTTGCGCCTTGAACCTTGAACCTTGCACCTTGCAACACATTCTTGCGCTTTTCGGTACTAAAATATTTGTTCTGTTTTGATTCGCTGTGTTATTTTGACAAAATATTTGAGTGTGTGTTCGTGTGAGTAACTTTCTCAGGGGCGAATCATTGAGCTTGGGACCGAGCTTGTGAACGATGTACTGGTATTTCCTGAGCTACAAACTATATCCATTTCCTTCAGTACTATCTAGCCGCTAGTACAGCCCCATTGGGTGGTTTGAAATTATGACGTAGGACTACGCTACTGAATGTAAGCCTTTGCCTTTGAATTAATATTCTTTTTAAGACAAGGCTTAACGCTCATGAATTTTTCACTTAAATATGCCCCAAAATAAACACCTTATTCTAATTGATTCAATGCATAGACATATCTCCGATCGATTGGTACAATTTTTTTGAAAATCTTTGAAGGAATGACTGAGATATTAACGATCAAAACCTGATCACTTCGAGACGGTCGCAATTTGATTTGTTTCAAATTGTACCCCAGTATAGAAAACAAAGACGGACGAAAATCTCTTCACTTTTCAGCAATTCTAAGGGGGAGTCTGACCACAGTCTACGCTCCATATAATATTTCAAAAAAAATGTATGGAAAAAAGTCTACGAGGAGGAGGGAGGGGTTTGAGATTTTCAACAATGAGTATATGTGGCTTATGAATAGGCCCTAATGGTGTTCTACCGCTAAAATAAAGTACCGGACCGGTACGATTGTTCTAACGGAACTACCCCATATGGCATAAGGTCGTTTGGCATAATGTCATTTGGCATAATGTAATTTGGCATAAAATGTTGGATAATCAGTGGTCATTTGGCATCAAGGCCGTTTCGCATAATGACCCTTTGGCATAAAACAAAACAAAAATTCAATCCAAAACTGTTCAATCCAAACTGTGCTGTTCCACATCAGAGAAGAAACCATTTGATTTTCAAATTTCAATTTCAACCCTGAAACCTGTGAAGAACAGCTCATTTAAAAAGAAAGGAATATAACAATTGATAAAAGCTTATGCCAACGACATTACATCAAATGGTCATTATGCCAAATCACCACTTTTTTTTTTAATAATCATTTATTTGTACAGGCTCAATCGAATTAACTTTACACAGCCAAATTTTCATACTTTTATACATCATTTATCTTAAAACTAAAATTAGGAGGATAGAGCCGATTACTCGCGGCCGTCTCGAGGTTAATAGGAATAACAAATTACGGATGGGAAAGAGGGTGGGAAGTCAAAGTATGGTTTACATAACACATTTAATTTAAATTCTTATTTATCTAAACACTTATAACTATACAATTTATGGTTTTCTTTTGACTTGAACATTTTTTGAAAAAGAAAAAAAACACACACACATACACATATAAAAAAAACTTAATGTAAACATACAGGTTAAACTAACTACAATCTTAGGCTAATGTTAGTCAAAAACACATAAATGAGTTACATGTACTCCAAATCACGTACAGCCAAAATATCTCGAATTGGCTCATTGGGTTGTCTACCTCAAGCCCGAAGGGAATCATAAAGCCCCGATCTGAGTCCACGATGTTCAGCACAAGACCAAATAACGTGATCTGCGTCCTGATAGCCTTGTCCACACTCACAGAGATTGCTGTCGCTCTGCCCAACACGGTATAAATGAGCGTTCAAAGAATAATGATTGGACATGAGGCGAGACATGACACGAATGAAGTCTCGACCCACATCCATCCCCCTGAACCAAGATTTCTTCGACACCTTTGGGATGATAGAATGTTGCCGTCGCCCCAAATCTCCTTTACTCCATATACTGCCAGCTGACGAGTGACTGTTGACGAAAAATAGGAAAAAAATAGTTGAAGGCGATTTGTCGATCACAAATATCGCCTTCCATAGCGCCCACCTTTGCAAGCGAGTCCGCTTTCTCATTGCCGGAATTGAACAATGAGATGGGACCCATACAAAGGTGATGATAAAATAACGCGAAGATAAAGCACTTCAAGGCCAGTTATCAAGATCAAAATTAGGTTTTCATATGTTGTTGTCTCCTGCTCGGGTAGGGATACATGGGAATACCTGAAATTTGGTATTCGCATCGCATTCCAGAGCTCAGTCGATAAAGGTGCAGCTACAAACCAACACCATGCTGGAGGTTGTCTGGGTTCGGTTCCCGGTCTGGTCTAGGAATTTTTCGTTAAGGAATATTTCTCGACTCTTTGGGCATATGGTATGATTGTACTTACCACACAATCATAAGACTACAAAAAATGGTACCTGGCAGCGAAAGGTCTCAATTAATGGCTGTGGAAGTGCATTCAGAACACTAAGTTTAGAACAAGCAATAAGCGAATTGTGAAAGCAATACGCTCGAAATGGTGAAGAAAAAAATCTAGTACAACATTCCTTGTAATTTATTCGACCTTCTTATATCCTGCAGTAAGGTTTTTTTTGTTTTCTTGAACATCTTATAAAATATGCACGTTACTTACACTTTTAAAAGCGCTGGCTAAACCACGGGTGCGATAATGCCATCAATTATGAATGCTTAAAATGCCACAAGTATGTACTATTACCGGCAAACAAATACCTGGAAGCAACCCACGCATTGTACTTTGCTCCTGAATGCATCTCTCTGAAAAAAGAAGAAGAAAATCCCACCTCCAACAAATGGCTTGCATGGAAAAATGTGTTTGAAAGCAGCTTCCCGAAAAACACAAAACAGCAGCAACAGCAGGAAACTCTTTTGTTAACCCCCCCCCCCCTCCGCTCCTCTTGCATTGTGCTAGAGCAAGCGCCAAAAAACAGCAACTTAAAGGATGCGATTCATTCACCTGGTGCCTCACTTTTAAGCTTCCTTATCAGCATCCCACGTTCGCTCGGAACAACGAAGCAATACCCTTTTTATTCCGGCAGCATCATTCTGCAACAACGGAAAGCACATTACAAGGATTTTCCCGGTTCTCGTGGTCGGGTAATGAAAACAACGAAACGAACAAAACAGAGCGAGAGAGCAGCAAGAAAAGAAAAATCTCCGCAATCTCACCACTTTCCGGTTGGTAGTTGTTTGTTCTACAGCAAAAAGCAAAAAAAAAAAAAGAATAGGAATCCTTCCACCTGCATTGAGGGACAAGAAACCACACAGGCGGAACAATGGCCAAAGAAAAGGGAGGAAGTCGCTTTTGGAGGAACAAAAAAAAAACGGAAAATATATTTTTCCACGTGAGTATGTGAAAAGTGTGCTCTCGCGAAGTGTGCTCCGAAGACCAACAGTTTTCCGGATTTGGTGACGGCGGAAGTTCCTCCGGAGGTAGGAATGGAGAACTGCACTCAGGAAAAGGTATTTCTTTGTGTGTTTAACTCGGGACCTCAATTGCCGCAAAAAAAAATCCACCCACAAATTTTGGATCTCCCAAGGACATCAAATCAAGCAGCTTTAACTTTTCCTTTATGCAGTAAAAAGCATACTATGATACGTTTCCACACCTAACGATTATGTGTGTGTCACCCACATGTGCTCTCGTGTTGTAAACATCTGTTCGACTGAATCATTACAAGCACCATTTTGCGTAATTTTCTGCGGTGCGCGTGGTTCTTGTCGGTTGCTCTTTCTCGCATTTTCACCGCCTCCTGTGAGAGTGTAGCAGCTGTGGGCAGCGGACCGTTGATGACGTTTTTGGACTGCGGGGCGCGGCGGGCTAGTTCAAGAGACTTTTCGGTGTGCTTCGGTGCCTACCTTTATGGAAATGGGAAAAGGTGGAGTTGAGTTTGAGCTGGAGATACCCACTTGTAAGTAGTGATTGCTGGTGATTTATTTTTACCTCGCCTGCTCAGGTCGGAAGTTAGTGGTAGCTGCTGCTGACGATGGTGTGAAACATATTTAGCCATTGCAAGTGGAGGCGGAGAGCTAGTCAAAATTGAGCCTTAAATACGAGGGAAAATTGTCCAAATCTTAGAAAATTGAATAAGCAGGGTCAATTGCGTTAGCTTAATTGAGCAAATAAAAAAAAGGAAAATTGTAATTGGCGTCAAAATGTATTGATTTCTGTATTGTTATACTTCATCTGACTAGCACGCTCATTACATATTAACCACAGGCACACGTAAATGCGTCTGATTTTGAATTGCCTACAATATAGACTGTTCCAGAAAGTATAAGCACACTTTCAAAGTAACAAAAAAGTTATGTTTTAATAATTTTGGCAAGCTTGGCAAATCATATCTGTATTTGTGTTTTATATGATATTTTACTCTCGTTTAATCAAAATATTTAATCATTGCTAAGACTCCTAACTTTTCCTCGAACATGACCCATTAGCTTCTGCACAGTGGTACTTCCCACCATTTTGACCACTTTTGGCCAATCTTTTTTAATTTTTTGGATGTCGTCCGCTGGTTTTATGAATTTGCTAAGCTTTGCTTTGATTTAAGCCCAAAAAGTCTCGATTGGTCGTGCCTCCGGGCAGTTCGGCGGATTCATGGTTTTCGGCACGAAACATACATTTTGACTTTTGTACCATTCTAAAGTGTCCTTTGCGTAATGACATGACGCCAAATCAGGCCAAAACACTACTTGACCTTCGTGCTTCCTGATCATCGGCAATAATCGCTTCAGGAGACATTCCTTAACGTATTTCTGAGTGTTCATCGTCTCCGTTGTTAAGTATGGACTAGATGTTTTACCACACTCGCATATTGCCTGCCAAACCATAACCTTCTAATCAAATTTTTCGGTAAAAATTGCCATCTCCGTTTCGGGTATGTCTTTGTCTTCGCTTACAGTATAGAATTGTGGTCCGGGAACCGTTTTGTAATCAAGTTTCACACAGGTTTCATCGTCCATTATTGTACACCCAGAATTTCTACACACTAACGAATCGTAGAGTTTGCGGGCCCGTGGTTTCACGGACGCGGCTTGTTTTGGGTTCCTTTTGGGTTTCTTCTGCTTCCGGTATTTTTTTAGCCCAAGTCTTTCTTTGGCACGCATGATGTTACTCGACGAGGTCGCCAGTTTTTTCGCAACATTCCGAACAGAAATCGCTGGTTTTCGCTTGTAGGCATCCCTGATCTTTTTATCGATATCCGGACTAACAGGACCGGATTTCCGACCCCTCTTCGGCGCATCTTCAAACGTACACTGTTCTCTATATTTTCGAATAACATTTTTTCTTCCTTGGCCAATTTTCTCAAGGAGAGTCCGCTCACAGTGCACCATTTGTGCACGATACTTTTTCGTTGTTCCGGAGTATGACCGCGCATTTTGATAGGTAACACAAAACAGAGAACTTTTTTGATGTTATGTCATTCAGAAATTTGCAAACAAAAGGACGCAGCCAAAACATGTTGAAATATTTCATTATATTCAAAGTGACTGTTAAAATAAGGTGTGCTTATACTTTCTGGAACAGTCGTTAGAACAATTTTAACGTAGGACTACGTTTCTCTTTTCTTTACCGGATGTCATATCAAAATTTTGAAAAATGATAGCGTTACGCTAAAGTGAAAAGTTTTTGAACGCTAATAACTCTCGTTCAACTGAACACAATGACTCCATCCATACACTATTTGGTCAGAAGAACCTACACAAATTTAGCATTGAAATAACACTTAAGGGCTATCCGTATAAGTAGTTCAATTTGTTACTTAAAAATGACTTACTTTTGCTCCCATACAAATCTCCGTATGGGCAGGTTGAACATATGTTTTTCCCTATACGGGTCCTCAAAAATGAGTAACAAATGGTTAAGATTGTCTTCTTCTTTTTGTTTCATTTAGTTTCATTCCATGATGTATGCAGAAATAGCCACACCCCTCAGCCAGGGTTTCACATTATTTTGCGTTATCATCTTTAATTTTTGCCAGAAAAATCTTTTTTATCTGTGTTTAACTGTAGAGAATCTTGGCAAAAATCTTAGCTTCAAACTTTGTGCTGTAAAAGTAGAACGGAATCTTTTCAGGTGCCATTGATATTATAATTGATATTAAGTTGTATGTAAAACAAAACAGATACATACTCTTTACGGTCTTTTAAATGGGGCTAAAGTGTATTTCTCGGTCTAGAAAACGGATATTCTATCTGAAGAAAATTAATAATGCAGGGATTAACGGGTGGCAACTAAAATTTAGGAATTTCTTTCTCAAGCTGTCAATAAAGGACAAACAGGGTTGAAGAAGATCTGATTTACTCAAATAAAAGATACATTGTCCATTATTGAAAAAAAATTAGTGAACATTTGAAAACGGTCCGTAATCGGATGTTCGGTGAAGCTTCCGTTTGATGTCGGAACAGGAGCGTTGTACGGCCTCCATGTCAACTTTGCGAATGCATCTCTTGATTCTACCAATCAACTGTTTGCAATGCGTGGCTCTCCAGTTATTTTTGTACACCAAGGAACTCAAAACCCCGAAGAAATCTTCGATTGGGCGACGCTGAGGCAGATTTGTCGGGTTGTGGTTTTTGGGTACAAATGGGATCGAATGGGTATTCAGGAACGATTGTGTTTTTATGGCGTAATGCGATGACGCTTTATCCGGCCAAAACACGTATTGTCCATCAGCATGATGTTTTTGTAGAAACGGGATCAAAATTATCTTCAAACATTTGTTCTAGTACACATCTTGATTGATTGCCAAACCAGAGGGCTTGAACCATGGCTTAGAAATGCCTTTCTAAGCCTTCTAAGCCTTTTATGCACAGATTTATCTTGATTGACACAGATTTTTTTAATTTTTTTCATACTGATATCTGTATGTAAAGATTACAGATTTTTGAGAAATACTAAGTTTTTAAGGTTTTTGGGAATTGCTTATCCACTCAAAAACCTCAAATTAGAATTATGAGTACAGTGTAGGATCCAACTTTATATCAATACAACTTTCAGTGTGGCCCATGAAGCAAAATAAAACAATTGACTCTGACACTACAGTGAAAGATGACGGTTTGAAATTCAGTTTGTGTGTGCGCCCCAAATAGATTTCTCCATAACTTTTTTGAGATAATTTTTGAAAAAAATTATAAAGAATTGCTCAAAGATTCTCAAACATTCCTTTATATATTCCTTCTTGCTTTTTTAAAAGTATTCTTCAGACTTTTGTAGGCATTCCTTCAGGGATTCTTCTGGCATTGCATCAAATCAGAACGAGAAGCAAGAAACAAGTACAAAAACAACACGACCACTTAACTTTTTCGACAGAATGCTGACAAAACTCGTAATGGACGATGGAACAAATGCCGAAGTAGTCTTCAAAAAACTTTTTGGTTGTGATTTTTATACCGCATTAGAACATACTAATGCCAACAAGTTAAAAAGTTGTTTAAATTCGTTAAAAATGTATATGGTGTTTCAAGTTATATGAAGTTGTGGATGGAAGAGCAAAGTCTTCATAACTACAATAAATCAGCAAGTGTACGTCAAAGAGTGCCTAAAGAAACAGTTGCTACCTTTCATCCAAAAACACACAGGTTCTGAGTTGTTTTGGCCTGATTTGGCATCTTTTCATTACGGAAAAGTGGCTCACGAATGGTTTGCGAAAAACAATGCCAACATTGTTCCAAAAGCCTGCAATCCAAATAACCCAAAACTTCAACCAATCAAATGGTATTGGGCAACCGTGAAGCGGAAGTGCCATTTTTGAGAAAAATTTTGCTGAGATTTTCAAAAATCTTCCAATCTAGTAGTCAAGGGCACTGGTCAAAACGTCATGGATTGAATTTAACTAAAAGTTCTAGCATTCACATATAACAAGTCCGAATAATAATTCTTGGATATGTTTGTATTGGCAATTCATCGCTTGTTGTGATCAACTTTCTCTGATTCAAAAATAAATTGAAATAAATTTGAACTGTGAGTTTTTCTCTGGCTAGATTTTGCTGTGCACTGTATCTTAAACAAGGAGGACTATCAAGTTGTGAGAAGATAATGACTTCAACTTGAGATGATAAATCACTTACAATATTGGCTTGATGCGTTCTTTGGTCATTTTTTTCAACTTTTGGGTGTAGAAAATGTATGTATAGTTCAGACTGAAAAAAGACACGTGAAGTTTAATTAAAAGGCTGTTTATTGAACAATCACTAGTTACTTAGTGATGGTTGGTTTTGTTCTCCTGAGAGAATAACAAATATATTGAGCTAACAATTGATGTATGTATGTATGTATGTAAGGTAGCCACCCTGCTTTCATGCCCTTGGCTTGGATGCAGTTCCACTTAATAGCAAGATCAAATCGGGCCACCGATCTGAATGTACGATTTGTAGGCATTCCTTCAGGGATTCTTCTGGCATTGCATCGACAGTTTTTCAGAACTTTGAAATGTTTGGAGGAATCATTGATCTTGTGAAGTTTTGTGATTTTAACGGAATCCCTGGAGGACACCTGAAAGAACAAAACTATAGGGTTATTACTGAAGTAATTTTTGGAGAAAATCCTGGTATTTTGGAGAAACCTTAATATAATAAATTGTTGCATGAATTCCATAATTACATATATTTAATGCTTACTTCAAAAACGCCGCAATAGGTTTTTATAGAATTATGTTTTAAATTTTGTCTAGGATGCCTGTGAGGATTCTTACATATAGTTCTTCAGATATTACTTCAATAATTTCTTCAGGCATTCTGCTAAAGAAGTGTTTTTTTTCCAGAGTCCCGCGGGAGTTTGCTCCACAAATTTCGGCAGAATTTAATGCAGTGATTCCTGCAAAATACTGTTCTTCTTATTTAGAAGTATTTTTATGCACAGGAATTTGTGGAAGTTTGAATAATGTTCTCAATAGTTATTTATGCTTTTCGAAGCATAGCTATTTCGAACGTGGTTTTTTTTAACTATAAATTAGAAGAAAAATTAGTAATCTCCATTTAATTCCAACTACCTTTGCTTATCTTCGACAGATACGCGTATTTCGTCTACAATGTGCAGACTTCGTCAGTGTCTCGTACTAATAACTCGACTTTTGGTTTTTTTGTTATTTCTAATATAATCTTGCAGTGTGGAAACCTATACACATTTTGTGCAACTGATTACAAAATAAAAAAGATTTGTGGGCTTTGGATCAGATGGAGCTTCGGTAATGATGGATTCTTACCGATCCGTCAAGAAGCTTCTGAAACGAGATTGTCCCCATGTGATTATTATCAATTATACTTGTCACTTTTTGGCCACTTGTGCAAGTTACGCATGCAAAAAATTGCCATTGTACCTGGAACAAATGATGTGAAATATCTGCAGTTACTCGTCCTGGAGCCTCAAACGGTCCAAGGAATTCCAGATGACACAGTTCTGCATTCGTCTGCCACCAGATGGATATCGTTAGAGTCAGTTGTCAACGACAACTGTCAAAGAGACAACGGTTTAATTGTTGTCATCTTAATTACTCGATGACGCAACCGATTCTCCATTTCTTAAGCAATGTATTGTATCTTCCAGTCAAAGCCCACGGAATTCATGAACATGTGTAATCAGGATGTCGGAGTTTCATATATCAAGCAACATCTTCGTAAGAAGACAGAAATATATATCGGTGTAGCTGCAGGAGAAATGCTTAAATCCGAAACTCTCGATGATACCAGGAAGAAGGCTTTTCACTTGATCTGCTGTGCATACCGATTTGATTAAACAGATCTTTAAACAGTTTGATCTGAACGATCCAGTTCTGACAACTGCATAGAGTGTTGACCTCAAGAAGCTACGCCCTTTAAGTTCACCTCGATTATAGAAAATATCCGAACTCTTTGAAGCGATGAGGAACAAGCCATTGAAAATGCCAACGGTAACCTTTTGCAAGGACAACTAGGTGATAGAATCAGAAGACTTCGAAACATGTTGAAAAAAACGTCTGTGTTTCAAACGCGCAGATGTGAAGCTGGCTTTTCTCTTACTTAAAAAGTTTATAGAGCGATTCCATATCATTTCAGCAACGAGTAATTTTCATATTTTTTGATTTGCATGAAACCTTGCATACAAGTTTTTGGGGAAGAAAAACGCCGTTTTGCATACTTGGTTCGCCATTTTGAATCTAGCCTTACTTATGAGAAGGGCCTATGAAAAATGCACATGATATCTTCAAAAGATTGTATCTCGGAAACGATTTGTCCGATTGGTTTGGTGTCTTGGGCGAAGTTTTAGACACTTGTTAGTGCTATATGGAAAAAATATGCACGGTAAAAAAAACTTTGGTTTTTGTGTTTTGAACTAAAATATAGATTTTTCCTCAAAAGTTACATGTCAATAATTTTTTTATTATTTTTATGTTATAGCTGACTAAAAATGATATCTAGTGCACTGTGAGCTGTTTTGGAGAAAAATAGGTTACAATGAAAAAAAAATTTAAAAAAAAAAATTACAATTTTCAAAAAAGCTATTAAGAAAAGTTAAAAAAGTTTGTCACCCTAATTTTATTAAAAAACATCAAATTTGTAAGCAAAAAGTACTTAGGTAACATTTTTCTAAGATGCACCGTTTAGAAGATATTACTGATTTAATATTGATTTTTTTGATAACTTAATAAGTTTTGGCCCTTTTCGGATGTACTCCGTATTTTTTCAGTTTCAAAAGTATTTTTTTCTGAAATATTGGAAAATTTTGAGTTAAAATGACACTGACAACTTAAAGATTTGAGTGAAATTCTCTGCCTTAAAAGTATTTAGAAAAACAAGTTACAAAATCCCACTATCAGGAACAATGATTTCTTCCAGTTATTTTTGGTGCATTGTGTTGAAAGTGTGCATTCAACTCTTGCATATCGCCTAACAGTTTAATCCATTTAAACTGGATGTGTTTATACTGTGCATATTTTCTCTCTATTGCCGAACATCGCCACAGACATCAAACCGATGAGACAACTCGATTTCGAGATACACCTTTTTGAGAACTGCAAATGCAAGCTCCTCAATTAGCAAGATTCAAAAGAGCGAATTATGCTTATTTTTCAGGGATAGTGATTGTGCGCAATAAAAAATAATATTATATGTTGGATATCATCAGTTTATTTTTATTCCTGTATTTTTATAAAATTATTGTTTACACAACTTTCTTAACAATATCGAATATTTTGGCATCATTGTCAGGACAGTTTGAATAAAGCTTTGCCTTTATTGTATTTTCTGATAGAGGAAGAAATAAGTGAAATTTTTGAGTTCCTTGAATTGTTTTTGCATTATTTTATTGATAATTTAGCTGCAAAGACATATTTTCGTATTCTTCTGTAGTAGAATAACAAAATGACAACTTTGTAAGTTCTTCTTCTTTTCGTTTGTTTGCCCACTTAAACAACTCTCTTGCAGTCTTTATCGGGTGTTCGCGTTCTTTGGCTAAACTTGCTCTGGTAACCATGCGTTTTATCGTACCTCCAATAGCATCGCATGGACCTTTTCCGTGCGATGTTGCGAAGAAATGCCATTCAGCGTCAATACCATACTATGACTTAAATTTACAAAGGCTAGAAAAGTTTTTTCGGTTTTTATACTATGAAGCAGCACCATCTGACATAAAATAATTTTTTTTATGTTTTTATTTTGATCAATTTGTAAAAAATTTATCATTTTATCAATAAACAAATTAACAGCGACTGAATCATGTCTTAGTTCTTCAGAAATTATAATGAAGCTAATTTGTTTAATTTGCATATTTTCAGTATAATATATTACGAAAGGATGGATTGTGGCCTGTTGCACGTTCTAATGGTGTGATTGAACTTCATCCTGCAAAATGGAGCTGTAATTTTCAGAAAAGTCACAAATAGCTAAAAATTCACTATCTTGCAAGTTTTGTTTTGTAGTTTTCAAAAAATTGGATTGTTTGGTTTTTACAAAATCATGCGGAATCAAACTTTCTAATTTTGAGCTGAAAAATGAAACAAACTCATCGGTTTGCTTTGCAATAGTTTCTAAATCATAGTTTCTAATTCTAAATCAATAGTTTCTAAATCACTAAATCACTGCTTTACAATAGTTTCTAAATACTTTTGAAACTGGAAAAACACGGAGTACATCCGAAAAGGGCCAAAACTTATTAAGTTATCAAAAAAATCAATATTAAATCAGTAATATCCTCTAAACGGTGCATCTTAGAAAAATGTTACCTAAGTACTTTTTGCTTGCAAATTTGATGTTCTTTCATAAAATTAGGGTGACAAACTTTATTGACTTTTTTTAATAGCTTTTTTGAAAATTGTAATTTTTTTTTTAATTTTTTTTTCATTGTAACCTATTTTTCTCCAAAACAGCTCACTGTGCACTAGATATCATTTTTAGTCAGCTATAACATAAAAATAATAAAAAAATTATTGACATGTAACTTTTGAGGGAAAATCTATATTTTAGTTCAAAACACAAAAACCAAACTTTTTTTTACCGTGCATATTTTCTCCATATAGCACTAACAATTGTCTAAAACTTCGCCAAGGACACCAAACCAATCGGACAAACCGTTTCCGAGATACAATTTTTTGAAGATATCATGTGCATTTTTCATAGGCCCTTCTCATAAGTAAGGCTAGATTCAAAATGGCGAACCAAGTATGCAAAACGGCGTTTTTTTTCCCCAAAAACTTGTATGCAAGGTTTCATGCAAATCAAAAAATACAAAAAATAAAAACTGGAAAAATTTCCCACTTGTTCGTGGAATCGCTCTATAATAAACATTTTACTAATTCCGCATTGCTTTGCAGAAGTGGAACGAGTTTTTTTTGCACTACAATCTGAATAAGTCCAAAATCTGGAACCGGCGGAGTACGGATGGATGCCAAAAGAGAAAAGGAGAAGTTGGCCAGCTAATATTAACAACACTCGAGTAATTCATGATTAGGGCCTAAAAGCTATTTGTAAACAATGACTTCAAACGTTGTTCTCTCATGAATCGTGAGAATTCTAGTATATCCAGTTACTCCATGTGGTAGAACTAACATTCATCTACCAGAAGCCGCTTTCATTTCACGACAGTGATTTAAGATTCAAGAAAAATCGACGTTTAAAGTCATTGTTTACAAATGGCTCTTCTATCCTTAACATGAATTACTCGAAAACACAACTAAATTCTAAATTCAACAAATTACTGTACCCGCATCATAACAATCATATATTGTTGAATCCGTTCCGATTTTGTTCACCTATCCTGGAACTTTTAGTAATCACTACCAACACCTCATGATTCATTATCATGAGTGAAAATAAATCCCTCGTATACTGATCTGTTTTCTTTTTACAACACAAAATTTGAAGTAAAGATTTTTACCAAGATTTTTTGCAGTTCAACACAGATAAATAATATTTTTTCAGCAAAAAATAAAGATGGCAACAAAAAATAATGTGGCAACCCTGCATTAGTAATATGTCTGTCATCTTTTTTGTCATTCTACATGGAGCTTACATTCAAGTTAACTAATGTAAGTTAAGTTCACTTTAAGTCTATCAAAATCTGTAGATTTGACCTATTCTACGAAACAACATGCAAAATAGTTTGGCAACTTTAGCGGCACGCACTCAGTCAGCGATTCCCAGTATAAATTTAGAAAAAATCTTGATTGTAAGTTAACAAAAACTTTATACGATTGTCGCAAGAAACCACTGAAAGTTTCCCTTGTGACAACGACCATCATAATAACCTCTGGACGACATCTCGATTCATTTTTCAAAGAATCGAATCCCCTCATTTCAAATCATAGATTGCAATAAATATTTGTTTGCAAACAACCACCCGCCTCCATCCCCCCCTTCCTCATTCGTGACACATTGATCCCCTAAATAATAAATAAAAATCAGTCACTCTGAAACCGAACCGGGTTGTTTATCCGAGCCGTTATTGTTTGTTTTCGATAACATCCTCCCCGTAGAATATCGATAAAAATAATATCGCTTACTAACGCAGCCAAACAGCTTCCAGCGGAGCCAGAAACGGCCGGCCACCGGAACAAATCTCCCTCGTAAAAAGCGAAACCGAACGGCCAGTTGGGGCTTCCTCCTAATGCCCTTTTCATTAGGTATGGCTCTTCCCCCTTCCTCTCCCCCTCCTCTCCGATGACGACGACGAAGATAACAAGAGACACGCCGCCTTTTATGATTTGTGTGAAATGGACCTCTTTGTCGTCGTCGTCGTCGTCGTCCCTTGCAAAAAAAAGGACAGAAATTTTATTTCCTAAACATTGTTTGTTATGTTTCATCTTTTATTCCCGATGTGTCCGCACGAGAGCCAAAAGTGGACCACCAACCCCCGTCTTCTAAAGCCGGCGGACAAAGATGACAAAGATTTCGAAACCATTTTCGAGATCCATCCCTACAGTACAAGGGTCATCGTTATCATATCTGCGATTCGCATTGTTATCTATCGCCGTTTTCCCTCACCCCCCTCAGTCAGGTTGATCACTTCCAAGAGTGTGTTTGATGTAGCTTTTTGTTACGACTCCTGCAGCGAGGCGGTTGGAAGATTCGCAGAAGTGCGTCGGCAAGAAAATTGGTCGTAATGAAATGGGAATGAAGTGAATCTCTTTTTCTTTCTTTTTTTTTGTTGCAAAGGGAAAAACCATTACCGTTGTTATGGCAGGCAGGTCATCCGGGATAATTTGGAATTATTGGGGCTACGAAAAGTGGTCATCTGAGAATTTACTTTTGATGGCTCACTGACGTTTTTATATTTCAATTACGAAGGAGATTTGCGACCGAATTGTCCTCTGGCAGGCATAATAGCAAAACTCAATTTTGAATTGAGCAATCAGAAAAATATGAGCAAACTGAATGCTGAGCATTTTTATTGCATTCATTTTTCAGTACAAACCGACGGCATGCACTTTTCATGCATCGAGCAGAGGTGGGCGACATTTCCCACCTCTTCTCATAAATGCTGCCACCCAGCCAGTCAGTCAGTCAGTCAGCACTGCAATTGGAGCCGGACGACATTCAGTCATTCATCAAAATAGCACGACTCGATGCCATCTGTATCATGATTTTAATTAAATCTAAAAATTCGTAAAATGCTCCACCAGCTGATGCGCGCCACCGAGACGAGGACGCCAGCTGGATGATGCCGTTGATGATGACGATCGAGATGAGGATGCTGCGCTGACGCCGGCGACAAGAGTCGGTCGGTGACTTTCGACTGCGCTCACTTTCGTGCTGGAGGGGGTATGCTGGCTGACGGGGGAAAACAGCTGCACAACATTGCACTCATCTGATCTGCCTACTGCTGGTGGCGCTGCGGAGTGGTGCGAAGTGGACGGAAATTGGATGTAGATGGAAGAACGGAAATGCTCACTTGCATATGCATAAAAATGCAATATGCAATGTTTACAATTTATTTAACGCAGGCAACGTTTTGTCTACACCTGATTCGGTGTGCTTGATTCTGAATCCGTTTATTAAAATAGTTGTTTATGGCGGAAGTGGTAGCCTAGATTGGTGAGACATTTTCGTGGAAGAAGTGGATTGAAGTGATTGTTTGGGTGAGATTTTCAAATCTTCGATTTTAATATAAAGGGTGGAACGGTAAAAATTGCACTTTTACTTTTTTTAAAAAACACTATTAAAAAAAAACTTTTTTGAGCATATTAGTAGAACGATTGTGATTGGGAAACTAGGAGAATTTAAAATTAACACTTCATTTGATCACTTTTCAAAAATAAAATATAAAACATTGAAACAATTTTTCAAATTTTAGGCTTTTGAAAATTACGGAAACTGTGGTAGGCTTTTTCACTTATTACTGAATACATTTTTCATTTCAGGTTTGCAAATGGACATTTTACCAATTCATGCAGTGCCGTGTGCCATTTGTCTAGTACCTGATATTACAGTTCAATATCTGTCATTACGTAATCATAACTCATAATATCATTATATCTGGTAATATTGATTTTACTTCATAGATGAATTAAATATAACTTATTGTTTTTTGTGCCCATTTGTCTCTAACTCTCCTCCAATTAAATCTTCCCTTTCCCGATTCGGTAGCAACAACTTTTAGGTCAGCAAAAATTAAAGCGGATTGCTGTTATAAAATCAGCATCAAGAAGCTAATAGTGACCATGGGAACAGTAAATAAAAATGTATAAATGTTAGTTTTGTAAAATTTAAACAAATTTAACAAACTTTTCCAGGATAGTTTCAAGATTTTGGTGAAATGCTACTATCAATGAAAACGAACGTGCCAAAGTGTGAACCACAAACTTCTACACTTTAACAACATCATTTCTTGCGTTTCATGATCAACCGAATGGAGATCATTTATAATAGATACGAATGCTTGTAGTATTTTTCATTTACATAAATACATACACTATTATATCAATATTGCATGGGAATGGGAGGGATCATCAGGGCACCCGATTGAAGCATACTGGATGGAAAGAGTAGGACTGCCAACTCCCCATTGCTAACAGTTTGCGAATAGAGGGCGGGCTCTTTTCTCCGCCCATTGGGGCATCCTCATGTTAGATGATCAAGTCTAAAAGCGAGGAGAGCTCATTGCTGTCGGACTTAGTTTCCGTGCTACAATGGGTGGTACATATCATACATCATCATACATCATTGAGGATGTGTGTTAGTCCCAAACATCAACTGTTGGTTCTCGTGTAATAATAGCTGATCTGGCAATGACGAAGTAGCAACCTCGGGTGGTCAATCATGCTTATGCTCATTGGGAAGTCTAATTCATGATCTTGGAGTGAGCACCTCAACTGCAGTGTCGGTTCTGGATTCTGGATTAAATAACAGATCGAGGTGTTTTCGAAATCTGAGTTTTTTTTTTCAATCACTGCAAGCCACGCTATTGTATTGACGTGTTTCTCTTTTGCTCCGTCGATTTCACGTAAACAAACATTACGTTCAGTATTCGATACAAAATGTTTTCTAATCAAACATTTATTCATTGATTGGATGTGAACCGGAAGTGACTGTGCGATTGCGGTTCCAACGAACCTGGTATTTCGTAGTGTGTGTTAACGATTGTTTCCGTTACTACGTCAACAGGCTTCCGTTCGAGAAGCTGTACTGGAACGGAGCATTGGAATCCAAATAAATTGCGACGCAGGTTTTCTTGAAGAGACCGAACATGTTGTCGTCCATCTGAAAGCCGCGGATGTTTGTTGGAAGGCGATTTTTTCGCATCCTAGAAAGGAAGCTGCTACGTCATTCGTTACATTTGAGCTGCTGTAACATTTGACTCATTTTACAGGATTATATTCCGCTTTTAACGCAACGCAGAAGGCCTGGCTGATTTGACGGTTGTATCCTTTGTATTTGTGTTTGTATTTAAAATAATTCATCTGAAAATAAGTAGTCTCAATGAATAAAACGAAACTAGTGAACTAATAAAAACACGTATATATTAAACCTAGTCCAACAAAGATCTTATCCGATTTGCGAAACGTCCAGATGGTTCATTAAACTCGAATAGCTCTTCGACTGCAGTAAACGCACGAATACTTGATGAAATCGGTTGCCTTGTTTTCCTTATGAAATACCACTATCACATTTTGTGAGTGGCCCCAATGGCATCCTTACTGTTGGTTTGAATCGGTTCAAATCGGAAATCACTCCTAATTTTAAAATATTTAGCTTGACAGCTTATCGTTAACCAAAATTTACCTTGCTGCCACCCAATCCTGTTATCCAAAAGCCCAGTGATTTATGGTGGAAGTGCAGTGGATTCCGCGGCTTCCAATAAAGCGAGGATCATGTCAACATATTCCTACTCTTTCCTTAGTAGACCTGAATTCGAACGGAGCTGGCGCCGGTATTGCTTTAGTTTGGGATCAACAGTTTTTACACATTGAAGATGTATGTTAGTCCCAAAAATCATCTGTTGGTTCTCTGTGTAATAACAGCTTATCTGGCAACAACGAGGTAGCAACCTCGGGGGATCAATCATGCTCATGCTCTAGCTCAAATATCAACCTACTTGAGAAAGTATTTTTTTTTTGCGCCCTGCCACAAACTTTGCGCAATCTATTAGAATTCATCTCCTCATGAAGTTTTTCTCGGGTGGCAAGCTTCGTTCTCCAACTTTTATTAAGCTCAAGCCTGTCCTCGATAAATTTCGGACGCCTTTCGTTCAGTGTAGATTTTGAATTATTTCACGGATTGCTGAGACGTTTCGTTTATATGACAGCTGTAATTCTTCATTTTATTTCGAGTAACAACATGTTTACATTCTTCCTAAGTAACGCACAAAACATCTTCTTAGAATGTTTTATAATTGCTTGTACTTTAAATGTACTATTAACGTATTGCAAAACATGTCAAGATTGGAGCGGTTTGTATCTCTCGTATTCTTTACATCACTCTGACAAATGGTCGAGCTAAAAATACTTTTTTCACTACTGCACGTGAATGATACTTTATAATTGTTCTTGAAAACATGGTTCCATACATTTATATTACATAAACAGGATAAGATTTTATGAATAGTTCTATATACTGTTGAAATTACATTACAACAACTATGTTTTACAAAACGTGTTCTTTTTTCTCATTACGATGAATTTGTTATACAAGATTGTGGTTTCACTGCCAACGAGGAGCATATAATAGATACTCAGAATCTACAATTCAAAAATCTGAGTTGGCTTAGTAAAGAAGCTTCAAACCTCTCACGCCAAAGACAAGTGGTCAAATCCCACGCTTGACGATGTTATTTTTTTGTGTGAGGATAATATTTTTCCATTTTATGTTTTATAAGGCTTCACTTTTTGCGCTTTTGACGTTATATTAAAGTATAAAGTAAAGTATTAAACACCTTTATTTACAACCTATTTTGGTCATTTAATAGTGTTTTCAACTTGTTTAATACAAGTTGTGTTGCTTGAGTTGTTACATTCAGTAAAATTACGTCAAACCAAGGAGAAGTGCTCAAACACCTTTTGCAGGAATGGCAGCAAAATCCGAATTTATCGGTACGCAATCTTGCCAAGAGCCTAAAACTACCTGTTTTGTATTTGCAAATCATTCGACCAGTGCTTGACGGTGGATCGGAAGGTTGGAAGTGGAACAATTCGAAAAGTATGCTCCCGACAAATTGACAAGAAGGTGGTTGCCATTATTGAGAAAAATCCAAATCTTTCTGTGCTGAATGTGGGTTGCAAAGTTAGGGAGTCAAAATCATACGAACAAAATGTGAAGCAAAGGCAAGAACTGAAGGCGTACAAAGTGGAAAAGGTGCCCAACCAACACGCAAAATTTCACTGCAAAAAGCGTCATACCAATTTTCTGAAAACATTTTCTTGTATTATAATGATGCAAAGGAATGCCGTAGCCGAGCATTACCGGCCAATGAAGGTGTCCAAATTCCCGATGAAGTATTTGATTTGGCAGACCATTTGTAGTTGTGGTCGAAAATCTAAAAGTTTCGTCTCTATCAGCACTATCAATAAGGATGTGTACGACAAAGAATGTCTGCCGAAGGGGTTGCTACCGTTTATCAGAAGTCACGACTCTCCAGCTCTGTTTTGGCCTGATGTGGCCTCTTGTCACTTTGCAAAATCCGTCTTGGAATAGTATAAGGTACGAGAGGTCAAATACGTGCCAAAAACAGCCAATCCACCAAACTGTCCAGAACTTCGCCTAATAGAGACGCATTGGGCTCTTGCTAAGCGGAAACTCTTCGAAACTAAGAAAAAAGCAAATGGTACTGATGATTTCAGAAAACGATGGAGAATCGTTACGGCGAGCGTGTCTGATTTTACTGTACGGAACCTGAGGGTTGGTGTACCAGAAGGTTCAAAAATTTGACAGAAAGATGGATTGACGTCTTAATCAACTGTTTCTAATGTAGATATAATCTGTTATTATGAAATAAATAATCGGTTTTGTTGAATTAGGTCTTAATTTTGTTTTGCTGATATTATTTTGGTGTCCCAAGTTCAACGCGGACAGGCTTTAATAACCAAATGGGCTTTACATTTTCGTTACTGATTTTTTTTTTGAAACGATATGCTCTACAGTCCTACCGCTATCCGAAAACTGCTGCAAATTTGACGACTGCTGATGGGAAGCTTATAATTATTTATGACCGGGTGAACCTTTTTACTTAAAAACTTGGAAAAGATATCGTCAACCTCACAGACACCCTAAAAATCACTCCCCTTAGTAAGCTTATCCAGCATAATTTCGCAACTCTTTCAACCAACCTCAATCGCACTGCTTGCCTCAGAAGAGAATTAATCGCTCTCATATCACTCCTATCAGTAGATTTTATTTTCCCTCCTCCCACCCCGGCCAACCCGGCGAGAAAATTTTCACAAGTGATAAACCCCAGCAAAACCCCAGTTGCAACAAAATCTTCTTTCCAGCAAGATACAGGACCCATGCGAACAGCTGCAAGACGTGTGTGTGATGGTCCCTCGAAAGGAGACTGATATATGGACGAGAGTACATTCATGCACTCCGCTTCCATGCTTGATACTTTCACTGCACTTCACTTCTGACTGTCAGGGCGTTCTACTTTCCAGGGCTCGCAAATTTTCTTACAGCATTTATCTCGAGTGATATGCAGTGTGAGCTGGAATATCCTTCCACAGTGGCATGACCTCCGTCAGCATCTTTCGGCAAAGGGGAGCTTACAACGTGACGGTGGCAAGATTTATGATTTCTATCCCCAGACAAGGTCGGACGCCTGCGTATCACATTTGCTTATCTAAATATTTCCATACCGGGTTTTGATCCAAAGCTGCTTGCGGCGAACTTGAATTGCGGAATGCAAATTGAAACAATCGCCAGTGCATTCATTGTTGGCAGCAACGGATCGGAAATTGAAAGCAAGCAAATGCCATCCAAAAAAAAAAGGAAAAACGCGTGTCCATAACTCGCTGTTCGTTAGTAACGGAATCACACTACGGTCGGTTCTACCTGGAATTCCACTTCCGAAAAAGCGAGGGTTATCGTGATCTGCAGAACAAACAGACCGTCCACCGACCGACTGGCTGGTTCGGGATATCGATTCGCAGTCAAATTCCTGAACAAAATGCTCTCCGTTTCTAACTCCGTGATGCGATTCGATGTGGATGAGGTTCGATGACAAACGCGGTGTCATATTTGCTGCCGTTGTTTCGCCGAATTTTCCCGGCCCGTGGTGGGTGGCAGGGCGGCACAATGGAGGGTGATTACTGTAGTCGTTGTTTTTTCGTTTGTTGTCTGTTGTTTTTTTTTTGCCTTTCCAGGTAGGTACTGCAGCAGCACACAATCAATAAGAAGTATTATTTCCAGTGGATCGGTAGCAGACAGACAAAAAATGCAATTCATAGCAATGGCAAGTCGGTGGTGGAAGGAGTATCGTGTTTTGCCATTCGTACACGTGCCGTTCTAGCTCTAGCGACTTGTTCTTGCCGAGGGATGGTTTTCCGATTTTGGGGTCACGAAATTGAGCCAGTAGTCGAATTGAAGTGCAGCCGCGCAATCGACGTGTCTGGGAATTTTGTCACCCCCTCTCCTTGGCGTGCCGGATCGAGTGTTTTATGGCACTTGCATGAGCGACACCAATCTATCAGTTTGAGTGCACCCATCGGAGAGGAATTTGCATGCATTCGAGAAGACAATTGGAATGATGATTGATTTGCGGACTCAATTGGGAAAATGAGACTGCTGTGCAGCATTAAGAATTTTATGACATTTCATTTTTTCTCCCACAATATTTGAATCGAGTCAACCATGGCTTGGTGGTGGAACCACGTAAACAAACAGAAATCCTGTCATCAAGTAGGAAATTAAATATATTTATTAAATTTTCGATTTCCATTTCCATGAATTATTAATAACAGTTGTCAACACACTCCAACGGAAAATATTTGCATTGGGACATTGCAACAGAATGGTGACGGTGTTCAACCAGGAAAGATTGGATGATGAGCCGATTTTTGCTTTGGTGCAAGAATTGCTGAATCCCAACTTAGCTATAAAGGTGGCTCGAAAATCCCCCCCCTCAATTGATTTTGAATCAGGTCCTGAAACTTATTCAAACATTTGAGCTTAATTGTTTTTTTAAACTAAAACTGTACTGGCCCTCAGACCTGTGGTCATGAAGTTTAATCGCGTTATAAGCAATTGTTTATATAGGGACATGCTATAAGCTTCAGGAGGTTAAAACTTTCATACCAACAAAAAATAATTAGAAGGGTTGTGCACAATCCCATGTTCTCGCATGCATGACGTCAAATAAATTTAGGATATTGATTGTTTTATTGTAAACTAGCGGAACCCGGTGCGAGCCTTGCAACGCATGCAATTAATAGAATAAAAATGAATAAACCTGGCGCGTTTATGGTTCGGGATGAATCTGGTAAAAATATTTTCGTTTGCCTGTGTGTGTTATTTATGCAAAAAAAATCATTAATTCAACCCTTGCACCGGTTGTTTCTCCCGGTTTTGATTTCTACGTAGAAACATTTCAAAGACAAACGAAGCCGTATCCTGTCAGTTTGTACGTAGTTTTCCCTTGCATAACCTTATATTAACTTCTTGTGCATAATGTAGCGCTGAGAGTAACCAATTCTTGACTAAAAAGGGGTTCAAACTTCTATCAGAATATGCTTCTTACCCGAGAAATACACATTTTGTGTTTTAGTTGCATGGATAATTCTCATGTTTGGTTCAAATGTCTGTTTCATTGGTTTGAAAGCCCTCCTTCCCCCTCTACACCTAAGAAAAAAATCTTGTCCAAAACCCCCACATGCCAAAGTTGGTTCCATTTGAAGAACTCCAATTCCAAGAACTCGAGCTTTGCATAAATTTGTGTTTCATTTGTATGGAAGTCCTCCTCCCGCCTGGAAGGGCGGGGAAGGTGCTGCGAACCATCATAAGAACCTTCTCCGGCCTCAACAACCCCTACATATAAGTTTTCATAACAGTAGGTTTGTTGTTTGGTTGACATTTGTGTCCAATTTTCATGAGAGTGCACCCCTTCCAGAGAGTAGAGGAGTCTCAAACCTCCATAGAAACATTTCTTGGTTCCGAAAACCCCCACATCCCAAATTTGGTTCCACTTGCTTTATTAGTTCTCGAGTTATGCAGAAATGTGTGTTTCATTGGTGTGAGAGCACCCTTTTCAGATGCGCGAGGGGTCTCGAACCATCATAAGAACCTTCCCCGACTCCAAAAATCCCTGCATAAAATTAGTCATACCTGTTGAGATAATTCTCATGTTTTGCTCAAATTCGTGTTTCATTTGTATGAGAGCCCCTTCTTCGAAAGAGGAGGGGGGTCTAAAACCACCGTAGAAACATTTCTTGCCTACAAAAACCTCCACATGCCATATTTGGTTCCATTTGTTTGATTAGTTTTTGAGTTATGCAGAAAATAGTTTTTCATTTGCATGGGAGCCCCCTTTTCTAAAGGCGGGAGGGGCGTCTGAATACAAATTTGCAAAGCAGTAGGCATAGTTCTCATGTTTGGTTGAAATTTGTGTTTCATTTGTATGAGATCCCCCCCTTTTTAGAGGGAGGAGGGGCTTTGAATCACCATAAAAACATTTCATGCCTTAAAAAAACTCGTCCATTCAAAATTTGCTTTATTAGTTCTCGAGTTATGCAGAAATTTGTGTTCCATTTGTTTGAGAGCTCCCCCCCTGCTCGCTCTAGAAACATATTCCTCCTTCAAAAACTTCCACATGCCAAATTTGGTTTCATTTCCCTGATTAGTTCTCGAGTTATGCAAGGATTTGCGTTTAATTTGTATGAGATCCCCTCCCCCTTTCAAAAAGAGGAGGGGTCTCAAATCAACATAGAATCATTTTTTGTCTTCAAAAACCACCACATACTAAATTTCGTTCCGTTTGCTTGATTAGCTCCCAAGTTATGCAGAATATTGTGTTTTATTTGTATGGGAGCTCCCCCTTTCATGACGGGGAGGGTTCTCAAGCTACCATAGAAACCTTGATTGCCTTCAAAAACTCAAACATGCCAAATTTGGATTCTTTTGCTTGATTAGTTCTCGAGTTATGTAGAATTTAGTGTTCCATTTGTATGAAAGCCCCCCTTTCCAGAGAAGGGAGTGGTCTTTTGCTATCATAATTACCTTCCTCGACCCCAAAAATTTCTACCTACAAAATTTCACGCCGATCGGTCCTTTCGCTCGTGAGTTAAATCGTGACAAAGAAAACCCCAACTCATTTTTATATATATATAGATTAGAGATAAACAATTTCCTCCACGATTGACCAGTATTTTTCAATCGGACGGAGCTGTGGACAATTTGGTGGACTACAAGTAAATAATGTTGTTTTATTTCACACCAAGGAATTGTGTCTTTAGTGTTATGACAGCTGGCCAAATCTAGCCAGCAGAATAAGAATCAAGCCACATGTTTTCTCAGTGTTATACGGGTTTTAGGGTATTCTTGCCAATAAATCCCAGCGTATCAAAACTCTAAAATTTTATGTCACACGGACATATTGCGAGCCAGATTAGATATTTTTCCGGGAATTTGGTATTTAATTTCCATTTCAGATCTTCATAAGCATGTTTTCGGATAGCTGCAGTGTAAAATTCTGTTTCCGAGAGATATTTGAACTTTTTGAAGAAGTATCGTCATTCATAAAAGAAAAGTAACACAATGAATTGTTGTAAGAAGTTGTTCAAAATGCTTTCAGGAGCATGTAAGTTGCTGTAAGTTACAATCTGCATGAACTTCACATCTTGACAAAAAAGTTAAAAGGTCGCACCTAACATTTGCAAACAATGACATCTAGCGTAGTTTGCACCAGAAACAGATAGAGGGAATTATTACCTTCCCGTCGGTAGTGGATGTAGATGTTTGCAACCTGGCATTTTTAGAAAATTTTCGTTTTTAGTCATTGTTTACAATTGTTAATTTCAATCTTTTAACGATTTTGTCTAGAAATGATCTCAATTCAACCTTACATTTCATTTTGCATTTTGCATAAGTTAACGTTCATTTGATTCGTATACATGGATATTGTAAAGTTCTGTTCAGTTAGAATCTGTAATCACTTATTGTGTTGCAGCGGCACGGAAAGTTATCGCTGCAAGCATTCTTTTACAGCGGTTTGTTAACCTAGGAGCCCACTTTCTGTGGTATAAAATCACGGTGTTTCGTGCAGCTAGTCAAAAGTTATTCCAGATGGAAGCAGAGAGGAGAGAAAAAATTCTGCACAGCCACGTTGATAATTCAACGAGGTCCGCAATAAAAATCGTTAAAACGCTGAAAATTGCCAAATAAACCGTGTATGATGTGCTCAAACGTTTCAGGGAGCGAAAGAGCGTGAATCGAGTGCCTCAAGGTAACCGTCGTAAGGAGCATATGACCGCAAGCTGAACCAGAAGATGTTTAGAACCGTCATAGCAAACCCTGGACTGTCAGATAATGAAATCGCACAAAAATACGCTGCTGCTCAAAGTACCTTTGCGAGCAGAATATTGTTCTTACCGAGCCAGTAAGCAACCAAACAGAACGTTGAAGCAAAATTACGTCACCAAAACTTCGAGCTCGGAAATTGTATCAGCAGGTTTTGATAAAGTGCCAAGGATGCCTGCTCATCGACGATGAAACCTACGTCAAAATGGATTTCAGACAGCTTCCTGACCAAAAAATACATGGCGACGGCACGAGGAGATGTTCCTGTGAAGTTTAAGTTTGCTTTTATGGACAAATTTACCAAAAAAACTGATGATTTGGCAAGGAATATGCAGCTGCGGAGCAAAGACCAAAGTGTTCGTGACGAATAAGACGATGGACTCGAAGCTGAACAAGGTACAATGCCTCAAAAACCGCGTTGTACCTTTCATTGAAACCCATCAAGGTCCCGTGAAGTTTTGGCCAGATTTGGCGAGTTGCCATTACAGTTGGGAAGTCATCCAGTGGTACCGCAATAATAACGTAGATTTCATCGATAAAGACATAAATTCACCCAACTGCCCGCAGCTCAAGCCCATCAATAGATTTTTGGCAATAATGAAGCGGAAGCTTAAGAAAAATGAAAAAACGGCTCGGGATGCGACTCAGATGACCAACTTGTGGAACAAAGTGCCAAGGAAGTTGACTCCGGAGGTTATCTTTGTTTTGATGTATTCAACTTATTTGTACGTCAATCCGTTACCGAGATACAGATGATTTTATTATTGCAGATTCTAACTGGATATAGCTTTAACGTTCTGTGCAATTAGATATTAATCCAAAAATTATGGATGACGCTTATAGGTTAAAGCAATATGATGCAAAATAAGTGGTTAGTATGCAACATCACATCAAGGTAATGCTGATTCAATGCTGAAGGCTAAAATACTTGAAATTACACGATCGTGAACTAAAATAAAAAAGGCGCCACTCATTTGCAAGCCTTCTGTTGCTAGTATAGAAGTTTTCAACTGCACACAGTAATGCATAACTGTGACAACGCACGCCACATCATATTTTTCAATTTGTCTTCGCAATGGATACTATAAAACCATTTGGTCATTTCTTAGCTTTCCTCAATGCCAGTTAGCCGTTTAATGCATTAACTGGAGGCAAAATGGTTTTGAAATGTTTTTTCAATGGACTCTACTAAGATAATTTGAATGAGTCGTAAAACGGAATTTCCAAACAGCATTTTACGAGTTCATAAAGTCATAATAAAACCTTTGATAGGAGTAAAAGGAAATTTTGAAGACAAGGTTTTACGATCGTTGTAAAGAAGCTGTGTAGGTTCTCATAAACCTGACTAAAGCTTGAAACCTATTGGCACCTCTTGCTGCCATGATAAAACCAAATTGGTTTGTTGTGGCTTTCATAAAACTTTAATAAAACTTAATAAAGCTGGATGGTTTTTGCAATTTTACTTGGGTATGGATGCAACTGCAGTGATCAATTTTTCGTTATCAATGTTCTCTCTACGTAACAATGGCTTTTACGGAGTATTTTGGGATGCAGAAAGCGATTAAGGATGATTCAATTTTGCAACATCAGCATATTGCTTTCACGGTTAGCTTATTGCTTGGTCACAACTTAGTTTTTTAATTGCACTTACGAAGTTGTTGATCGAGACCCTTTGATGTCACCACAAAGAAAGTGAACAACAAAATGATACTGAGCGCGAAATATATTTCCATGCAAAATTGAATAAATCAAGGATTCCTAATTCAGTTTGAAAGTGTTTTTCACCCAACAGCACCAGCGCACATTCCAACCTAGTAGATTATTGCTCCTCGGGAATTCGAAGCATCCTCGGGAGTCCTGAGTCAACCGTGTCACAAGGCACGTCGCCCCAAGTCATCAGACACACGTGGCTCTTTTAGTTATGTTCTCAATTCATCTTCAAATTTATCACCCCTAAACTATGTGTGAAAATTATTCCAATAAAAATTCTAATAAAGCTCGCAACGGTAGCAGGTGCTCCAGGAGCGCTGGCAAGTCGGCAAGTGAAAGGCGGCGGGGTTGAAAAAGTACAAGTAGAATAAAAATTTCTACACGTTTCGCAACCAGGCTCGGTTTTAAAGTGGAAAGCAAGAAAAATTACGACCCCAAGCCAAGACAAATGTAGCACGTGACTCCGAATCCGACTTCTTCCGAGCAGCACTTGTTCTTGCCGTTCGACTCAGGAACGTGGCGTGCCACTCGGCTACTGTTCCTGTTGAATCCGAATGGAATTGTTCCTCCGCGGACCGGTGCAAACATGTGTTTGTTTTGACGGTTCCTCGGCGCAATTGGCGGCGGGGGAAGGAACTTGGCGGAGACGGCGAAAAGACGAATGGAGTTTTCCCGGTATTCTTATCTTTTATTTGTGCATATCCTCCGGAAAGAAAACCAAGCGTCGTTCGGTTGGACGGTCCTCCAACCCGATCTAGTGTGGTGTTTGCCACCGACCAACATTCGAACTGGTGGTCTTGGAGCGCATGCAATAGAAAAGGAAGGAAAAATCAAGAAATGATATAAATAAATAACAAGCATTCCTGTTGATTCCTTCCGGTTCCGGTTTAAACGAGCGAATAAAAACGCCAGAGCGTTGTTCGCGGGCGGATGATAACGGCGGCGACGGTGGCGAAAGGGGTCTGTGGGAGGTTGCAAGAAAGCTTGAAGCCAGGATAAGCAAGTGAAGAATATTTTATTATTCTCGGTGAAATAAATGTGATTCGCATAGCCGGGAGTCGTCTTTGCCGGATCAGCGGGAAACTACCCTCCGACGGGGTGACTTTGAAAGGCGGCAATTGAGGACGGATTGGCCTGAAATTTCCCACGTGACGGTGCTCCTGATTCCAGCACAGTCGATTTCATTTTTGCCACCTTCGTTGTTGTGTTGCTGCGTGTTGGTTTCTCGCTTCTTCTTCATCTTCCCGGAAGCTGAAAACAAAGGACACATTTCCTCGTTCTTGTCTTTCCGCTTAAAGTGCAAAAACAGTCGGATTCTTCGGTATTTTCTCCCTGGCTGTGTTTATCAGAAACAAGAACAATGACAACGACATCGGCGGGGGGATGCTTGCCCCCACTCCACGCCCTTGTCAGCACATCCTAGCTTTTTCCTCGAAGGCAGACGAGACAGTCAGTGGATCTGAATTTAAAGCCACATCGCGAAAGATATGGATGATGTAACACTTCTTCACGAGGAGCAAAGGCGGGTCCCGGAAATGCCGTCCAAAGAGAGGCAGCGTCTTAAATTGTTACTGGAAAGGCGAAGTATCAACCGTGTCTTGTCCCTCTCCCCAGAGCCGAATTTGGAACAATGGAGCTTGACGGTGGAAACATATCGGTGGAGGACTTTTTCCCATTTCTCTCTAGGTTCAGTAAAATTTATTAGAAAAAAAAACCTTAAATTTCGAAGCACGCGCTCCTTCTTGAGGATGCTGTTTCACAGTCGTATTCAAGTGGGATATTTTCGGTTCTCGTGAACGGTAAAATATCCTTGCCAATAATTTTTGGTATCAGCGCTTGGCTGGAGCTGGGGACTAAATTTAGGTTGCTTTAAAATAACATTATGATGGTGGATAAGGTACTTACGGGAAATTCGGAATTCAAATTAGGTTTAGGGTAGAGAGTTATAATAGAAGAACGGTAGAGTGACATTGTTGACTTACACAAATGAATGTAATACACTGATGCAGCCGGTTGGTCATGTTGAACAATCGTTCATTTGATTAATTATACTAATTTTTGGTCAGTCTTTTAATTTTAATAGCTTATTTATTACACGTAAAAGTTTTTTAATATATGCATCAATCGATTGCGAATATTTTTGTGCAATGGGTTGTGTTCTGTTAGCACATGATATGAGACAGAAGCAGACAGATATGAGAGAGAGAAAGCGATGCACTGTGGGACGAAACGCCAAAAACATGAACTTTTACAATAACTCGTAAAACGTGTTTCTAACATTTTGGTGTCTTCAGATGAAAATTTTCAAAAAATATAACAAATCTTAGTTTGCAGCTTCACCACAGCTGCCGCTGCAATCTTGTTTTTTTTTAAATGATGAGATAGAGAGTAAAAATGATCAGATAATTTTAATACAAACAACATTGCTGAAAACAAAAACCTTCTATCTGTTCACTGTGCCGAGGTACGTGTTTTTTAAAATGGCGTTGGCCATTGGAAACTAGATTTTTGTGATTATTTAATAAATGTGCAGTTTTAGGTCAAAATAATGTTCTACAAAGTTGTACAAATAATCAAAATATTTTTTTTTTTCTTTACTCACGTTACGTCTAAAACCTTTATGGGAGAAGTTATAGTAGTTTTATTGTGAAAAATATACGTTTTTCATAGCCTTTAGCTGGCGGGGATGCAAGTGGATGCACATGAAACCTCATATGGTTCAAAATAGAGATGTGCAATTCAACTTATTTAAAGAGCTTATCTGAACCGATCAGCTCATAGGAATAAATCGATTCTTTTGACCAGCTCTTTTGATTTTGTGACGTCAACGTACTCACAAGTGTGAAAGTGACTATACTAGGTTACTATTGGTCTCAAAATATGGATAAAATTAAGCTTTAGCAAAGAAATACTTCACAATATGTGATCTGATCACGTGAAGTACAAAATTATAAGATTTACTTGTTCAATTAATCAATTGTAATTTGACTAGTAATCATTATTCAATTTCAAACATTCACCAAAGGACTCGACTAAATTTTTTGAAATTTAAAAATAAAATGGATTCTAGTTCTTATTCACAAGCATCAACTCAGTTCTTATTTACACAAGCATCAACTCAGAAGAATTAGATTCATCTGTTTGAAACTTACTCTTCTTTGCGTTGCGTGAGCATCGCAAAGAAACGGCCGGTTCGTCGATGTGAAGAAAAAAGAAAACAAAGGGGAAACAACGCTCTTTACGCAGTTCTCTTCTCTTTGTCTCTTCTGCATTTTGATTTGACAGAGTCGCTGAATTGTTCAGCTCAGAGCGGAGCGGACGGTGAGAATGGTGAGCGGTGGTGGTTTTTAAAGAGCTGGTTGTCATTTGTTCACTGAAATGAATCGATTCACTGGAACAACTCAGGAACGGAGTGCCCATCTCTAGTTCAAAATATAAAATGTATTATTGCATATTATGTTGGTTTCATGTGTATCCATGATTATCCCCAGAGGTGAACCTGTGTTATATGAAGAAGCGAATATATCATTAAAACTATCGTAAATGCTAATATTCCCAATTGAGAACCCTATTATCGTGAAGAAACTGATCTAATTCTATTTATTAAACATTATTCGAAATACGCTACTATTCAGGACCGATTCAAGGAAATTATTTATCTATATAAAGAAAATATTTTTTAACAAATCAAAAAAGTTCTCAGAAAAGTTGTTCAGAAAAGTCATGGTCACAGTAGTCATTGCTCAAATGAGTGAAAAAGTGAATTATTCTTAGTTTGTATAACAATGGTTTATTAATGCATATTCAAAAATGAAACTTGATTCATTCAGAGGTCAATTTTCAAAGATCTTTATTCTTGATCTTCATCACTGCTTTCTTCCTCAAATTGATCATTGTAAACCATCAGATCTTTAGCGTCCTCAGAGAGTTCCATGTCAGGCTTGGAACAATCATTTCTCAAGCTTGTAAGGTATGGATCAGAAGACTCTAGGAGCCGGTGCAGTAGATCTAGATTCACAGCTGTTCTGGATTGTTTTCTGGTATGATCCTTTCGATACCTGTATTTAACCTGTCACCAACATGTAGTACTAACCGTATTGTTTCACAAGCTTCTTCGCTGTTTCCCGAATGTAATCGTCAAACTTCTGAACGTCGATTTCCATGCCCGATGCCAGGGTGTCTAGAATTATGCACGGAAAACAATCCGTGCCCAGATCCGTGAACTGCAGTCATGAATTCGAGAACAAGCAAAAATACACCGTGAACTGAATCACGTAATCATGAACTAAATAACATTTAAAGGGAAAAATCCTGAAAACGTGAACTAGTTTACGGTCCGTTTTCATTTTCGGGAACGCTTTTTTCTGGGTGTGGCACACCGTTGTATAAGTTCCAAGTTCACCTTGGTTACTTCGGCCGACTTCTCCGGGTTTTGAAAAAACCTACGGGTCGTATTCCCATAATTGGAAGTGCCTCTTCCTCCATCATAATATGCTATAACACATCTTATATTTTGAACCCTATGAGGTTTCATGTGCAACCACTTGCATCCCCGCCAGCTAAAGGGCTATGAAAAACGTATATTTTTCACAATAAAACTACTATAACTTCTCCCATAAAGGTTTTAGGCGTAAGGTGAATAAAGAGAAAATTTATATTTCAATTATTTGTACAACTTTGTGGAACATTATTTTGACCTAAAACTGCACTTTCATTAAACTATCACAAAAAACTAGTTTCCTAGACCCACAATTTAAAAAAAAACACGTACCTCGGCACAGTGACCAGATAGAAAGTTGTTGTTGTGAGCAATGTTGTTTGTATTAAAATTATCTACAACTTTGCCGAAGACACTAACTCTCTAACTCATCATTTAAAAAAAATCAAGTTTGCAGCGGCGCCTGTGGTGAAGCTGCGAACTAAAATTTGCTATAATTTTTGAAAATGCGTTATACATTTTGAAAATTTTCATCTGAAGACACCAAAATGTTAAGAACAAGTTTTTACGAGTTATTGTGAAAAGTTCATGTTTTTGGCGTTTCGTCCCACAATTCGATGGTAAACCGTAAAACATACACGCACAAAACAGCATCTTTTTCATTTGTATTACTGTCCTTTTTTTCTCACGGAAATATAACTGAATATTCGTGAAACGTTAAAATCGAATAACTAAAAAACTAATAAATGGAGTTGTTCCGCTTTTTACAAAAATTGAGTAATTTTTCCGTGAAAAAAGGGGACAGTAATACAAATGATAGAGAGGCTGTTTTAAGCGTGTAGTCGAGAAAATAGAACACAAATAAAACAAAAAGCTGTGAGAGATTGGGCACAAACTTAAAATCCGGAGAAATTTGCAAAATCGGTGAATCTTTTGTAAACAGCGATTTGAAACAACGTTTCTTTAGCGAATAAGAGCTCTATTTGAAAATTTATGAACACAGTTGGCAAGAGGAAGCCAACTTTCTGTTACCTGATTGCGGTTTGAGAAATAGAACTTTTCTTCGTGAGAAATCGTCGATATAAATGTTTGTTAACAGAAGCAGATTCGCCCATTTCGCAAATTTCTGCGGAATATTGTAAAGTTGATTTGAAAGTGAGTAGTTCGAGCGGGAAGCAAATTAGTGTTTGAGTGGTGAAAGTGACCGAGAATTCGGTTGATTAGGCTTAGTGACGTTTAACGCACGCACCCTACAGCACCATTTAGATCAAAGGAGTGCAAGTAAGAAGGAAAATTCTTTTAAGGAAAAAAAACCATCATTTCTCAGCATGTACCAGAAAGGGAAAAGCGATTAAACGTCAAAAAGCCTAATTAGCGCAGAACAGAACGGACAGACGCAATAACGTTTGCATAAACGCCATTGGGATAGAAAAACGCATACTGACGCGAAACGAATAGTTTTAGACAAAATCGTCTAATGGTCGAAAGTAACATATGTAAATGACTTCAGCCGTAAACTTCTTGGGAATGCCAGGTTGCTAACATCTATATCAACAATCAACGGTAAGGTTATAACTCCCTGTATCTGATCCCTTTTCTGATGCTATTTTGTTTGAAGGAGCAAGCATAACGTTTGCATTAAAAACTTATGCACTTTTTTCGAATGGTGATAAAAAGCTAAGACAGATTATTTGTTTTTAATATATTTCCCATGGAAGGGAATTATTTAAGCTTACTTGCAAAAATATTCTACGCCCTCGCGAGCGGCCTTCCGGCAGTTAACCGGAACATTCGCAATGGTGAACGTAAACATGCTTGAAGGCATGTTTTTGAGTTCTTTCTTCGTTTTATTTATCAACTCCTCCTCAGTTTTCGCGACAAAAGTGTTGGAGTAGATCTTGCGCTTCAGGTTGGCCCAGAAATTCTCGATGGGACGCAGCTGGGGGACGTTGGGCGGGTTCACCGACTTGGGTACCACATCGATATTCACCCGCTCAATCTCCTCCAACGATCGCTTCGAGTAGTGGGCCGACGCCAGATCCAACCAGAACACCGCGTCTTCGCCCTTAAGGTATTTCTTGATGAATGACGCAGCTTTCGGCAGGCATTTCATTAGCAGGCGTACTACAAATTTACCCGTTCACGGCCAGTTCGGAGCGAAAGACGAGCGGCTTTGACATCCCCTTCTCGCTGATTGTCAGCCACAGCAGCACCTTCTTGGGGAACTTGGTTTGTGAAATGAACTTCACCTCGCTGCCACTGCGTCATTGCCTGCAGCTTCGAAACCAGAGGACGCGACTTCCGCTTCCTGTCATGTATGTTCATGTTCGTCTGGTACTTTTTCACTGTTTGGCCGATTGAACCGACCTGCCGGCCAAGTGCACGCAGTGATGTGGCCACTTTTCCTTCGGTCTTCCTCTTCAGAATCCTTTGGAGCTTCTTGTCGCTCAGGGTCGTCGGCCGTCCGGAACCGAGCTTTCTTTTGATGCTCTGATTGTTGTCAAATAGTGCCAAGATGTTGTAGATGCCGGAACGGGCGTATCCAGTGTCTGTAAACTGCCGCACGATGTCCGTTTTCGACGCGGCGGGGGGCCGTTCTTTTAATGCGCACACTTCTGAACGGAGTTGCTTCACTGATTTTGCCATCGCGGTTAGAGTTCGACTGATAGAGCTGTCAAATTTCGTCTGCTGACTCATGGGTTACTATGATTGATGCTGCTTGGGTTGTTTCGTCAGTGCAGGTGAAGGTGAAGGTGAAGGCTAGGATGTTATCCCAGAAAATACTCTAGATATCATGGTTTACAAATGTTTCTTCCGACCTTTTGACTATTTTATCTAGAGTCTCCCGAGTAGACCATAGGCAGAGGCTAGAGCTCCAAGCCGGAGTAAATGTTTGTTTTGCTTTACGAATTAAAGAAAATTTGAGAAGATTGAGTCTATCGAGAAGCGACAAAAGGTCACCAAGAAAGAAGGCGAACCAATTTTTTCACATTAGACAGCCTTTCAAATGACCTCTTCTGCTTCCAAAGACGAGCTATGTTTATTCTACTCGATGTCGGAGTCAATGTCCGAGGATGTGGAGTGGGTTTAATGTGGGAAATGTAATCCTTGGGCTCATTTTTCGTGTGCTGGTGAAGATCAGGATATAGGCAACAATGGCGGTAATTATAATAATGTAAAACCAAATTTCAATCAGCGTTCACGCAACAGCCACACTTCTAGCTAACAGCACTTTAAAATTGGCTGCTTTTCATGTTCGATGAACGCTTTCCAAGTATTGTGTCTGTTTGTCAGTGGTTCAAGGGAATAATAAGCAATATGTATTTTTATTTTCAAGTATATCAGATATCCTTCATGAAAAAATAACTTCAATTTATCATTTTCAACTCACAATTCAAATAATTTTCGTGCAAAAATTCCATATACCAATAATAATTGCCCTAAATGTTTGTTAAACGACCCTGCTATTATTTTAATTAGATTATTAAAGATAAGTAGATTTATTCTTCCTCGCATTGTGATGACCGTCATGAAAATCACGCTTTGCTAGAAAACCTGCTATTTTCTTGACGAAAATAATTTCAGATATCCTACCTCGAGTTGCAGGATCTTCTCCAGCGTCTCAACCAGTAGCGAGATGCATGACCTTCGGCTGCTTTCTGTTCACGCCGACAACAGTGCGCTCTTTCGGCAGTGGATCTTGGCTGCTTGGTCGGTCACTCTGATTGCTGCTCCTTTGAGCGCTTGAGTGATTCACGGACATACTTTCCAGCCAAATTCTCAAAATTATTTGATTCCTTTCTCAATGGTAAGGACTCTATCCAATACACTAAAATGTTGAGAAACACTTTCAAGAACTGATTGGAATTTGGAACTATATCCACTGCATACGTCAGAACATAGTGCGCATTCACCTAGAGAAACCTAAAGACATTTGTCGATTGTTGACATCCTAGAAAAGATGCTCATTACGTCTCTATAGTCAGAGGAAAACATATTTTCAGGCATTCTTTCCTTTTCAGAGAGCGAGTAATGGCTCTTTAACAATAACCTATATGGGACAAAGACTATAGTTGATGCTTAAGTCCGTTGAATAAAGACTGGAGCATCCACTCAACCTTCTTAGTATAGATGCTCCCAACGATTATTTTAAAGTAATTTTTTGGTCTGTACACCAAACAGGGCATTCTGATTAACTATTCTCTCTGCCTCGAAATATTGCTTTACAATTGCCCTCCACTCAATTTCAGCTGCTTTTTTTTCAGTTTTCACAACCTGCCGTATTGTAACGGACCTTTCAATATATTCTCTTCACATCTTTGGTTCTAGCAGAAATTGCTGTCCACTAGTAAGAGCTTATGTTGATGGGAAGATATTTCAAATTTCAAAACGTTATTCTTTCTGACTATTCGTTTCTCTTTTCTGTGATATCTGAAGGGTGTCCACGATGAAATTGCCACACTATGAAATTGCTCTAACTTTTTAACCGTTGGGTAGAATTCAATGAAAATTTGGGTGGATTTAGTTCATAGTGCATTATTTACATCCTGCAAGTTTTAAAGTGTCGCGAGTTATTAAGCGGTTCGAGGAACGGTTGACCACCGATCGGAAGCCCAGAAGTGAAGTAAAAAGTATTCCGTACAACACCAAAAATCACAACCGCGTAGTTGGGGCCTTCAACCGAAATCCGAACGCCTCCGTTCGGGATGTGGCTAAGAAGCTGCACCTAAGCCGAAGTTTTGTCCAGAAGGCCAAAACTAAGGCTGGGCTTCGAACGTTCAAGGTACAAAAGGCCCCTAATCGCGACGAGAAGCTAGAACAAGTCCGTCAAAACCCGTACCAGGAAGTTGTACCTCAACATGCTGACGAAAGTTGAATGCTGCATCATGGACGACGAAACATATGTGAAGGCCGACTTCAAACAGATCCCCGGCAACCTGTTTTCACGGCCAAGGATAAGTTCAGCGTTCCGGAGCATGTCCGCACTCAGAAGATGTCCAAATTTGTGAAGAAATTCCTGGTTTGGCAAGCCATTTGCACGTGCGGGAAGCGGAGTGCACCTTTCGTGACGCAGGACACGATGAACGGACAGGTGTACATAAAAGAGTGCCTTCAGAAGCGGCTGCTTCCTCTCCTGAAGGCCCACAAAGTCCCAACAATCTTCTGGCCGGATTTGGCTTCATGCCACTACTCCATTTGGCTTTATGCCACTACGCCGTGCTGAAGTGGTATGCGGACAATAAGGTCAATTTCGTGCCGAAAATGTTCAACCCTCCCAACACTCCGGAGCTCCGCCCCATCGAGAAGTACTGGGCGATTATGAAGCAGCACCTTCTTGAACGACCTAAGGTAGTGAAGACAGTCGAGGAACTGAAGAAAGTATGGGTTTACATGCAAAAAAAACGGTTGATTCACAGGTTGTGCAGAATCTTATGGCCGGGGTTAAGGCCAACGTGCGGGCAGGAATGCTGGATCGGGGAAAAATCGAAAGCCGGAGGCCACAGCGACGACCAAAAGAGTTGCCTGCTGTTTCGAGCGGAACCCCAACTTCTCCGCCGAGATGTCACAAAGAAGCTGAGAGTGGCGCTTTCAACCGTGGATAGAGCTAAAAAACGAGCTGGAATATCAACTTGCGTCGGCCAAAGCACGATCGCGAAAGTTGTACAGGAGGATGCTGATGAAGTTTGATTGCGTGGTACAGGACGATGAAACTGACGTGAAGGCAGCCTTAATAAAGCTTTCTGGACAGGAATTTTATACGGCAACCGGACGGGGAAAGGTGGCAGATATTTTCAAGCACATTAAACTGACAAATTTCTGGCATATCTGGTGTGGCAGGCCATCTGTGCGGGTGGCTTGAAGAGCAACGTTTACATTGCGTCCGGAACCGTCAACCAGGAAATTTATCTGAGCGAGTGTCTACAAAAACGTCTACTGCATTTCCTCAAGCGACACAATTGGTCCGTTCTATTTTTGATTTGGCATCTTGCCATTACGGAAAAAAGGCCATGGAGTGGGGCCCCAGGACAAGACCTCTCCCAACACGTCAGAGCTCCGCCCAATCGAACAATATTGGGCCATCGTCAAGCGGAACCTTAAGAAGACTAAAAAACCTGTTGTGAGCGAGAAACAGTTCAAGGCAAACTGGCGTTCTGCGGCGAATAAAGTGGGCAAAGGAGACTGTGCAAAATTTTATGGCAGGTGTTCAACGGAAGACCCGGCAATTCGCATTCGGTAAAAAGAAGCTTAGGTGGAATATTTCTGCTGTATTCTGTTTTAATTGAACTTGAAAAAAAACGAATTTGACATCTGAATCCCAGAAACTGACATACGAATGCGATTTTCATAAGATCTTTGCAGTGGCTTATTCTCCGGATATAGGTATATAAATTGAAATTAAGGAAGAAAAATATCGATTATCGACTCATGGTAGAAGGGCTTATTACGGTTGACACTTTTTTTCGGTGGCGTGGAAACCATTATAACACCGAGTTCACTCAATTCGTCACCTCGGATGAACTCTTTAATATTTTTTTCATTTGGGTGACATTCGTAATAAGGTTTTTGTTTTTTCACTGTGAAGTGAAACCCATATAGCTCAGATACCAAATCCTCCACTTTCTCCCAACGGTTGCATGGACGTGGCCATGGACGTGAAAAAGCGAATCAGTAACGTTTTATGTTGACATGCAATGTCTTCAACGAATTATTCCTCATCGTAGCTCCATCCACGAGGTGTGCAAACGTCAATGCTAATGCTAATTCCAACAATCATGTAGTAGAAAATTACCGGTTGTCAATATGCTCATAATCATGCATAAATGCTTATTAAAATTTATTGATAACCGCTAAGCTGTAACGACATCGATCGACATCGACTAATTATGTAACATTTCAGAAATATACTTAATCGATTATATTAACGGGTGTCCACTAAATATTGAGAACGAAAAGAATGGGTCAGAAAAAAAATACCAGTGAAGTTTTGTTCAAACTGATTTATTTTATTAAAAGGGTCAACTTAAATCTTCAAACTAAGTTTAGTGAATATTGTCATATGGTCCGTGGTCCGCCAGTGCGGCACGGCTTAGTTGTTATGCTGAAAGCATGACCGTTGGACGGCAGCCACATCGATTTTTCGGATGCAGCTTTTGATCCTGTTGGTAAGTTGCCTGGTGTTCTTGGCCTTCAATTATCCCTTGTATACCATGGAGCTCAAAAGACCGAAGAAATCCTCGATAGGACGGCACTGTGGCAAATTTGTCGGATTCCGGTCTTTTGGGGACATATGGTATATTTTGCTCTCCAAAAACGTTAGCGTTTTTTTGCGTAGTGCGATGATGCCCTGTCCGGCCAAAACACGTATTTGCCATCCGAGTGATGTTGTTTAAGAAATGGGATGAGTATTTTCTGCAAACACTCTCTTTGGTACACCTCCTGGTTGATGGCCAAACCGCTTGGTTTGAACCACGGCTTCGAAATACCCTTATCGGATATTACGATGTATAACATAACCTTCGATTCAAATTTGTGCTTGAACTTATACATTACTTTTGGAGGAGTAGTAGATTTTTCCTTAGTGTCAGAATCGGTCGTTTCCCGGTATCTGAGACTTCGAAAGAGGAAAGTAGCTTTCGTCGTCCAGAACGAAAAGATTTTCCGCCGTAATTCCGAGTCATCCAGCGGCATTGGGATTTCACGGTTTGAATCTGCTCATCTGTGTTACTCTGGGGATCTGGTTTCTTTCTACACACTATTCCTTCTTTCTTTGGCGTCTTGCAGATGAGTGACTTCGAACAATGGAACTTTCGGGCTGCTTCCCGTTGACTTACCGAATCCTTGTTGTTGAACGTGGCTGCGCAGCAGCGGAGCGTTTATCTCATTCATTATTTTCGCTGGACGGCCGCAACCTTTCTTCCGGGTTACTCTCATGCACGCCAGGATACGGTTTACGGTGGATACCGGAACTTTTTCACGACAAAAATGGTCCACCGTGTATTTTTCCACGATCTTCGTTCGCTTGAAAGAATTGTACAACGCGCGCGCGCAGTTCTTCCTGTTTCGACGGCATGCTGAACACGACTGAACATGTTAGAGTGAAATAAGAGTGTATGAAAATTTTCTGGAGAGTGCAACGATTCATTCATCTAAAGTGACATTTCTATGCGGCCGTTTTTGGTCTGATGGAAAAGTATTGAAATCATTCTCATTTTTTAGTGGACACCCGTTATCAAACATCAACAAAATTTAGGATAAACGTAACCGTCTAGCGGAAAATCTTCCGGGCAACCCTCGTAGCTATCGAAACACCTCCGAAATCATGTCACCCATTCACAATAGAAACCATTTGCATTGATTCCGTCTCATTCGATCTCAATGGCGCAGTATCAAATCGCATTCACGCAACTGCATTTCACGGACGTGTCGTCTAGCACGTGCCTTCAGGAACAATGATTGTGATCTTTCACCGACCCTCCTCCAAGACGTTCCCATTCAATCCCTCCATTCTCAACACGGAACAAACTCAGAAACAAAACACCTTGCAGCAATACGGAACAAATCTCCCGCTTCTATTGATTTCGAATCCTACCACCCTCCTTCCACCGTCCTCTCCTCATTCCATTCCGGATTGTTGCTTTCCCTTCATGGTTCGAGCAGAACCGTAGCGCACACTGCACTGCAGAACATCACGCACGCACGATTTTTCCTTCTGTTTCCTCGGAATGCCCGAACCGGAACCAATCTCCAGGCCGGCGTCCCAGAATCCTGCCAAAACAGATACACCAACACACACCCCAAGAGGGCAGCACCGCTCCAACTTCCGGCAGCGACAAGACAAGATTCGATATTAATTGAAAACGTGCCTGCTGCAGTGTCTGTGTGCTTCCTGTCCTGGGCGCCAGCTACAATGTGTTCAAAATCGAGGACGACAAACATGTTCAAATCAAAGGCAACCAACCAACGGCAACGGGGGGGATCAATACAGACCGGGAAGGAGGTGTTTACTGCTTTATTTCGCACTGCAATTTAACCCTAACTTTTTCTCAACCAACTTCCCAGAGTGCTGTTTGATATGCAACTTATGTTCCAATGATTATTATATTTGTATTATTTTAAGCATTTTATTCGAGTTCCGTACTTTGTGTGTGTGCGTCCCTTGCAAGGAATGCCCGTCGCGTGCGATTCCAAACTCGTTTCGAGAAAATCGGCGATAAGTAGAAGGGAAAACACCCGCCGGCTATGTGCTTTAATATTCAGGGATCGTTTCATTTTCGGGTTTGATGTTTTCTTTTCCTTGTTTTCCATTGCATTGGGTGAAGAACAAAGCCAGATTGGGAAGGGTTGTTGCGTTGTTCCTGAGAGCAGGTTGAGGGTGGGAGGGAGGATGTTTTAGCGCAAGCAGTGTTTGTACTGACTTTGTAAGTGATTTTCTTTTTTCAACCCGACGCTCACTGCCTGGCAGCGGATTAGTGCGAGTCAATACTCAAGTGTTATATGAAACGTTTGTTTGGGCGATTGTCGAAAGCTCGACGAGTTTGTGATCAGAGCGGTTGATTGCAGCACATTGCCTAAAATTAAAGAATCTAACACAATAGAATTTCAACTTTAAATATACCCTGGTATAGTCTTTCATTGTATTCTCCCATACGCGGAGTACCGATCTATGATGATGTTGTTTGAGAAGGAAATAATTTCTCATCACCATGAGGCTCTACGAGTAGACAGCACTTTTTTTTTTTGCTAGAACAAAGTTGTTAGAGAAAGTATTGAAAGTTCCGTTAGCGCACGGCAAGCTGTAAAAATTGACATTGTTAGGTAAAGCAGAAGTCGTGTAACAAAAATAAACCTACATGAGCGGTAGATAGTTTCTCTCTTATGTACGGGATTTGGGAGTGAGAATAGACGGTTCGTTAGAACTATTTCAGCTACCGGTAGTATATGAGCACGATCAAGCGCACATTCTTTTGCCAGTCAAGGTGGTGGATTCGTTCCTGCCTTGACCTACTCCGCATGGGAATGCTTGGCAAAAGATTGTGTGCTTGTTTCGAAATACTACCTCACAATGCCCTCCGCTCAATTTCAAAAAGTACTTCTGAATATTCAATTTTCACAGCCTGCCGTGTGCTAACGGAACTATCAATACTTTCTCTTCACAACTTTGTTCTAGCAAAAAAAAGTGCTGTCTACTCGTAGAGCCTCATGGTTATGAGAAATTATTTCCTTCTCAAACAACATCCACATTTAAATATACTGTTAGACAGGAACTGCATGAAATTAAGTTACTTTTTTTAAAAGGGATTAAATTTGTATTTGAAACGTTGACAGAAAGAAATAAGCAAGATGATTGAAATTTGTATCTTTGCTCGGATTGATAAAAAAAATTCATCAATGATTTTTTCTCTCTATTATCGAGATTTTCAGCCCTGGGCTGGTTCATCTTCCGTCGTAGTCACTTAAAAATCTTTTGGAAATTTTCGTTACTTGTCCGGGGTGAGAGTCAAACTCGTGACTCTTCAATTCATTCAAAGTTACACTACAATTTACCTATAATTCAAGTTCCCACCAGGTTGAGCGTTAAAAGAAAATTGAATAAAAATAATTAAAGCAACAATCATAATCAAAATTCAAACAAATTCAAGAGATTTGTAACAGAAAATAAAATTTTGATATCTATCTGCGGGGGGATGGTATTTACGTGTTTTTTTTTCTTTTTTACTCGTTAATTTGGAAAACTAATATTAATTGTAGGCTTCTTCAGTTGTTTGGTCGTTTTTCTTCTTCATTAAGTAGTGAGCTTCCGGAATTAAACGTTATTGCGGAATAGATATATGAACATCTACATGTACAGTATTCTTTAACAGGTGACATCAGCGATGAAATGCTCTTCTACGGATGACACCAAGTAGATTCAAATCGCGTTTGTTTTAAACAAAAGTTTTTCTGATAACAACCTGTCAAGATTAACAGTCTTTCAATTTTAAAACTAATAAATATTAATAAATTATTCTCAATTTTTAAATTTGTTTAAATTTGCAATTTGTTTAAATTTGCAAAATGTTTAAATCTGCAATTTGTCAAAATCTGAATTTTTCAGCAAATTTTTTGACCTATCGCAAATTCAAATTTAAAATTTTACAATTTTTTGTGAATTTTCAGCACTTATTTTTTGTGTTTTCCGTTTTTTCGCCAAATTCCATGAAATTTTTTTTTTCGTAAAATAGCTTTCACGCGTTTTGTACACAGAAAAAAATAATTAATTTTAACAAGCGCGTAAAATTTCCTCTCGTTTAATTTCAAACTAAAGGAGGCGTAAACAACGAAGTTGTATGCAATCATCCATACAACATACACAAATGTGTGTGATCTGTCATACAAAAGGCTAGATGCAGGCGTTATCTGACCTCAATTTACATGAAATATCCCATTAATTTCAGCCAAATCTAGCATTCGATTTATGTGCATTAGAAAACGCAAAAAAAAACATGGATTTTGTACATAGAACAAATGTATCGTATATTGTATGAAACATTCATATTGCTTTTCACCTGGTGAAACGCTTCCATTACACCTTTTTGTCTAATGAAAGAAATGAATTTCGTGAAGACCAGCCAATCGCCGATTTTCTTTTATCTTACTCATACAAAATGGTGTTACTGCTGGGATGGGCGGGAATAATTTATCGATCCCAAAATAAAAATGCTAGCGCTGGCGAAAGTTATAAGTCCGTGCTCATCAATCAACTATCTTCTCACGAGTCAGCATGGCCTAGTTAGATCAACATGGATTCAGTATCAGCACTTTCCAAATATTGAGGATCGAATCCTATGTCAGAAACATTAAAAAACGCTGGACAAGTCCACGTGGTTGTGCTTTTTTGTCAATAACATTTTGAGTCGATAGAGTAGATCTGTCAGTTTTTAATGCAACCACCAGAGAGGCGCTTCTCTTTAATTTTTCACAAAATACTCGTAGCTCCTTGTATTATTTTCGTACAATCTCACGAATGTTCTCCTGTATCAACATAAGCTTCGTGCTTTTGACAGTTGCGCGTGTGCCATTAATTACGAATATATCTTTATAAAATGTACAAACAACGTGCTGAAAACAACAGTATTACCTGCGATTTTATAATATAAACTTAAATTAACTCTCAGTGCATTGAAGTTGAACATCAAAACCGGAGCGAAAAATAGTGGGAAGTATTTAACCTAGAAGAGAATCTGTTACGCCGACGACAAAGAGACATCCCCTGAAATGGTTTGAACGGTTCGTTGTCTATTGTTCGGAAGCGTGTGATCGACTGAGCACAAAAAGAAAGAACAATAGAACTACAGCTAGGTAGGAAGTCATGGTAATTAATTGTATTCGATCTCAATCATTAGTTTACCAAAAATTGCAGGTTGGCCACACAATCTTAACATTTTTTGCCTTATTTTCCCGACTGGAAAAATGAGTGAGTGTAAGTTAGATTAATAGATATTATTGAAGTTTTTGAGTAAATTGTTCGATCTGAAATACTTCTGACTAGTTGAAAAATGGCAAAATGACTGATAGAAGCTGCAAACGGGCATCTTGCGGATTGTGTAACCTGCTTTGGTCTCGCATTTTGCAAATGAGAACAAAAATTGCTCCGATAAGTTATTGATTTTTCAAGTTTCTATAAGCACACCGATAAAATGAAACACTGAGTTTTCTGCGTTTTCCAATGCACATAATGAGAATGCTAGATTTGGCAGAAAATAATGGGATATTTCATGTTATGTTAACGCATAACGCCTGAATATAGCATTTTTTATGAAAGATTGCAATCATTGTTGTATGGCGCATGAGAGATTGCAAACAATTTCATTGTTTACGCCTCCTTTGTCTTGGAATTAAGCGAGGGGAAATTTTACGCGCTTGTAAATTTTTTCTGCATATGGAAGAAAAATAGTAAAGCATTTGAGGTTTTCGAGTACGAAATGATGCAGACTATGTTCGGTGTGAAATTGAACTCATACATGACGCAGATACAGGGTGCAACACTTTCGGTTTATGCATCTAAAAAGACGAGCTCCACCAAGTTTACAATCGAGTTGATGGTTAAGCAATTAGAACACAGCAGACTTTTCTTTACCACCAGATATTTTTCATCTTTCGAAAATGCTGGGTACATCGTCGCATTTCCTTGCGACAGGATCAGCATCTTTTTAACAAATGTTGTCTAGTTTGGCACCTCTTTCTTGGAATGATCAATCAGCTCTAGCCAAAAAAAATTCCAAAAGCTTTTCTATGCTCTGGAACCTTTGAAGACGGCATCGAGCACAGCTGCCGAAATTCTTTCTTCACTTTGTCAGCAACTGCAGCGCTCAACTGGTCTTTATCTAAATGCAAAGATAAACTTTGCACTACAATAGGGTATTGTAGGGGTATGTGGATTATAACATTGTTGTATAGTAAATATTATAATATACCGGCAGTTATTTTTTTTTTAAATTCTGATAAGTGTAACTATTGAAAACACAATTTCAAAATATTATGTAAAAAATTTGAATGCAAGACAACACCATCTTATTTCACCATGAAACACGCTACAAAAAACAGACTACCTAAACCAACGAACCAACCATTGATTTCTAGCATACATAAGTTGACATTTATGTCATAATGGGAGCTGTTTTTAAGTGCCGGGAGCCCCCGTTGCTGAAAATAAATATCACTTTGTGAAACTGCATGTCGGTTTGTGAAAATAAAAATGATTAGATTTTTTCTTGTTTAAAAATCGAGAAAAAATAGTTGAGATTCATGAAAAAATTTGTTTGTGCTAGGAAGAACACCCATCATCGATACAGACGGAAAAAAGCATTTTTTTTAAATTAAAACCCCCTAATTTTCAATCATTTATACAATGGCGATGCTTCAGTTATAAGGATCAAGGTCACAAAAGAAGAAATCATATCAAATTTGACAATTGTGAAGTGAAATCGAATGTTGATTTTAATTTGATATTGAAGTTTGTTTTTGAATTCCTTTTTATGACGTGAGCCTTAACCTGGGTTTCCTGTGAAGTAAAATGAAAAACAAATGTAAAGGGTGTTTCGATCAAAATTTGGCCTGTATAAACTTGACACATTTCCTTTCATCGTGAATTACCTGTCATTTTGAAGATGTATGCGTGTATTTTAATCTTGAGATTAGCACTTCAGTTATCAAAATGTCGTCGAAGGAATAGAAGCAACGCATCAAAATCAAAATTAAACGCGTCGAAAATTCAAATTACTCTCACGCACAAGTTGGCGAAATTGTGGATGTGGCTAAATAAACTCGTATAAAAAGTGTTTTGTGAACGTTTGTGGACAGCCAGGAAAGCTCGATCGGGGGGAATCGAAAGCCGAAGGCCACAGCAACGGCAAAAAGAGTTGCCCGTTGTTTCGAGCGGAACCCCAACTTCTCCGTCCGAGATGTCACAAAGAAGCTGGGAGTGGTGCCTTCAACAGTAGATAGAGCTAAAAACGAGCTGGACTGTCGACTAACAAGAAAGTGGTGACTCCGAAGCGCGACGATAAGCAAAACAAAATGTGTCGAGTGTAACGGTATGGGGTGTAATTTCAAACCGTCAAACGTTTCCACTTCTTTTCATTTTACTTGTTACTCAACTTATTCGAAATTGTTCCAAGCTTAAAATTTTTTTAACAGAATTCTGCCCCTCTCATCAATCGAAACCTAGACAGGAGTGGTGTCGCCAAAATTTGCTCGTAACTCAAATCATCACCAGAATGGCCTGCCTAATTTACAAATCTCCGTCCTTTGGATTCTTTGCACAGGGATGCATGCTCAGTTAAATTAGAAGTACAAGAGGTCACACTCTTGAAACTTTCAAGCAACTCTTGATCAATATTTCGAACAATATGCCTTAGGAAACAGTGCGTGCCAATGGCGAAGCGTTCAAGAAACGTCTACCGCTTGTCAGAGAAGAAAAAAATGTGAGTGGTTCCAACTCAAAATGTAACTGCTTATTAGTCAATCTAAGGATTTTTTTTTTGTTGATATTCAGCGGTTTATAGTGTTTTAATGAATATTTTTTTAACTGAGAAGCAACCCTTGCCACCCAGTAAATCACTTGAAACTAAAATCTAAAGGGCACGAGTTTTAATTTTTTTTTTGTTACTTTGACATATTTTTTTATTTTTTTTCCGTCTGGCTGTTTTCTCACATGGTGACAATCACTGACGCCAGGGAGACGACTCAACCAACTGGAACTGGTTTTCCTTAACGAAAAATTCCTAGACCAGATCGGGAATCATACCCAGCCACCTCCAACATGGTGTTGCTTTGTAGCTGCGCCTTTACTGACTGAGCTAAGGGAGGGCGGTCCTTACAAAGGTACAAATATCCTTAAAGGTCCCAATCGACGGAAATGAAATAAACAAGGACCCAAATAGCAGCTCGACGGTCTCCGGGAAGATACAGAACCTCCGTAAAATCAGCAAATCCGTAAATTCAATCGGTGGCTCTGTGCTTTATTTTAAATAAAAAAAAAATATATTGAGAATAACTAATGAAATTTGTACCTAAATAAACGGAAAATTGTACTAAAAAAAATACTTTTATGCTATTAAAAATTAAAACAGGTACCTATAAGTCGTAAATTAGTATAAGTATGCACAGATACAAAGAAACATTGAATTTTCTGCGTTATCTAACGCACATAAAAGCAATGCTAGATTTGGCAGAAAATAATGGGTATATCATCTTAATCTAAACCAGATAACGCCTGAATCTAGTATTTTGTATGAAAGATTGCAAACAATGTCGTTTGCCTTGGAATTAAACGAGAGGGAATTTACACGCTTGCTGAAATAAATTATTTATGTCTGTATTAGTATAACAAGCAGTTACTCCACTTTAAAACTACCTTTAAACTACACAGAAAAAAAAATTAATTTGAACAAGCGCGTAAAATTTCCCCTCGTGTAATTCCAAGCCAAAGGAGCGTGAACAACGATTTTGTTTGCAATCTTTCATACAACAGGTTGACAACTTGATTCAGGCGTTATCTGGCTTAAATTTACATGAAATATCCCGTTATTTTCTGCCAAATCTAGCATTCCCTTCATGTGCATTAGATAACGCAGAAAATTCAGTGTTTCTTTTTATCTGTGTATTCACAGTTGATGTTGCTTCTGTGGTCAGATAACACGACCGCAGATCGACAAAAAATACGAAGAACAGGTTGAAAACACATCTCGCGCTTGATATCATACGGACGTAGCTGCAATGGTTGATTTCTAACAATTTTTCTTCCATAAATATCCCTTGGCCGGAGCAATATTTTGCGTAGGTTTTATTGTTAATCCATTAAGAACATCTCACTATGTCGCTATATATTACCAAAACTGGCCAAACTTTCAAACTAAGCGCGAGAAATAAAGACGCATTAAAGATCGAGAAAAAGAAAAATAGCAATCATCAGTCAAGGTCAAAAAAGCAAGAATTCCTGTCAAAAAGTTGCAAAACTCTCCGGTTACTCTGGCATGGCTGGCCACTTAAAACTCACGCCATAAACACCAGCTGATCACGTGCAAGTTGGTTGCAGACCGATGCAAAGGAAAGTGTGAGTATTCAAGTCGACGCGTCTTAAAACGTCAACATCAATCAGTGTTGATGCGTTGATGACCGAGAACAACTGCCCTCCAATGCGTTGCAGTCGGAAGGCATCAATTTCATAGAAAGAGGGAAAAAGCGGAAAACATTAAGACAAATAGAAACGATTAGACAAATTGAGCAGTGTTGCCAGAAGAATCGAGTGTGTTCAATTTGTTGCCAATAGACAGCTAAAATTGTTCAGAATTCCAATTGTTGTTTGCGCAAAGGTGTTAGAGTTAATTTTAGTTTGTATTTATTGATAAATGTGGACTAATTATTAAACTACACAGAACAAAAATGAATTTTAACCAAAGAGAAATGTGCAATTATTTGCCAAAGGAAGCGTGAACCTTGGAAATTGTTTGCAATTTTTCATCCAACAGATTTGATTTAGGCGATATCTGGCTTAAATTTACATGAAGTATCCCATAAACTCATGCTAAATATAGCTTTTCTAATATGTTCACTAGATAACGCAATTAATAACATGACTTTTCCAAACTTTGTCGAATACTCCAGTGTATTTAAGTTTGTCAATCCCAATTTATTTTCTGAAATTAATTTTGATGTGCTTACAGATTGTTTCTGTCATACCAAGTTTTTTGTTGTTGTTGCGTTTTGAGGTAAATTCACACAGAAAAAATAACTAATTTTAAACGGCGCTTAAAATTTCTCCTTGTTCAATTCCAAGCCAAATGAGGCGTTAACAAGGAAATGGTTTGCAACTTTTCATTCGCCATACAACAATGTTTGCAGTTTTTCACACAAAAAGCTAGATTCAGGTAACTAGAAATTAGAAGAAGAATTAGATTCAGGTGTTATCTTGCTTTAATTTACATGATATATCCCATTGATTTAAGCCAAATCTTGCAGTCCTTTTATGTGCATTAGATAACGCAGAAAATTAAGTGTGTTGTTCTATCTGTGCAATTACATTTACGGATGACGATAACAACTTGATGACAACTCCATCCGCTTAAAAACAGTGTAAATCTATTAAGAAGTGATTTCAATAAACTGCCACAAGTTTTAAGTAATTTCAAACACGATATAATTATTTTCAGGAAAGTTTCATTAACACATTAAAATAAACAAACAATTCACGATGCATCAACAGATTCTTCATCTATAAGAAGAGTATGGAGCAAAATGAACTTAAACTTTCGTCATCAGTATTTATCGAAAATATCTCAACAACATTAAAATAAACCGATAGTTGATTCTCTGCTGTCATTTTTCGTGTTCTTATTTGTATAATAAATATTCAAAAACTTCCAAAATTAGAGCACAAATCAAAGCTCTCATTTGTTTAAAATTTCTTCCAGCTTGTATGAGAAACGTCCCAAACGTTGTTTAGTACAGATAGTCTTCTCTTCCTTACAGTATTGTCGATATCAACCTCAAGCCATCTTTAAAACCTTAAAATTTACGACCTAAGCACACAACAATGGGTCATTATGTTTCCTCACCGACATGTATTTGATTTGATTCATGCAACATAAATAATGCTTATCACTTACTTTCAACCGAAATCAATGAGCTGTTCTGCCACCGTAGATCACAATCAATTCAATTATTGACTGCAACCACCGCTCTTGATTGAAATTCATCTGCCTGGAGCTGCTTTTCAATTTTCTTTGCATCCCCGCATCAACCACAAACCGATTCCGAACATCTGCCACCTTCGCTTGTCAAGTATCATTAATCATTTATTCTTTCCTCCGAACAAGCCACCGAAATCAGAACTCTCATTTCGAGGAATACATCAAACACCGCTTCGTCGAATTCCCTTTTTGTTTCAATAAATGAACCATCGATCACAACCACATTACACACACACACACACACCTCCCCGCCAGCAGGAAATCAGCATACCTTTTGCTCCGGGGAAATTTTCAACTAATCACAAACATTCATCAAATTTCCACCGCAGTGACAAACTCACTTGTTCCTTTAAAGGCCTTCTTCAAGCCCGACCAAGAGCCAATCGATATTCGACCTGGGCTAGCGACACCGCCGACCGAAGGTTGTCCCACATTTCAACCGACAAATCGCCTTTCCCAATCACTGCGCGATTGCAATGTCAAATTTGTTTATCTGCTCCGATGCGAAGTCACACTTTCCGTTTTCTTTGGTTTATTCTTTTTCACGCTTTTGGAACCGGGTCTAAATTTTCCACTCACACCGCAGCCGGTTGCCGCTGCTATAAAACTTCTACCACCCACACGAGACCGCGCTACTACTGCTGGTCGCGATCGTCATCACTGCAACGGACGACGACGACGTTGATGGCATGCTTGCTGGCTGCCCCGAAAATCTCGATCATGCTCTTCTTCGGCGTTTCCTTTTCGGTGGAAAATTCTCCCAGGTTACCGTTCAACACGATCACAAATCAACCGAGGCGAAGCCAAAACAACACTCACGAGACGTGTCACACGGAAATTAGCTCGTCGGAAAAACACAGACGCACTCGCCAGAGAGACACACACGCGACGACGCGTTCCTCCGAATATCCGCCAAAGACTGACTACATGAATGGGAAGATTGATAATTTTGATTTTCCACCGTAACACACGACGACGCCGACCCTGCTGCTGTTGCTGTTGCTTGCTCTTGGCTGGCCGTCGAGAGGACCGCACAAGCAGCTCTTTGCCGCCACCACTACACACTCAAAGCGAGCCGTTCGTCCGGCGGCGGCTGTTCTGGCAAGGAAAAGTGCATTTTCGTCCTAGCGAACACAACAACTGAACCACCACCATCATCGCCACCCATCGGAAAAATCGTGCACGAGAGAACAGGCAAAGAGCGACGAACGATTCTCCCTCGAACTCACCGAAGCATCACCTACTGAGGCTATCCTTAATCAACATGCTCGCTCTCTCCAGCGAACCACTCTCCTGCTCTCGGTTCTCACTCCGCCGAACCCTTCTGCCTTCGGGTTTTTAGGGTGAAATCTTCAGCAACCTCCTCGAAATACTGGATAAGACACTTGAAACCCCTCTGCCTGGTGAAGTTTCACTTGAAATCCCACGATCCGGAAGCGATCCTTTTTCGAATCGAACTATCACTTGCACTCACCGAATCACCCCGTCACTAACCGGGAATGTCCACACCGACGGCGACGACCGCGACGTCGAAGGCGGCGACAACGTTCACAGCGAGAGACATTCCGTGTCCGTACGCGATAGAAATTTCCTCCAATCTGAAACTGGAAACTGCTCGACTTTGAGGCGGCCACAGCAGTCCGTCTCGAGCTCGAGAGGAGCCGAGCCTGAAAAGGATACGGAGCGAAGAGCGAGAGCGAGTGGAAAACAACAACAACCACCCACATGGAAAAACAGTTTCCATTGCAGCCGTCGCGCCGTCCAGTTCGGGCACTCACACGGCCAGCTGTCAGATGGAGATCTCATGGGCGCATGCGCCTTCTTTGATTGATGTTGCATAACAAAACGAAGTGACGCTACAGCGGCATGTTGCACTCGAAGGGGAAGTAAACAAATGCTGGACGCGGTGCGTGGGTCGAGTGTTGGTTAGTGTTTTGTTTTCGTTCTTTTTTGCGAGGAACGGATGCATTTCGAGCACACCTGTTGATGGAACAATGACCGGATTTCTATTCGGAATTTAAATAGAGGTTGAATCAAAAAATCGCTGCCAATAGGCCTTTTCCAGGTATTTTAAGGTAGGGCTGTGCTTTCAATACTGGGGGGTACAATTTAAAAAAATATCTTTTGCGACCGTCACGAAATTCGGTCAGGTTTTTTTAGCGTTAATATCTCAGTTGTTTTGCCAAACATTTTCTAACGGTTCGCACCAATCGATCGGAAATATTTTTACGTGTCGATTCCAATAATGAAAAGTATTGATTTTAAACACTTATCCATTTTAAATAACGCAAATATAAGGTGATGTCTTAAAATGCCAATATTTCTGAAATAATTTTCTAAATTTTCTAAAGAATACTGTGCTTCTGCCATCACAGACTTCAAATTTGAATAAGGAACGTCTTCTATGCATAAGTGACAGATGAGGCATGCTCGCGACTAAATATGGACAGATTAATTTTGGAATCAAACACATTTGCTGTTAGTTCACTCCATTTTGTATTCATTGTTAATTATTATTCATTCATTCATTATTCATTGTGCATTATTAGTCATTTTAAATTTAACAATAGCTACTCAAATAGGCTACATGAAGGAACTACGAACTTTTAAGTTTACTCCAGCAGGTTTACTGGTTGCAGAAAAGCGATTTAGCTGCCATTGCCCAAGATTTTTGAAATTTTTCTATAATTGTAGCTTGTTGTTTATATTGCGAGAGTTCTGTCTTCACGAGAGCCCAATACCGCTCAAAAGGTCGCAACTCCGGGCAGTAAGGAGGACTCGCCTCTTTCGGTACAACATTGACTCCATTCGCTATATATAATTCCCAAACATCCAAAACGAGGGAGCTTCATGGCTGTGTAGGAATGGTAATAATCGCTTCTTTAGGCATTCTTCACGGTATATTTCCTTGTTTATCGTTCCGATAGTGATGAAGCCTTGGTTTGCTCGACCACAGCTGCATATTGCCTGCCAAACCAAATATTTTTTTTCTTCGTCTTGAAATGCTCCTCTCTGCCGTTCCGTTGCATGGCAGCATAGGCGTAGCCAGGATTTCAAATAGGGGAGGGCAAGCTTTTTTTAGAAAGAGAGAGAAAAAATACATCGTCTTCAGCTAGTGGTTGCACACACTGAACACTTAACAAGAAAAAAACGACTGGTTGACCAGTAGAGCAGGGACATTTTCAAGTTCCACCCACTGGCGCGGGAATAAAGCCCACACTTTGTGACAATTCACCAGAACGACGGTTGGATTATCTTCTCTACTCTCACCCAAAGTATTTTAAAATACCCGTCCGAATCCGACAACAAGATTAAACAATTCTAAATTTGTTCTGGAATAAAAACAACAAAATGGATTCTAAAAACCTTCGATTTTTCACATTGTTCAACCGCATTAAAAAGAAACCATGCCAAAATCTAGCGGGTGCTGTAATGTTTCTAAATATTCACTTTACAGTCATGTTGGATTTTTGTATAAGATAAACACCGGGTTTGTTAAAGGTTTGTTCTGAAAATGTACTTTTCCACCACGACCCTCTCACCCACACTGAAAATTAAATTTTTCTCTTATTACGAAATCGAACGTAGGACTAACAAATCTATTTGATGTTTTCTGCAATGAAATTGAATTGTACTTTCCAACAAGCTACCTTCGTATTCAATGCCACACATGTAACTGTCAAAAGCACGAAGCATTTGTTGACACAGAAAGAACATTCGTTCGTTGTACGAAAACAACACCAAGTGCTTCGAATATGTTTTCATCAATAAAAAGAAAACGTCTCTCTGGTGAATGCAGCATTGACTGACAAATCTTTTATATCTACTCAGTATGAAATTGAAAAAAAAAGCGCAAACAGCGAGGAGTTGTTTGGCACATTTATTAATGTTTCTGACATGAGGTTCAGACTGTTATGGCAAGGTTAATAAGTATGAACTTATAACTCTCGATAGCGCTATCAGAGTTATAAGTTCATACTTATTAACCTTGCCATTGATCTTCTCAAAATTCATTTCGTGCATTGTTAAAAAAGATTGCATGGTTTTCAAATCCGTTAAGAATGTTTCATAAAATGACGAGACATTTGCTCTATGTACAAAATCCATGTTTACGAAAATCAATTTTCAGTGCATATATTGACAAAACAACACCGCCCTCTCCGTGTTCACAACGTTTCAATAGAACAATTTTTATATGGTTGATCAAATAATAAGGGTTTAGATTTTAACAAACATTCATTTTGAGTATTGGTGGTTAATAGCTTATGGTATGTGTCCTCTTAACTTACCTTTAATTTAATTATTTTATCTGATTTTATCTAAACAAGAAAATCAAGTTTAACTTTCTGTACCGAAGTAAGTCGCAAATGTAAGCAAGCAGTTATTTTTGTACTAAATTTTTGCTTTTTGCAATCCTAATACACGCGTAATCAGCAAATAATTTAGGTAATTTTATTCTTCAATGACAAATTGGTATGCGTTATATCTGCTATTTCTCAATATTTTGAAAATAGTTCAGATACACTAGGGCATCTGGCAATGTCATGCTAAACATTAAAAGAGTGCTTATGTATGTATTCTATTTCGCAATTTTAAACTGATTCGCATACATTGTTCTTAACAAGCTCTACTTGCTTGATACACTTGTAAAAATTAAAAGTTTACGAAAAAGAGTTTGCTTCGAGCATCGGCTGTAAACGGTTGTGTCGATGCTTTATTACGCACTATTTTGCTATCAGGCATGGCACGTTTCGTATTATTTCTGTTATTTATAATTAATGGCTATATAAACGATCAAACGACTATATAAATAATAAACAACAAAAATGCTTCCTGGTGAAGATGTGGTAGATTGCAAGGAGGAGGACCGGTGGTGGAGATCACAATTAATTGTGATCCATATATGGTTTGCCATGCTCGCCGTACCACCACATGCTGAAGCAAGTAAATCACTATTCCATTTTGTGAGTGGCTCCAATAGCATCCTTACTGTTGATAGAAAGGTTCAAATCAGAAATCGGAACTATATTAGAATATTTTACTAAACGCCGCCTGTATTCAGCTTATCGTTTACTAAAAATAACCCAATCACAAATAACACAAGTAGCAACCACGGGCGGACAATCATGCTTATTATCTTGCTCATGCTCATAGAAACGGATAAAATCTTTGAATAGGATAAGACAACTGCAACTTTTCGCACTGATTAGTTTTGTTGTCTTGCTTTCTCACATGCTTATTTGATGACTGGTCTGAAAATCGGATACGAGTCGTCTCGTCTCGCCCGGATAATATCGTAGGATATGCTCCATAAAAATCTTTTTGATGTGGAAACAATACTTTAAAATACTGAATCAAACTAAAGGATGTAATTAATTTATATTCTTAATAACACGAAATTACAGCACCGTGAAACAGAAAAACATTGATCAGCGATGTTACATTGACCCATATCATGAATAGTTTATATTAAAAATTTCCGTTTATACACTTTTTAACTATGAAATATGTTTTTATCAAGTATTATTTGGCTTCCGAAAGCTATGACATTGATTAAAATATTTAGTTTGTTGATTGCCAAGAACTGAAAATTGATTTGAACTTAGCTTTTTCAAGTTTCAGATAGCGGGCAAAAAAAACAGTCAATACTCGTCAAATAGTTACCATTACAGGTAAGAGATATTTTTTGGATACATTAGGTTAGCTAGGTCTTGAGAATGTGAAAATTTTTAGTCGTTACTATTTGAAAAAAAATCTCATGGCTGTCCACTTTTTGCACATTTTTACTACAGAATGATTCCACGCCAAATCGGTCGGTCACCAAACTCAACTATCTTCGATTTTGATGAAACTTGGTACACGTCTTCGGTATGTTGAAAAAAAATCCACTGGTGTTAAGATTATTTGGATTCAAGAGTAACTTTTGAGATGGGTGTATGTTTTTTTTCCAACATTTTACTTGAAAAATCGTAGTTCAAAAACCATTACATTTAGAGAAAAACTTTATATGGGGGAGTTGTAGAGAACTAAAAAGGCTTTGTAAAAAAATGTACACTGAAAAAAAAATTTTTTCATAAAGAAAAATCGAAAATAAATACTAAAAATCAAATATAAAAAAACATATTTTCAATATTTTTCAAATTTGTTTTGTGGAAATTTGAGAAAAAAGACACGTTTTGAAAAAACTCTAGGATAGACGCTCTTATAATAAAAAAGTTTTCCGAAGAGCGAACTTTGGTGCATATTTCAAATTTTGGTTATTCATTATTATAAATGAAAATTAATTATACAATATGATTTTGGAGATCATTAAAAACAATAATGATTATAATAATAAATCACCTTAACGCAAACTCGTTTTCGAGATTTTTCGGATTTTATTTCAATAGAATGAAAAAACCTCAGAAAATTCGCTCTTTTCTTAAGTTAATCGAGATTTCCACCAGAAATGATAAATTTTCCAAGATCTTCATATTATAACGTTCACATTACTCTAATGTCCTCTTTTCTTTTGATATCAGGATGATAAGAAGACTCATTTGAAAAGAACAAGATAAATAGCACTATTGTTTTAATATTGCAATCAATATATTTATAATTGTTTTATGGCTGTATCGGTCGGGCCGCTCAGAGAATGAAGGGAGCGAATTTGCTAAAGCGATGAAAGTAACAGCGAGATAGATGTCGCAGAGGCGACAAGTGTGAAATGGACAGATGATGAAATTATGCGGAGGGTCATATAGAAGAAGCATATTAATCGAACTGCTGACTATTTTGCCAAGCTCCAACGATGTTAGAGGTCGGGTGTAGTGTGTGAAAACTACACTCCGAACAGTTCGGTGATGTAGCGATGAAAGTAACACATATTGTTTAAGGTAGGTAGACAAATAGCAGCTATAACGTATGTCAGGTATATCTTCTCATAAAAAAACAGCTAATGTACGCTGCCTGTAAACTACCAGAGATGTTTTATACCTGCATTTCCAAAGGTACCACAGCCAATATATATGCTCATACATAGTCGCATTCATCAGTAAAATCTATCTGAGTGAACTGAAAATGGAGTTTAACATGAAGAAGTGTTGTATGCCGTTTCCCACTAAACGGTGCTCAAAAAACCTTCGTAAATTAACCGAACAAAATGTCAAAAAACTCAAGTTTATGGGCAAAACACATTTGGACACTTCTTTGATGATTTGTGATAATTGTCGTTTGCATTTAAATAGAACGGAACAATCCCATGCTGCAATTTCGGAGCCTAGTGAGAAACCATCAATTACTAACATTATGGATCCACAACCATCTACATCACGGCAAGTAGACTTGTATGGTCTCGAGAAACGCCATCGGCAATATCATTAATGTCAGTGCCATCTGATAGCAGTGTGCAAGATTATTCAAGGCGCCATAATATTGAGCTATTTAACAAGGGCGTAGCTGGAATCAACGTTTCGCCAATATCGGCTAAAAGTTCCTGAACGTAAATTATGCCCGCAAAAAGTTCAAAGATGTTTCAAACGGCATTCGGACACACATATTTGGGGATCAAGCGGAGGAGGATGACCTGGAACAATTGAAAGTGAAAGCTGCCGAATATGACGAAATAATCGCGCAGCTAAAGGACCGGTATGCTGATCCAGAAACTTCGAGGGACGATCAAGTAAGGATACTTTCGGTTTTACCACAATCTTGGACAAATCAAAGAGTAATGGCAGAATTTGGAATAACAAACAAGTACATCGTATCACAAGCTAAATTCCTTGCAAAAAAGTGATGATTGTTTAACAAAAATGTCGTTTTGTTATGTATCACATGAAGAGTATGAACAGGGGGTAGCAGAATGGAATGAAATTTACCGACAGACTAAAACGATTGCAGGTACACAAAAGTACCACTCATTCGTTCCAATTTCAGAAAACGAAGTTTTTGTAAAACTGTTTTCGAATGACGAAGAAGGCAGGATTCATAATATATATAAAAGCAATCAATAGTTTATATAATGTTTATGTAATATTATCAATGACCGAGACTAATAAATGGTATATATAAATATAAATCCAACCATAATTCATTATTTTTGTCTTATAACTTTAAGTGAAGCTTTTTCAATCGACGAGCTGTTAAGAGTAAGTAAGAGGCACATACATGTGTTTTAAAAAGGCTAAAAACACAAGAGAAACAATCGTTAGCTATTGTTGTTTTAATATCACGAGTAATTTATGAAAAGGGCGTATTTTTTGAGGTTTTGAAATTTTATTGAAAGAAAATCAGAAATATCTTGAAAACGGTTGCGTTTACGTGGTTTATCATTATAATTATTATTGTTTGTAATGATTTCCAAAACCATATTGTAACATCAAAATTTCCCCCCTTGCCTATCCTACATAGGGTAGTATGACAAAGGGTTATGTGCCTGATCGTATACTACCGTTCAAATGCCCTCCGCTCGTTTTCAAACTTACATCTATTCAATTTCAAAAAGCCTGCCGTTCCCTTACGGACCTATCAATACACTTTCTCTTCATGTCTATTTGTTCTAGCAATAAAATTACTGTCCGCTCCTAGCGCTTTGCATGGAGATGGTAAATTATCTGCTTCTGGAAAAAACTTCATCAAAATTTATTTATAAGAATGAATAACCAAAATTTGAAATATACACCAAAGTTCGTTATTTGAAAAACTTTTTTATTATAAGAGCGTCCATCCTAGAGTTTTTTTTAAAACGTGTCTTTTTTCCTCAAATTTCCATACAACAAATTAAAAAAATATTAAAAATATGTTTTTTTAGATATTTTATTTTTAGAAATTATTTTTGATTTTTCTTGATGAAAAAAAATTTTTTTTTTCTGTGTATATTTTTTTAAGAAAGGCTTTTTAGTTCCCTACAATTCCCTTATATAAAGTTTTTCTCTAAATGTAATGGTTTTTGAACTACGATTTTTCAAGTAAAATGTTGGAAAAAACACATACGCCCATCTCAAAAGTTACTCTTGAACCCAAATTATCTTAACACCAGTGGAATTTTTTTTTTCCAACGTACCGAACTCATGTGCCAAGTTTCATCCAAATCAATGATGATCGGGTATGATTTTAGGGATTTCCGGCACATTCTGGATGGAATCCCTCTTCATCATATCAAGACAACCTCGTGTTATTTCATTATAGCAAAGGAGCATTCTCTAAAAACATTAAAAATATATAATAAAAATTAAAACAAACATTAAAATTTTGAAACTAAAATAAAGAGTTAGGGGAGGGGAGCAACGGCACCACCCAGCCCCCCCTTGGCTACGCCTATGCATGGCAGTATAGTAAGACATTCCAGGAGTGGAAAGTTTTCCAGTACACATAAGTTTCATCGTCCATTATCACGCAGGAAAACTTCGTCAAATATTCGCGATACAACTTGCGAGCCTGGGTTTAGGCCGTCACATTCTGTTTATTATTACGGTTTGGCACAGTTTTCACCTTGAACGACTTCACGACCTTGGAAGTATGCACGAGAGTTGAGGACATTTTTAATGTTTCTAGCCACAGTCATACCGAACGATCTTGACTCTTCTGCAATATTTGCTTTACCTGCGCGTCCATCTGGTGGATCCTGAAATCCGTTCTGGTTCCGCTCCCAGCCTTCTTAGCTGGTGATAAACGTGTTTAGAAAGATTTAAGAACGTTATGGACAGTGCTTGCAGGAAAATCAAGCTTCTTGGAAGTTTTCTTACTGACAGATCCAGATTTTCATTGCGACCGCACACAATTGCTTTTCGCACATGCTCTTCTTTCGACGCCATCTTCGATCTAAAAGCTTGTAGTATTACCTGTAGTTGATGAAGTTTTTCCAGAGACATATGTATTTAGAGATGTCCAGATATTCACGTGAACAGGTCTTATTTAAGAAGGACACCTTAGCATCTTGCCTCAGTCTTTCGGAGATCTCGAAGCTGATGTGTCAGCGCTCGGCTACGTTAGGTGTACTGCAGTCGGATTGCAGTTCTCACTCTGGTTGCATTCTCCGTCTGCTCCGAAAGGTCACTAAACCGAGCCCGTTGGTGACGGTGACCCGTCTGCCTCGCTGTGGTGATCGAATACCTGGTTGCTGCATTTCTAGGGTTGGCATGAACGCCGCCCGCGACAACAAGTAGACTAGAATCATTTATATCACCTGCAGCTGGAGATCCGCAACGACGAGGAGCTGATACAGAAAATTCCGGTGTGACCATTGCAAGGAAGGTGTTCTGCCATATATATAGGCTGTCCTATTGCACAAGAAGACCGAGTAAACCGCCTAAGTTCAATCGCGAACCATGTTCCCCCCGTCAACAACTAAAATCAAAGAAATTATTTTACCCAACAAAAAAGTTTGTTTAATTTAAGTTTCTCTTGCGCTCCTCAAAATTTCAGTTACCACGCACTGGCTCTACATTTCATTGCTTTAAACGTCGCATCCGAGAGTAAATGGATTGGAGCACGTTGGACAACCTGTCGGTTACGATATATTAAAAATTAATTCAAGTCGAACTACAACACGGCTGGCCGATCATGTGTACACATTTTAAAATTCATTGTTGTACATAGTGAATTGAATAGATTAGGTTAGTTTCTGGCGGTGGCAAGAATTGTGGAGGGCGCATTGACGCACATTCACTGTCCAAACAGGCGGTGGTTTAGTTGGTTTTTACTAGAAAGCGGCTTGTTATGCAGTCGGTTGACCCTGCCAATGGAGAATTCTTAGTCAGTCGGTTGATATACAACTCATAAAAGGCCGTTTTCTGGGCTATTATTATGATTTGGGATAGAGGGTTAAACTGAATTATTATAAGAGTTTGCTCATTATTTGAGCATGACGTCCACCTAACTCGTAAATCCTGGCTGATTTGTAATTTTATCACTCTATCACACAAAAACTCAAGCAAAGTGGAATTTTCGAAAAATTTTATTCTGAGTTGTGCCAGTACATGTTGCTAGAAACCGACGGAATATGCTTATTATGACAAATAATAAGCTGAAAATTTCTAGAAGGAAATGATGAATAAGGGGAAATTTACCTGTTACTTTCATGCCTACTCGCTTTCACAGACTTCAAAATCTTATATCAATATATTGATAGAATGTTACAGTCTCTAATATCTTCATAAAGTGAAATTTCGTTTCGCGTTGAATTGAGTACTATTTGAAAATCGTTATTAAGAATTTTTCAAATCATTGAAATGTCGCACATACGGCTACTATAAACATGCGCAATTCCAGGAGGCGCAATATGGCTCAACAGGCGAACGTTTCTTCTAAGCAACCGAAGACGGCCGCTGAGTGAGCTTAGTGTTATCGGACTAAAGTTAAAGCAGCCAAGGCAATTAGTCTTCAACTACTGGCTGAGATGCTGGAGAAGGGTCTACAGCTCGACGTTAGATATAATCCTACAGATACAATGTTTATCAAGAGCTTGTTGAACTTTCCAATTTCACGATCATTATTATGTCAATTTGAAACAGTGGTGTGTTGAATATTTTATTTTCAACAGGGGGAGTCTGGGGAGAGGGTCTTCCAAAACGCTTCTGCAGGCAAGTACGATTTAGCTGTTAGCCCAACAAAACCTGATTCGCTCTCCGATTCCAGCATATTTCAAGCATGTTTGGAAGCTGCATCTTACGAAACAACTAGTGTTAGCCGAATCCTGGGACGCACCGAGTTTAGTATTGCGGAAGCCCTCGATCCCCTCACCGTAGTCGAGCCATTCCCGCCAGCGATCTGCAGCCGTCCCGGGCCTACGTGTGAGAGTGGGGAGAGGGTCTTCCAAAACGCTTCTTCAGGCAAGTACGACTCCATTACTTGCCCAGCCAGACCTGATTCGCTCCTTCAATTCCAGCCACTCTGATTGTTCGCCTGCTATGCTTCACGGACTACAGGCTTATTATCAGAATGTTCGCGGTCTACGAACGAAAATAGACAACTTTTTCTTAGCTGCCGTCGATTCGAACGTCGACGTAATAGTTCTCACCGAAACCTGGCTCAATGACCAAATTCATTCCGCTCAACTATTTGGAGATCAGTTCACTGTTTTTCGGAATGATCGTAATCGCATAAATAGCACCAAATCTCGCGGTGGTGGCGTTTTGATCGCAGTTTCCAATAGGCTTCACAGTTGCCTGGATCCTACTCCTATTGACCCTTCGCTCGAACAGTTATGGGTCCAGATAATAACTCCACATAGGAAGTTAAGTATCGGTGCCATGTACTTACCTCCCGATAGGAAATCTGATTTGAACAGCATTGAGAACCATATCAGTTCGATTGGCGCTGTGTTATCCCGTTTAGATCACAACGACTACGCGTTAATATTTGGCGATTACAACCAGTCTGGGTTGGTTTGGAATGTTCCCATGATTGGTCATCCCACAATTGACGTTCTTCGTTCGCATATGCCACCTGTCTGCTGTGCATTGATGGATGGATTCAGCCTTCATGATTTAACGCAAATAAATTCAACGTTAAATCGTAACTCGAGACTGCTTGATCTTGTATTGGTAAATGATGCTGCCGTAATGGAATGTACTGTTGTTGAAGCCTCCGAACCTTTAATTAGCCTCGACGCCGATCATCCTGCGCTGGAGATTATTATCAATCTATCAGTACCTATTACCTTTGATAACATCGTTGATCCACATGGTCTGAACTTCCGAAGAACTGATTTCGCCGCAATGAACCAATATCTATCCCAAGTAAATTGGCAGTTCCTTGACTCGTGCTCCACTATCGATGAAGCTGTAGACTTTTTGACGAGGTTGTGTCCCGGGCTATATCTGATTTTGTTCCTCTGAGGAGACCTGCTCGTAAACCTCCTTGGTCTAATGCTCATTTACGGTACCTGAAACGTGTGAGGTCGAAGGCTCTTCTAAGTACTGCAAAACTCGAAATCAATTCACCAAGCGAATCTTCTCTGAAGCTAGTACCCAATACCGAATTTACAATCGTCTTCTCTACAAGAATTATTCAAAACGGATCCAATCTAACCTTCGGCGCAACCCAAAGTTGTTCTGGTCATTTGTGAACACAAAAGGAATGTTAACGGGCTACCGGTTGAAATTCATCTTGGCGACAGAATCGCCAGCACACCAGTGGACAAATGTGGATCTCCTTTCTGAGCACTTCAAAAGTGTTTTCAATAACACCGTGCCAGCATTGGAGCAAGTCAGCGAAGCACTCAGAGATACTCCCAGAGACGCGTTCGACTTCAATATTCCTGCGATTACATCAGACCTCGTTGAAGCCGCAATCCGGAAGCTGAAACTCTCAAACGTGGCAGGACCCGACGGAATTCCTTCATGTGTACTTAAGAATTGCTCTGCAGTGTTCATGATTCCTCTTTGAAGATTTTCAATATCTCGTTACGCCAGGGAAAATATCCAACACGTTGGAAATCTTCGTTCATGTTCCCGATTTTCAAGAAAGGAGATAAACAAAATGCCGAAAATTATCGAGGGATCACATCGCTCTGTGCCTGCTCAAAAGTCTTCGAGATCATCGTCAACGACTTGTTGTTCGCTAGTTGCAGACACTACATCTCTCCTGAACAACATGGATTTCACCCCAGAAGATCGATTTCAACCAACCTTGCACCTTTCGTTTCCTCGTGTCTCCGGAATATGGAAACTGGATCTCAAGTCGACGTTGTTTACACGGATCTCAAGGCTGCTTTCGACCGGGTCGACCATGCTATACTTTTGGCAAAGTTAGACAAACTTGGTGTGTCAAATAACTTAGTTCGTTGGTTTAAATCTTATCTAACGGACAGGATACTCTGTGTGAAGATCGGCTCAGCTCAATCGAGCTTCTTTACTAATATGTCGGGCGTACCTCAAGGCAGCAACTTGGGACCACTGCTGTTCTCAATTTTCATCAACGAGGTTGGACTGCTACTTCCACCTAACTGCAGGTCGTTCTATGCAGACGATGTGAAAATTTATGTGGTTGTGCGATGCTTCGCTGATTGTTTACGACTACAGCACTTGATCAGCAGCTTTGAAGAGTGGTGCTCCAGGAATTTCCTCACTCTGAGTGTTAGTAAATGCTTTATTATCACTTTCCATCGAAAATTGCACCCAATTGCGTTTGATTACATGATAAACAATCAACCTCTGCAGAAAGTTGATACTGTTCGTGACCTTGGAGTCACGCTTGACTCCGGTTTGACATTTAGACAACACTACACGGATATGATTACCAAAGCAAACAGACAGCTCGGTTTCATGTTTAAGATCTCCGACGAGTTTCGTGATCCCACCTGTCTGAAAGCATTGTACTGCTCTCTCGTGCGTTCTATTCTGGAATTTGGAGCCTTGGTGTGGTGCCCGTACCAAAGAATCTGGATTGCGAGGATTGAAGCAGTCCAAAGAAAATTTGTTCGTTATGCACTCCGTCACCTGCCGTGGAATGATCCTGTCAACCTTCCAGCGTACCAGGATCGTTGCTTACTCTTGGGTATTGAAACATTGGAGCATAGGCGTACAGTCATGCAAGCAGTTTTCGCAGCAAAAGTGCTACTAGGTGAAACCGACTCTCCAGGAATTCTGGCCGAATTGTTCATCTACGCTCCTGAACGAGTTCTGCGAACAAGAAATTTTCTACAGCTCGGAACTCGTGCAGCAAACTACGGCCAACACGATCCAATTCGATTCATTTCATCGCGCTTCAATGAACTCTACGCTCTGTTTGATTTCAACTGTTCCGCTGAGACCTTCCGTAACCGGATTCATCGTAGTTGGATGACGAGACGCTAGTTCGGAAATTGTGGCATTAATGGCGAAGACACTAGACGACTGATTCCATCACGACAGATTATTTTAAGTTTACTGACAAGTTTTGTGTGTATTAGAATTAATTTAGTTTTGCTTGCTTTGTTCTCCTTCTATTCATGTTGATTTATGTAGTGTACGATTTAGTTATAGGGGGTTTTTACGCCACATGGCTTTTCCCCATTCCAATAAGATGTTAAGTCAGTTGGAATTATATCAATAAATAAATAAATAAATTTTAAAAGCACCGATGATGTGGCAACAGTCAGATATTATCGTTCTGATAAGGACACTCAACATCACAGTATTTTTTTCCAACACCAACACCGTCCTTAATTCAGAACCAAAAAAAAAAAAACAAATACCAAAAAGGGCCACCACAGTTTTAAAAGAGTTAATTTTTATCTGATCTGATCTTATTCTGATCTTAAACAACAATAATATCACGGTAATCTTAAAAGAAATTCATTTACAATAAACGGAAAATAGAGTAACAATCACTAATACCGAAGGAAATCAATTGATGATGTGGTATATATGGTTTTGTTATAAACATACATTATTTCAAAGAATATAACATGGTACAATTAATATAGCTGACACTTAGTCGTAGTCCTACGTCAACATTTCGAACAATTACATTTCGAGTCGATAAAGTAGATCTGTCAGTCATCCACCATAAAGACGTTTATTTTAAATTTGTGATAACATGTTCGTAGCTCTTTGTATTGTTTTCGTACAATGCACGAATGTTCTTTCTGTGTGAACAAATGCTTCGTGTTGGTGACAGTTGCACGTGTGCAATTAACTACGATGGTATCTTCATAAAAACAACAAATCAGTTTCGTTTTAGAAAACAACGATTGGATTCGTTAGTTCCACCTTTGGTTTCATAGTATTAACTAAAATTAATTTTCAACATAAGTTATGTTGAATCTGGCTGCGATAAGAAACTGAGAACTGAGGTGCGTCGCGAGCTAGATGGTTAGACCAAGTTGAGCAACTTCTTGGAAGCGTGATGGGTTATTAGAATCTGAGACTGTCAGCATGTCACTTCAAGCGTATCAAAAACTATTGACAGTTATTTCTAAAGGCCAATCAAAGGGTCCGAAAAATTTAAAGAATACAAATGAAGTTTTTACAGTTAATGCACTGAATTTTTGAAATAATGTTGGAGACTAATTTTGCTGACCAACTGTTAGTATCGTTAGTAACTGTTACCAATAGAACTATTTTGTAGGATAATTGAAAAGTAATAATTCAATCGAACCACAACAAATCTTCTATGAACGATTCATGCACTTCCTAAAAAGGGTTGAGAAATAGTGCTTGACTCTATCGACCAATGCTTTTAAAAAGACAACACATATCCAAAATCGTTCAGATCTACAGTGTATAACATCAATGGAAACGACTAGCATAAAAATCAGAATATCTTCAAAAGAGTCCAATAAGATCAAAATTTGCTTATCAATCCAATGCATGCTCAGTAACAGCTCCAAATAAGCTGGTTGCAAAAATAAAAGATCTCAAGACAAGCAAGAAGTTGATTTTGCATCGATTCCTCAATATACTGAAAATACCAACGTATTTTCTGGAAAACTCCATCCACTTCTTCTGGTTCCGCTTGATAATGAAAGGTCGTTTGTACGCCAAACAGCTCTTTAATCAACTGTCATTAAGCCGTCAACAAACAGTACGTAGATCAACACTTAGATTTTGAACCATCTGTAAAGAATGCTATGGAACCACGACGAACAGTTGGACCTCCGACTTCTCAATCTATACGTGACGTTTCACATATGTTGTAAGGGATTTCATAGTTTTCCACAGGTTTCATCCAGTCTCCATTCGTACACATCACTGGTCCATTTTTAATGTTTTGCGAAATACTCAAGTGGTCGACTAAGTCTACAGAATTGAAGATTTTCAACCGTTTGAGTCTTGGCATACTATTTTCCGTTTCTAATTGCCCGTATTCGTGCAAAGGCTGCAGATGTAGAATAGCATCTAACGATTTTGATGGAGTGATGCGCATCGCTCCCGTTATAGCAATGGACACTTATAGTTGAAATATCGTCTGCTTTTTTCTGTGCAGTAGCCGCTTTTGGTTTTGGCTACCACACAAACGAAGCATACGGTAGTTTTGGACGAACTATCGATGTATAAATCCCCCTTCTCATTTATGTTTTTAAACCCCATTTTCTACATTGAAGCACAGAGAATGATTTTACAAGAAAACCGTAGATCGGAATTTAAGGACATTATTTTTCAGCTATGCTCCCAACTTTTATTGCCTTATTTATTCATCACATAGTAAAATTTTGGTATTGGTCAAATTGTCAGTGGAATTGCATGAATATTTGATTTAATAATTGTCAAATGGCTAAAGCAAACCAAAAACATACGCAAGCATATCAAGCATAGCAAGAATTCTAAAGTTTTGAAATTGGAACAGACAATCGAAGTTAGCCCCGCTGAAGATCTGAGATCTGTAGATTTTTTCTGTTGTGTCGTTTTTCACGAATTTCACATAGTTTTATATTGATTATAAGATGCAAATTTATTTTTCCAACGATTGTAGGAAATTAATTTGAGAGTTTCTTAAATACCACAGTAAGTGAACTTTTGCTTTGGAAAACAGCAGTTTCAAGCAAGCTTGCGCAAGTGAAGAAACTACAGGGTGTGGCAGAAAATAATGCGAAAATTTGTTCTATTTCTTTCAAATCCCATTTTCAACTAATTCAAGCAATAATATCAACATTTTCGAGTGCAGTTATCTTTATAAAGTCCTTTTAAACAAATTTATTCAATGTGTCCTCCATTTTTATTAATAACATCCTCGAGCCGACGCCGGAAGCCAGAGCATGCCTTTCGGACGTAGTCCTCCGACATTGACTGCCATGTGCGTGTTATGGTTGACTTCAGGGTTTTCACACTAGGGTGTGATGTTTTGCAGGCTCATGCTTCAACATATGCCCAAATCGAATAATCCAACGGATTAAGATCTGGACTGCTACACAATCCTTCGGCCAAAACTTCATGTTATCGTTCAACCATTGTTGGGTTCGATTGGACGTGTGACACGGCGCTCCATCCTGCTGTAGGACAACGTTTTGGTCCTCGGAGAAGTTGGCCTTCACCCAGGGAAGCACTTGGTCCTTTAAAATACCGATATACACTTCGGTATTGATTTTAACTCCAGCATCAATGAAAACAGGCGGCATTTTCAAACCGTTGGACGCCACCAAGCCAAACATCATGACACCAGCCGGATGTTTGGTTTGAAATTTGAATTTCACTTTTTCCGGAACGTTCTCCATTTTCTGCGGTGAAATGAACCGGTCCGTGCGGCTGTTGGCCACAGCATCGATGCTGAAAAGCTTTTCGTCGGAGAACAGGATTATCATTTTTTCCTTCTTCAACAAGGAAAGCAATCTCTTGAACGAGTCACTCGTAGTTCCTTGACCCGGTCCGTAATCAAGTGGCGTTTCACTCTGGCTCTGGAAGATGCATGCAGGTCTTCTTTGATGATTCTCCGCATGGATTTCTCCGAAATATTGGCTTCCTTTGCAAGTTTTCTATGGAACGCACCGGTTGTGACAATTTTTGCACGGACCGATTTGATCACGTTCGGCGTGTGCAAAGCGCGGACGTCCGCTTCTCGGCTTCCGCTGCTTAGACCATCCTGCAGGGACTTTTTATGCGGTAAACTGTTGCCAAATGGCACCCTACCACCTTGGCAATCTCTTTCGGCTTCTTCGGGCGAGCAACAAACTGGTGATCACTTCTTTGCGAACATTTTGACGAATTTGCAATAAAACAAATAGAATGTTTGGATGCAGCACTTTGAAAGTAAACATAAACAAATACACTTTCGACAGAAATTAGTCACTAGCTACACGAACTAACCCAATACTCAAGTTTGAACATGTTCGCATTATTTTCTGCCGCACCCTGTACCTGTAATACATTTTTTTAATTTTCCTAAAATTCAATCCGTGTCGCTGCGCAAACCAAATTAGTTCGTCATTGTGAATCATGCCGTTGTATCTAGCTAAGCAACATCGATGTTGATATCATAATTAGAATACCTAAATGATAAGTAGAAGGCAAAAGAGCATAACTTATTTACATAAGCGATATGAGAGCAAACGCCTGATGAAGCTTAACAATAAACATGCCCACGCGTCCGTTGATAATCACTTTCCCTTTCCTTCCTCCTGCTTAAGGACGATTCTGTTAGGCAATATTAGACCATAAGCAACGCCGCAAATTATGAGCCCTCAGACCTGGATGAACAAATCAAAATAGAACTGATTGAAGCAAACTATCAGTTCTGAAGGGCCTATGCACAAGTGCAAAGTATGTAGAGCCGCAGCAAAAGGTGCAATAGGAAGTATGGTGATAGATCACCACACACTCAATGGCAGTTTAAATATTGAGACAAAAAATATGTTGTAGGTCAATCATGAGAATTTAAAAAGGAACAAAGATGTAACTTAAATATTTCAAAATTGTAAATCAATAACACACCAAGTAGAATTATGTATCAATAAACTAAGTTCGATGTTCACTCCAGATTCTCTCAATAGACTTTCGAAACTCCGGTCTTCACAAAAGGAAAAACAAGTAGTTCCGAATAGGACTTTAACTTGGCTCTCTGATCGAAAGTCTCTCGGCAACACGAGAAACAAGTAGTTCCTAGAGAAAACAAATTGAAGCGTGTATGAGCAAAAACCTCTTTTCACTCGGAA